>CM071929.1:15838025-16438025 GCA_016081115.2 Rehmannia glutinosa
GTTACGTATTGCTCATATATTTTAATGTTTCTCTCTAAGTGGGGTACTTTACCAACAAATTGAAGGGCAACTACGTCCTCACAATACAAGTGGACAAACATGTGATTATTTAATACCACCGGGGTGGGATGGACAATCAATTGAGATAGTGACTATAATCACAGCCCGAACTATTCTCAGGGGTCATTATCATAAATTATAAACAATGGATTGGCAAGGATAAAATTGAATTATCAAGAGTTATCCAACATGCCAAACTAGTCCCAATAGGACCAAGTCCATTAATGCAAGTAAATAAGTAATACGCCACAATAATACGTATCTATGTCAAGTTGCAATTTTGTTGAAGAAGTTAAACTTTAGGGCCGCGCTGTTTACAATTTATTATGTACTCATGGTATTATATTTACTACAATTATTTTAAAAACTCAAATATTAGGAAGTTGTACCATCAATTTCGTTGAAAAATCAAAGAGTAGGTAGTTGTACGATCATAATTCATTGATTATTTAGGTACGTCCATTTTAACTTCGTCATTTAATTGTCAACGTGATTAGAATTACCAGGTGGAGTTACCAATTAGGTAAACAATGAATCAAGTTTTGGCTTAGAGAGTAACATATTTCTTTTTTAAATTGAATTTCATTCATTTGATTACAATATTGAATGAAAAATATTTATGCTCTACATAATTATAAATCTATACATATCTAACAAAATATTTTAAACTAAACAAATATGAGTGATCCGTATAATAGAACATTATATCAAGGCGCTGACAAAATATATGCCAAAGAAATTGACATCATGATGCGACGATCGCCAGAATGACTCGCTCCTCAATCTTTCAATAAAACTTCATGTATCATTGTCATTTCTTAGTGCCAGATTGAGGTTGTGCTTGCTTAGATTCTCATTTCCAAAATTTTCATTTTTGGAAAAAAAAATTGTAAGATATGTGATTGTTTATGGGAAAAATGATTTTATTCTTCAAAAAAAAACTCATTTTCTCCAAAATTAACTCATTCTTTATCTTTCACTTACATTTCTCAATACCCAACAATATTATTTATTTATCTCTCTTTACTATATTCTTATAAAGAATTTGGTAATTTCTTTAATTTATCAATAATTTTATTATTTTTCTCTTAATCGCGATAACAAAAGATAAAAAAATGAGATCCATTTGCCTAATTTTAGTTTAGTTTTTTATTTTTTATTCAATTTTCTTGCATTATATTTTTACACTTTTATTCCCACAAAAATTTACAAACAATCACAAATCTCTAAGACATTATCCATCACATCAACACAATAATTATTTTTCTACATATCTAACTTTCACTTTAAAAACACCTCATCACTATTCACCCGTAAAAACGAGTTTAATTTTGGACATGAAAAACACAAACAATCACAAGATGAGTTTTTTTGGTCGACCCGCAGTATTCTCACACTAGTCAGTGGGGGCAAACCCCATACTTTTTTGGGACTATGGGAGGAGGGACAACTCTAACCCCTCACCTCACTCCTTGTCTCGCTTGCAAAAATCCCCGCCAGCCTTCGATTAATCCCGCCAGGCGCTAGATTCCCTTGCCGCTACGATTTTTTTTTTTCCAATTAGCCCGCCTAATCCCATCCAGTGCCTCGCTTAACCCCGCCAGCTCGGCCGCCTGCGCTAGGCCCCTATCTCGACGCCCAGCGAGCGCTTGGGCCGCTTTTTACAACATTGCTCCTTGTTAGTCAAAGTCTAAACCCATAAATTTGAGGTTGCAATTGCAACTTTGGGCGCTTAGCCGAGCCGCTGGGCCGCTTTTACAACATCGCTCCTCATAGTCAAAGTCTAAACCATAAATTCGCGCCGCAATTGTAACTTTAAGGCTGCAAGTAGAGTTTTAGGACATTGAGTTGATTAACTGATGTCTATTTTTAACAGATGTGTCATGGTTTTACCGTAGTACGTGCCTGGTAATGGTCCACTAATCACTGTACTAGTATGAGGTTTGCAACTGAACAGCTGAACAGGGATTACTATAACCAATCAATGTAAATTGTAATATTTAAGACGCCATTTTTTCAAATAATAATAAAAAGGGGAAATCTCACATTCTCACACACAACAACAACAACAATATAAAAACAGGAAACAAAGCTGGCTGTAAGCCAACTCTGATTATAAACGTGTACAGACCAAATCCTGTTCAAATCTCTACTATTCGGTCCCCATTTTTCCTAATTCTTGCTTGATTGAATATTTAAACAGACAGGTGGATAAAACAAGAAATCATAAACTATAAACTATAAAAGCAGAGGATTTTTTGTCTCTTGTTTCATTACATTCTGCCAAAAACAAAGTTTGAACATTTCCAAAATCAAACCTCAGAGATATTGCCTTATTTTATCATCCCCAATCACCAACCCAAAAAAAAAAACCCAGAAACAAGAACCCATAAAACCCAGTCTTTATTCCAAAACCCAGAAACAAGAACCCATAAAAACCCAGTCTTTATTCCAAAACTCAACCAAATTTTTCATTTTTTTCAGCAAAAATGAAGTTTGGGAAGGAACTATTTTCCCAAATGGTCCAAGAATGGCAGACAGCATACATGGACTACAACCATCTCAAGAAAATCCTAAAAGATCTCATGATATTCCGACAGCAGAAAGCATTATCATCGTCTCTGGCCCACTGGCCCGATCAGGCTCCCTAAAGAGGAGACTAACCATGTACCGGGCTTTTAGCGGGCTAACGGGCCTCAGAGGAAGCCCAAAGAAGAACGAAGATGAAGTGATATTAGTGAGCGCAGTATAGCACGAGGGCTCTGAAAATTATTACCAGACAATGTTTTTGAGGTCGTCCGGAAGAAGGGGGACAATATGAGCTGGAATTTTTCAGGAGACTTGATTTTGAATTTAATAAAGTTTTGAAATTTTATGAGGGCAAAGTTGAGGAAGTGAAAATGGAGGCGGATGAGCTTAGCAACAGATGGATGCGCTTATTGCTTTTGAGGATTAGGGTTGATAAGCCTTATGTTGAACAGGATGATGGAAATTCAGGGCCTGCAACTGTTATTGCATCAGTTAATGGAGTAAAGCAAGGTTAGACAATGAGAATTTTTCTTTGTTTTTCAGTTGATTTTGGTTTATTGGTCTAGATTTGGGACCTTGAGAAAGAATTGTTGAATAAGGACAAAACAATCGAGTTTGAGCCGAACTTAAGATTGTCGGGCTTGTTTTGATATTTATTGAGCTTTTCTCAAAAGTGGGTTGAGTTTGGTTTGTTATTAATCGAATCGAATCGAAACTAGTTTAGTCGAAATTAACGCGGAATCGACTGAAAGAGATTTGATATTTTTACACATATTTCATTTTTTATTACTAATCAAGTTGAGGTTTACATAGAAAATTCGAGCTTGTTTGGATTTTTAATGAAAGCTTTCAAAAAGTGTGTTTGAGTTTGGTTTGATTACTAATCGTAATCGAACTCGAACGAGCTTCTTTTGATGCGAACACAAATTGAGCCGAGTAGCTTTAAATTTTTACAAATATTTCATTCTTTTATTACTAATCGAGTTGAGATTTACATGGAAAATTCGAGCTTGTTTGGATTTTTATTGACCTTTCAAAAAGTGTGGTTGAGTTTGGTTTGGTTATTAATCGAATCGAATCGAGTAACGAGTTTAGTGAAATTGAACGTGAATCGAGCCCGCAGCTTTATATTTTTTACACATATTTCATTCTTTATTACTAATCAAGTTGAGATTTAATTGGAAAATTGGAAGCTTGTTTGGATTTTTATTGAGCTTTCGAAAAGTGTGTTTGAGTTTTGTTTGGTTATTAATCGAATCGAATGGGGGCAAGTTTATTCGACCGAATAATAATCGAAATCAGAAGCTTGATATTTTCACATATTTCATTCTTTTATTACTAATCGAATCTAGATTTACATGGAAAAAATGCTCAAGTTTGATTCAAGTTAGGTTGTGGAACTGAGTTTGAATGACGATCGATACTGAGTAGTTTGGTTCATTTTTTAGCCTAGGCCAAACCCATGTGGGAGTGAGTTATGATGTTTTATGTTGAGAAAACATTTTTTTAACTTAGCTGCAAAAACAAATGCTTCAATCTCATTACAAAACCTTCATTCTCTCTAATCATGGGTAGCATTTCTTACAGAAAAATTCCTAAATAAAAGTTGATTTCAAATTTTGGATAAGTTGTAATGCCATTTCCTTACAAGATTAAGATTTCCTTAATTCTTTGGATTTATTGGAATTGAGATTGTGGATTTCTGGGTACTGAGATTGATTATGAAACTTCTTTTTTATCAAACACCACGCATTTCTGTGAACTGTCGGAAAATAGGACGCCGACGACTTAACATAAACGAGTCTTTGTTCTTGGAAATCAAAACCCCTTTAATTCTCAGAGTTTTGTTCTGTTTTCAAACTAGGGGCACGTATGGATGTAATCCAAGAAGTCGAGATGAGCGGTGAAAGCACTTTTATAGGAGCTGAGAAAAGCAAGAAAGATGCTGAAACTTCAGGCCAGCTTCTTTGTAGTTTTGGATCATGTAAAAATCAATGTTGACCCCGACACTCCGGTCTCGACTTCTAAGAAATCT
Source organism: Rehmannia glutinosa (assembly GCA_016081115.2). Taxonomy (NCBI): domain Eukaryota; kingdom Viridiplantae; phylum Streptophyta; class Magnoliopsida; order Lamiales; family Orobanchaceae; genus Rehmannia; species Rehmannia glutinosa. Next base: position 15,842,650 of record CM071929.1, read on the forward strand.
CATCAAGAGCTCAAAATCAGACCTATCCTTCAGTAAGGAGGAGCTGAGAAAAGCAGAAGCTAAATTGCAACAGGCCTTTCATCGAATTTTACCAACAGCTGGACTTCTAAAAAGCTACTGGTAATAAATCTTACCTGAACTTTAGTCCCGCACCATTTTTTTTCCCCGTGATCGAAGTAGACTGAGATAGTGATGCATTCTATGCCAGTTTCTTGAATATGCTTGCATTTTCCAAGATAATGAAGAAGTACGATAAGGTAGTGCGATTCGACCAAGAAACGTTTTTATTTTCGTATAATTTGGTCCTGATCATAGGGTCTCAAATATCGAAACGCTTTTATTGCAGATCACTTCAAGGAGTGCTTCAAAAGCTTATTTAGAGACGGTTGACAAATCTTATCTTGGCACCTCTGATGAGGTCTGTACAAGATATGCTCTTTAACTTTAGGGATAATTACAAAACTCCCCTAAGGTTTGGGCTAATTACAAAAATCCAAAATTTTTGGAAATTGTAAAAACCCTCGTGTTTGATTCTCATTTACATTCTTTCCCTTGAAAAGCAAATAACATTTCAGAAATCCCCTAATACTTATAGAAATATTATAATTACCGCTTAAATTTATGCTAAAATCAAAGCTGATGGGCTTTTCGTAATCTTGAAACATCTTTGGATTTTTTGTAATTAGCCCAAACCTTGGGGTGTTTTTGTAATTATCCCTTAACTTTATGATGTTTCACATTCAAGAAAGTTTTGTCTCACTTTTTTTTTTTTTGGGGGATCATAGGTGAACAAACTCATAGAAAGACTAGAAGCTACATTCATTAAGCACTTTGCAAATGGCAACCGCAGAAAAGGAATAAAATCTTTGAAGCCGACATAAAAAAGGAGAGGGCACAGAACAACGCTTTTTCCTTGGTAAGCTTCGCAAAAACGGAATGTTTCATTCGCTCGCCTATAACTTTTGTTCATGGATTAACAAGCAAGCATACAGAAATGGACTCTAATTATTGATTGGTACATCATTCTATAAAAATGGTTGTTTTCTATTTCTGTGGTTCTTAGTATCTTAATGTGTTCAAAAGTTTCTCCATAATTAGCAAAATTTATGTTCTCTGTTCTGATATTGAAATAACAAAGCTATCAATCTCTTTGAGATATATTAACATCCTTTCAAATATGGGATAACTACAAAAACACCCCTGAGGTTTTGGCTAATTACAAAACCCAGAGTTTTTTGAAAATTACAAAAAAAAAATTAAAACCTTGAGGTTTGATTCCGTCTTACATTTTTCCCCGTGATTTTAAAAATATTTCAAAAATCCCCTGACATTTACAAATATATTACATTTACTTCCTACAAAACGAAACCTGAAGGGTTTTTTTGTAATTTTGAAATATCTCTCTGGGTTTTATTGTAATTAACCCAAACCTCAGGGGTGTTTTTGTAATTATCCATTCAAATAATTGTTGTGAACTGATTGGTTAAGGAATATATATTTCCACCTGCAGGTCTATTTACAGGTTGCTCCAGCAGGACTCATTGCTGCTATTATTTGTCACCGCACACGCCAGATCTTTCTCAATCACGTGGGACGTGATGCTTACATGGAGAATATATTTCCACTTTACAGGTTTATATATATCTCTTAGCTACTTGTGCTGCAGCGGCTGCTCCAACATCATCACTGAAATGAGTGAACGAACATATTCGACTTCAAAATAGCTTAATCCAATAATTTTCGCCCGATGCAGCTTGTTTGGATTCATTGTCCTACACATGCTCATGTATGGATGGAACACGCATCTTTGAGGCGGTTCCGGTGAACTACCCTTTTATATTCGGATTTAAACGGGAACTGAATTGGGTTTTAGAGAAATCTTCCTCCTTGCTTCTGGCCTTCGGTACGTGCATTGGCTGCTGTACTTTCAAACCTGGACATGGAGATGGATCCAAGAACCGAAAAGTTTTAAAACACTCACAGAATTGGTTCCACTTGGCCTAGTCACTGTAAGTTGCAGCTAAAATATCTCTTCTCATAGCATGTAGTGTTAATTACAAAATGTACCCAGGTTTGACCTAATTACAAAAAACCCAGCTAATCTCAAAATTACAAAACACCTCCTGAGGTTTTATTTGTTAACATTTACCCTTCATAAGAAAAAAAAATATTTCAGAACCCTCATATTTATAATAATATTACATTTTGCCTCTTAATTTAACGCCGAATCAAAATTCAAACCACATGGGTAACTTTTGTGATTTTGAATGTTGGTTGGGTTTTTTTGTAATTAGTGAAACCTCATTGGAACCTTTGTAATTATTCTAGCATGTACGATAAAGGGATAATTAGAAAAACCTTCCTCAGGTTCAAATAATTACAAAAAAAAATCCAGAGAGTTTTCAAAATTACAAAAAAACCTTGAGGTTGACTCTTGCCTTACATTTTTCCCCTTTATAAATAAAATACATTTCAAAAACCCCATGATAGTTATAGAAAGTTACCCCCTTAAATTTAAGACAAAAGCAAACTTGAGGGGGCTTTTTTGTAATTTTGAAACATCTTTGGATTTTTTGTAATTAGCAAAACCTCAGGGGGTTATTGTAATTATACCTAAGATAAATAGAAATTAAGTTGCAGAGTCTTGTTTTTTTAGTATTAACTCCTCTGATATTCATTTACAGGTTGTGCTTTTATAACCTTCTGTCCTTTCAACATAATTTTCCGCTCGAAAGCTTCTTTTTCTCATTCGGCGCATGGCACTGTATTTGTGCCCCACTAACTTACAAGGTATTTACTTTGGTTCTATACGAACAGAAAATGCACGAAACTGACATTTTCAGCTCATTGCCGACTCTTATATGGTTGTCTTTGTAGATTACTCTTCCTGATTTCTTCTGGCAGATCAGTTAACAAGCCAGGTATGAAGTTATCATAGTGAGAGAGATATCAATCCAAATTGCATACTATTTATGGTTAATTACAAATTACACCTCAAGGTTCAGTCCCCAATTACAAAAAAATACAGCCGTAAATACTCCTTTACGTTTGTTTTTTCTTTGCAAATACCACCCTCAAGGGGAGTACTTGTTTAAAGGATAATTACAAAAACACCCCTGAGGTTTGGGTTAATTACAAAAACCCGGACATGTTTCAAAATTACAAAAAAAAACCTTCAGGTTTCGTTTTCTGTTAAATTTAAGGGTTTAACTGTTGTAATATTTTCAGAATGTCTGGAATTTTTTGAAATATTTTCAAAAACCGGAAAATGTAAGATGGAATCAAACCTCAAAGGGTTTTTGTAATTTTCAAAGAACTCTGGGTTTTTTGTAATTAGCCCAAACTTAGGGTGTTTTTGTAATTATCTCATTATTAAATACAAATCTCAAGGGGGTGTTTGCAATAATTTAAGGGTATTTGTAATTTTGAAAGATAAACGCAGTTGTTTGTAATTAGTCTGAACCTCAAAGGTGGTTTTTGTAATTTGACTACTGTTTATTTAAAGGATAATTACAAAAACACCCTGAGATTTGGGCTATTATAAAAAACCCGGAGTTCTTTGAAAATTACAAAAACCCCTTGAGGTTTGATTCTGTCTTACATTTTTCCCGGTGGTTTTCAAAATATTTCAAAAAGAACCTTCACATTTACAAAAATATTACAGTTACCCCCTTACAAAAATGAAACTTGGAGGAGTTTTTTGTAATTTTGTGAAACATCTATGGGTTTTTCTGTAATTAACCCAAACCTCAGGGGTGTTTTTGTAATTATCCCTTATTTTAAATTACAATAGTTGTAGCTTTGATAGGCTTCATGCTATAATGCTAGTCATTTGACTCTCTGGTCCCTGTGAATTTCAGGTTCAGGCTTTCAGAAGTTTGCAATTTTACGTCTGCTACTATGGATGGGGAGATTTCAAGAGGAGATCGAACAAGTGCCATGAAAGTAAGGTCTATGAAATTCTATACATCGTTATCGTCATCATCCCTTTCTGGTCTCGATTCCTTCAGGTAAGTTAGAATGTCTATAGATTGACACAAATTTCTGATCAAAGTACTCGAAATGGCAACCTAACTTTTAAATGCGTTAATAAATTTTAGTGCCTTCGACGCTTATTTGAGGAGAAAGAGCCAATGCAAGGGCTTAACTCCTTAAAATACTTGTCAACTGTCGTGGCACTTGTCATCCGGACAATGTACAGTCTGAAGGAGGCGCTTTTGAAAATCCTAGCTTTTTCGACTCGGGAGTTACAACTGTCTATAATACATACTGGGATATTGTCATAGATTGGGGTCTCTTGCAAAGAAAGGCCAGAAATCCATGGCTGAGAGATAAGCTGTTGATATCGAAGAAGGCTGTGTATTTCGTGGCTATAGTGAGTATTACAGTTTCTTTTCATATTGTTATGGCTCATAATCTTTGGAGTATTAAGGGGATTGCTTAGGGTGACATATTGTATAATCGTGTCCTTATCGTGTAACACAATTTTTTTATCAACACGACACAACACGATAAGTCAAAAATAAAAAGAAATCGATTTTTATACGCTAATACACGATAGCAAATTATACGATATTACACGACAATACACCATACAAACATATAAAATATCAAGCTTAATGCTACTACCGTGTAAACGTCATTATCTTATCACTACAGTAAACGTGTCACTATCGCGGTCACTACCAACGTAAACGGCCATTATCGTGTCACTACCGCGTAAACGTGTCGCTATCGCACAATATCGCGGTTCGTGGTTTTTATCGGGTTTACACCGATAGCAACACGAACACGACACGAATTTTCGTGGTCGACACGATAAGAACACGAATACGAAGACTAAACATTAACCCGCTATTTTTGTCGCTTTAGCCGCGCCGGGCACAGAATTGTCACCCTAGTGATTGCATGCAAACACCAAAAAAGAAAAAAAGTGATTCTCACCTTTAGCCTTGGAAAGATCACTTTATAGTGTTTGCAAATGCGATCTTCCTGCTTCGATTACTTTCATTTAATCAGATCTCAAAGCAAGGTAGAGGTGCTTGGATTTCCTCGATTCCTCGATTTCACTATCACACACAAATAAAGCGCTTTTCCAACTTATTCACCAAACACTCTCTTAACTTAATCAATTTTTAGCTTCTATTTTTCAAACACTACCAACTTCTATTTGCCATGAATAAAATCACTTTATCCAAAAGTAGAAGTTGTTTGCAAACGCTCCTTAATCTTTGATGCTTCTATAAACCATCTTTATATGCTGCTAACTTTTGACTTAATTTGAATTGCAGATAGTGAACATCCTTCTGAGACTTGTTTGGATGCAGCTGGTTCTGATTTCCATGCACCATTTCTACACAGGAGAGCCATGGTTGCCGTTGTTGCCTGCTTGGAGATACTCCGTGCGTGGGCATTTGGAACTTCAGGTTTGATGATTCATAAATTTGGTTGTCTTCTTTAGGCAGAGAACAGGGAAAAAAAAAAGGCTTCTTTTTTACGTCGCTGTAATTTAACTGGACAGGTTGGAGAATGAGCATTTCAACAACGTTGGAAAATATCGAGCATTCAAATCGGTACCCTTGCCATTTCACTATGAAGATGAAAAGATTATGTGACAGAACAGAGACAATATGTAGCTCAAGACATTTTTGTATACAAATATACACAACGATGAATTGAAATTATTTGCTTCTTTTGCATTCTTTGCATTTATTTTTGGAGAAAGGAGTGACAAATGTACAGACAAATTATCGTTAATAATAGGTGGTGTTACGTTTTATCTTCCTCGGGTCACTGGTTTGTTAACATTGCAATTCGAATCTCCAATTTCTTATGTTGTTTCAACATGTCACATAAATGTCACGTATAGAATAATGACATCATTTTATTATACATACGATATATAAATATCTGATGAAACATGATTTGGAAATAGAAGATCCGGAAATCATCGTTAAATTGACACTATTACTCTGTAATCTTCCTATGAAGCATGAGGTTATAAAAGCTGAAATTGCCTCAAAAAATTGGAAAATCTAAAAAAAATGATACTATCTTAGAACAATACAAAACATATCCAAATCAGAATCTCAATCTTGAACAAATTAGTATACATTGATTTCCAAAATGTATAATCAACAAAAATGTAGTCAGCAAGTAACAATTTATTGGCAGCTTATTGCAACACTTTATATTTATACGAGTTTAAAACCATAGCTGCAAAGAGTAAATTCAGAGGAAGGATCAATCAGAAACCGAAACGCTAAAAACTTAATCAGAGGAACAGATATCATCATCTTCATCCTCCATATCGGAGTTGCAAGGCTTATTTTTTTTTCTGCTGTTACGTCGCCTGTGCTGTCATTATCTTGGCTCCCAAAAAGTTTCGACATAGACATAGGATTAATGGAAGAGCTCTCCTTTTTATGCCTTGTATAGCACTTATTGCAGCAACGGTGCTACGGTATATATCTACAGTTTCTTCCCGAGCGGCAATGTTGTCTCTAAGGAAGCATTTGACATGTCAGAAGGAGCTATGCTTGTCTGCTCCTCTGCAACAGTAGTTGGTTCAACCACCTCGGATTCGAGTGGAAAAAGGATCTCAAGATTTTCCTCACACTCGCGGACTAATCTTGTTAGAGGTTCAATCGTGAAAAACGGCTGGTAAAATGCAAGCTGAGTAAAAGGTAGACTCAACAATTCCCCGTTCGTTTTATCGTATTTCTTCAAAATCTTAATAAGACCTGATAAAAAACGCACAAGAAGTTTCAGCAACAAGTTAACCCACATTAAATATGGGGATGAATTACCAAAAAAAATAAATTGAGTATTTGACTAATTACAAAATGACCCAGATGTTCTTGAAAATTGCAAAAGCCCTTTGATCTCGTCTTACATTTTTCCCCATTCATAAGCAAAGAAACATTTCAAAAACACCATGATATTTATAGAAATATTACAATTACCCCTTAGATTTAAGGAAGAATCAAACATGAGGAGGTCTTTTGTAATTCTGGAACATCTCAGGTTTTCTTTTTGTAATTAGCTCAAACCACAGAGGGCGTTTGTAATTATCCCTTAAATCATAGGAATAATTACAAAACTACACATGTACCCTAATTACAAAAAACTCCAGTTAACTAACAAATACCCCCTCCTGGCTCCTGAGGATGCAATTTGTAAACTAGAAAATATTGAAAGATAATTGGGTTATTTGTAATTACAAAAAACTCCGGTTACCTAATAAATACCCCCTCATGGCTCCTGAGGATGCAATTTGTAAACTAGAAACAAACAAAACTTGCGGGGGTATTTGTAATTTTGAAAGATAAAGTTTTCGTAATTATATTCTTTAAATATACGATATACCACCTCATGAGTAGCTATCGCTCTGATGGTAAAAAAAAAAAAAAAAAAAACTTTAACTTGAAACTCAAGAAAAAGGTGTAGGTTAACAGAAAAACCTTCTTAACAGCCCATCTCACTGGATAAAGAAGAAAGACATAGGATAAAGCAGAGCTTATTTACCTGCAAAGTTAAGGGAGCTGTAGGTTTTGAGAAGAACCATCTCTCCATGAATGGCAACGAAGTCCTTTCGTATCATCATCATATCTTCACTAAATTCGGTCTCTGATGTGAACATTCCATCATACCTTGCCTCTCCTTCACTCGCTCAATTCTTTCCTTTAGTGCCTGATATAACAGCAAAAACCACATTGGTACACTAATACGGCCTCCACATAATTGATGCTTCGACGTAAATAAGCAACTAAGGAAATGTGTCACGCACATTTCTCCTAACCTGTTTTTATGAACTCAATTACAACACCACCAGAAATTTGAAACACATGACACATTGGTGTCCCTTGAGAAGAAACAAGTTGTACGTATGGTATCGGACACTTCTCGACTTAGATAACCAGTCAACGATATGTAGCTTTAACTCTGTGTTAGATTTCTATTGGGCACATATAATTTTGGACCCTCAATTAAAAACTTTGCCCATATAAGATGTGAGGTAGCTTAGAAAAGACATTCACTCTGCAAGAGTTATATGAACCAGACTCCAAGATTTAAATGGTTTTAAGATACTTAAGCTAAATCTTATGCCAACACTACTCTATCAATTTTCGTATCGTTCTGATATTTGTTTGTTCTTTTGACAGAAGCGGGGATGGGGTACAGTGTAATTAGACAATATAATTACTACCTAATTCTTCAAAAGCCCTCTATTATGCGACATGTTTAGTAAAAAAGAGGCAGTTTCAATAAAAACTATAAATTATGACCTAAAAGGATGCAAAAATTAACTATCAGGAGCATTGCAGGATAAAGTCCAATAACAAACATGTATTAAAATTAAGGTTGCAGAAATCGTTGGCGCTAATTGAGCAGCAGCCCGGCGCCTTCACCTAGGAATAATACTATTCTTTTCATTTTTTTAATTTGACGATTTTTGGCCGCCTCGGCCGATTTGTGGCCCAAACGATTTTTTAACCAATTTGGACAGAGTTGGTTCAGTGCCTAGGCCGATTTTATGACATTGATTAATAACATCGTACGAGTTAATCCTGTCACACTCAAATGACTAATGTGTCTTAAAAATGGCCCTTTGTGTAGATGGCACGATTCGCCGAATCCTTTGGCTTCATGAGTAGCAGAAGTGCTCTCAGCAATTTTTAGGTCAATTAAACAAATATTTAGGATGGAATATGCCGTGGATATTCTTCCTGTCCACGCAACACTATTTTCCAATTACAATACAAAGCAAACTTCCTTCCTCAGGATGCTTTTTGGTTTCTGTTTTTTATTCCTGAAGTACATCTCTTTACGCAATATAATATCAAGGACCTAGAAAATTGAATTGACTACACCAAAACTTTCAACAGGCTCAACCTCTCTATGTTAAACAATCTTAGCAACTTGATAGTTACTAATGTAACTGCTGATAATAAGTTATCCACTTGAAACTCATACTAGCTCAATATTTGGATATGGGAGGATATAGGGAAGTATTTCAAATGACTCCAAATGGGAAGGATTTGAAATCCTCCAAAATGACTCTAAAATAGCTTCTAAGGATTTGAAATCCATTATAAAATGACTTCCTCCAAACAATCTCAATGGATTTGTTATTGTGGATATGAAATTCATAGCTCAAATCCTTCCATCCAAATGGAGCATAAAGGTGTTTGGTAATTTGTTTTTAAAAGATCTTATAAGCTCCCAAGATGTTATAAGTTGTTTTCAAAAAGAATGGGGAATCTCAACTTTTTCTTAAAATATGATCCTATTTAGACAACCTCCTTTAGTTTTGGCCATTTTTCATTACAAAACTATCATTACTAACATGTTAAAAGCTCTATCATCTTTTTTTGTCCAAACACTTAAACTTATTTTGAAAATAAGATGTACCATATATAAGATGTAGGAACTCCTAGAGACCCTCAATCTGAGAAATGTTTTGTGCATAGACATTAGCATATTCTCAAAAGTAATCATTAATTTAAAACTATATTGGCACATCTGGAGCCCATTTACATACATGTGTTGCAGTTAGCAACTTCCAATCAAGACAAATAAACAAATCCCATGGATATTGGAATATACCTTAAGAGATTCTTTTAAACCCATCCAACTTCAGAGACTGATCCCACTTACATGTTTTAAGTACCACAATTCAGGTTTTTCTTACCCACTATCAGTCAACATCATATTACGAGGAAAACAATTCCGAACAAAACTTTCTTCACTTTCATTTCTATAAGGCTCCTCATTCACCTAGCATCAGTTGTGCTCCTATCTTACCCAAACTCCTTGTATCATCAAAAATAACATGTTACACATTCTTGAATCTTGATGGCCTTATGTGCTGCAGGTTCAATTTCTTGGTTCCGAAAAGTCAACGGTTTCTACGTTGAAAAGGAGAAGAGCTTGAAGCTATCCAAGTTCATAAAATGAGTAAATTCTAAATCTCTTCTCCCTTAACCCACACACACTTAACCACCCAAAAACATACTATGTAGAAGAAAAAAATACCTAATTTTTGAGTGCGGTTCTAAGAAAAATAAGTCAATTGCTGTTGATAAACATCAAAGCAAAAATGCAATTTTTTTCATAAATGAAATGCTCTTAGTTTTCTACTCTGAATTCGCTCACAAAACATCTCATGATGAGTTTAAAGGTACCTCAACTTTCAACATACTTAAGAGTTATGTGATCAAGTCTTTCAAGAAACAGTAAACTAAAACATCAAAATGTTTTTCATCTCCAACTTCAAATTAGAACAATGTTCATACTTTATACACCTATTTATCAAAGCTTATAATTTCAAACAAGCAATTACATACCTCAGGACAAAAAGGCAAAAACAAAAAACATTGCACATAAATAAATTAGACACACGATAACTCCAAAAAGGGAAAACAGACCTGGAAGCGGATTATAAAGTCCTCCTCCTTCTCGACGTAGAAATCGTTGAACTTTTCAAGCTCCTCGTAGAGAATCGCCACGAACCATTCCTGAAGCGCCGGCAACGGAGCAGCCGCGTGTACGTCCGGCGGCAGATTAACGGCGACGGAGGCAGGATAGCGCTTGAGCAGCTTCTTCAACAGCTTGTAGCACAAAAACTTGTCCCTCCACTCCGGTAGGGTTTTCTCGAGGTGAATCCTAAATTCTTTCCCGAATTTCATAATTACAGTTCTTCTTCTTCAATTTTCAATTCTAGGTAACACAAAAATGTTTAACTGTATTTGTGAGATTTTTAGAGAATAAATCGGAATTGATGAGGAACAAAACGTGGAAATTTATTACAGAAAAAAGGTAAAAATGGGTAAAAGGGAATTTGCTTTTGGAATCTAATCTTAATCTTAAGATAGAGTTGAAAAGATGTGGGCACAATATTACAATTTATACAAATTGCTGGCTAACCTATACATACATAATATATACATACAGAATAGATATTGGTGGAGGGGACGAAATCAAAGAAAAATAAAAATTGTGGGGGAAATAAGACAAAGAAAACAACAAAAAACCTGGAAAATACAAAGAATATTCTTGATGGGAAATAGGATAAAAGGGAATATGTGAAAGTAAAACTAAGTTAAATATTTATCATTGGGCAGAATTTTTTACGATTTTATTTCTCGTTCCAAGTATGTGTTGAATATCTTTTTTTTTTTTTTTTTTTTTTGGGAAGGGAAGCATTGATTCGTTAATGGTGCTGAAAATCGTCCAAAGAATGATTGATCAAATGAGTCTAGGAGTTTATCCGAAGACATATTTGAAATGCCTGCAAGTGAGATGAAAGCTTTTAAACTGGAAATTTCTTCTGCGATAATTTGACACACAGTCGGAAAAAGGGTATCGTCGTTGATAGCTAAATAATGGTTGTTGCATCGCCAAAGATTTCAGTTAAGCTGAGATTTGACAGATGACCAAGGATGAGGGCTTCGCGCAGGGCTAAAGTTTTCGCAACCTCAGCATCTGAATTATTTTTGTATTTATGTATATTTTAGGATTAATTACAAAAGTACCTTGAAGTTTGACCCATTTACAAAAATTCAGTTAACTTTCAAAACTACAAAAATAACTTTTAGATTTTATTTTTTTCTAATATTTATTTCCTCCATAAGAAAAGAATATTTCAAAATCCTCCCTAATATTTATAAAATAAATTACGATTCCCCTTATTTTTCACAATCGAGTCAAACCCTGAGATATTTTTGTAATTTTAAAAGTTTGCTAGGTTTTTTTTTTTGTAATTCGGTCAAATTTCAGGGCGCTTTTGTAAATATCACTATCCTTTAAATTATATATGGGAGGGTGTTATCTTATGAGGAAAGTGAGTGACAAATATAACTAAAAATACTGTTTCAAATTAAGAATCAATTTTAACTGTTTCAATTAAGGACGCGGGCGCAATAAATACTGACGTTGCGTATGAAGTAACTCTATGTAATTTTATTAGCCAATTGAAGAGCAAGTGGTTATATTATAGTCACATTTCGATGACGATCACAAGGGCTGGGCGGTAAAATTAATAGTTAGAAAACAAAGAGGACTTTAGCATATTCCAAGTGCAGATTCCATGAAAACGAAATTATTGGCCAAAATTTAGAGTCGTATATGTATTAGATAGAATGTGTGGAAGAATATTCTGTAGGGGTGTGGCGTTGGCAGCGGTTTATCTAAAAATCTAAATCCTGGTTTTTAATACCGAAGATGCATTTAATTAGGGAAAAATGCAAAATCCTGTATTTTGCAATATTAGTCACATAACTTTTAAAATTGCAATTTTGCACTATATATATATATACCTTTTTTTTGCAATTTTGGTTTCATAAATTTTGGATTTGTGAAATTTCAATCTATAAATTTTAAATTGGTGCAAATTTTGGTCCTAAGAGCTATTACAAAATTTCGCTTATTCCTAAAATGCCATTGCAACCAAAATATTCAACGTACGTAAGATCGTTAGAAAATGATATCAAAATCTATATTTTATTACTTGTGAGTTGAATTTATTTATTATTTATGCTATATAATACCTAATGAAAGAAATATTTTAAAATTATGAATTCAGATCAAGATCTAAAGATATGAGTTCTACATGTATTATTTCCTAATTATAAGATACAAAAACATACGTACAAATTTGGCAAAACTCAATTTTTTGACTAATAGAATTGGATTTCCCACAACTAAATAGTATAAAAATAAAATTGTCAAATCCTAAAAATTATAGAATTAATATTATTATTTTTTGTTGAGGGGCAAAAATATCACAAGACTAAAATTACAACTTCAGAAGTTACGGGACTAAATTGCAACATCACTGTAAATACAGGACTACTTTTGCAATTTTCCAAATTCAATTAATCAATTCAACGTGCCTTCTACGTCTCTTCTCAACTTATTGCTATGAAATTTTAAGGGCATATTTGATTTAAATTCTCTTGATTGTGTCGCCAAACTTTTCTTGTTCCAAGGCTAAAATCATGCATGTTGAAATTAGAATTTCAAATTTTTGGTCCATGCTCAAGAAATCAAAACAACATCAAAGGAACAAACAATAGCACATCCATCTGATGGATCATTCCATTTGATGATCCTTCAGTCAATAGTTTGGCATTCAAACATTAATCAAAGTGCAATAAATAAAAGTTGTAAGGAAACAATTAAGCAGCAGCAGATCAGACGGCCTATATGGCCTCCAGAGCCTGAAGAATATCAGATTTCAAGTCTTCAAAGTCCTCCACTCCAAAGCTGTACCGAACCAAGTTGTCCAATATACCGTACTTGGCCCTGTCCGACTGTGAAAGATCCCTGTTTTCGAACCATAAAAACAGCAAAAGTTAGCATAAATCGCCAACAGTGAGAAATATCCAACGAAAATAGTCTAGCAAAAAGGAGACCCACCAATAAGACATGATGGCTGGTTGATCGACAATGCTTTCAACGCCTCCGAATGAAGGGGCTATGTATGGGATTTTCAGTGCGCCGACAAATTTTGCAGTGATATGCAGGTCTCCATCAACCTGTAATTGAAATGCATTCATGATGAACTTTTGGGAAATAATTGCTTCAAGCAAGAAACGTGAAATGGAGAAGTTTTTTAAATACTGACCTCAAAACTAACCACTCCACCAAAACCGTTCATTTGCTTCTTAGCAAGTTCGTGTTCTGGATGACTAGCCAGGCCTGGATAATAAACGCGCCTAATCTGCGATCCATATATCTCTCAAACATTACTCATTATTGTACCACAACAAAAGAAAAAAAAAATAGCAAAGAAGCAAAGAAAATACTCTGCAAATTTTTACATTACCACTAGTTCATGGACATGTTACATAACAAGTACACATATCTATAGTAGCCTCGTAGGGCATACAGGAAACAGAAGTTCAAGAAATAACCTCTAGGAGTTCCTCACTGTAACATATTTGGGACAAGAAAATGATACAAACACGATTACAACAACAACAAACTAAGCCTTAATCCCACTACGTGGGGTCGGCGATACAGATCATATCGCGTCATCGTTTACGGTCATAAGCCATATTTTCATTTATTTCTAGGTATAACATATCTTGTTTAATAGCTTCTTTCCAAGTCTTTTTAGGCCTACCTCTACCTCTTTTGGTTTGTGTGAGTGATTCTCTACCTTCTAAGCGTCGCACGGGTGTATCTAAAGGTCTCCTATAAACATGTCCAAACCATCTTAATCGTGTTTCTCTAATTTTCTCATCTATTGGTGCTACTCCCATTTTGTTTCTAATGTGTTCATTTCTTATTCTATCTAATCTAGTGTGTCCATACATCCCTCTTAGCATTCTCATCTCTGCTACCCTCATTTTTTGTTCGTGTTCATATTTAGTCGCTCAACATTCTGCACCATAAAGCATTGCGGGCCTTATGGCCGTTTTATAAAATTTTCCTTTCAATTTTAATGGTATTTTACGGTCACAAAGGATAGAAGATGCACTCCTCCATTTATTCCAACCCGTCTGGATCCTATGTGTGACATCTTTATTGATTTCTCCGTTCTCTTCAATTATAGATCCTAAGTATTTAAAACTCTTTGTTATACTCACTTCATGTCCATCAATTTTAACCTTTGTCTCATTGTTACTGTTGTTTTTACTAAAGTGGCATTCCATGTATTCTGTTTTAGCCCTACTTATAGTAAAATCTCTTGATTCGAAAGTGCTTCTCTCCAAACTTCTAATTTTGCATTTACTTCTCTTGTTTCATCAATTAAAACTATATCGTCCGCAAATAACATACATTCGGGGATGGATTTTTGTAAGTGATTAGTGATTTCATCAATTATTAGGATAAAAGGTAAAGGGCTTAGAACGGATCCCCGATGCAAACCTATAATGTTTGGGAATTCGCTAGATATTCATGTTGGTGTCCTGATACATGTTGTTATATCATCATACATATCTTTTATGACATCTATGTAAGCTATTTTTATTCCTCTTTTTTCCAATACGCGCCACATTATATCTCGGTTGACTCTATCGTATGTCTTTTCAAGATCAATAAAAACCATATGTAAATCTTGTTTTCTCTCGTTATATTGTTCACATAGTCGTCTAATTAAGTGTATAGCTTCAATTGTGGATCTTCCCGCATGAAGCCAAATTGATTATCTAATATACTAGTTTCATTTCTTATTCTTGCTTCTATAACTCTTTCTCATAGTTTTATTGTATGACTTATTAATTTAATTCCCCTGTAATTTGCACAATTTTGTATATCCCCTTTGTTTTTATATATAGGTATCAATATACTTTTTCTCCATTCATTAGGCATTTTCTTAGTTTTTAGGATATTGACAAAAGCAAAACGCAAAGGATTTATGTGAGCTTCTACAAACATAGAATAAGTTAAGCGGTGAATACCTTGGGATGTGCCTCTAAAATCTCGGCCATCCTTTGTGCTGTTGAGTTTTGTTGCTGTACACGAAGATGCAGCGTCTTCATGCCTCTGATTAAAGAATATGCGGCATTCTGAACAACAAGGGCAAAGTTAACCATGATTACTTGTGATACAAGCTCAAACAGCAACACGTGAAAAATGCTTGACAATGCAATAACAAGGATTAGTGCTCGAAATGTTTGCACGCCAATTCAGTAGGACAAGATTATGAAGCCGAAACAAACTTTTGATCTAAATAACTCACAGGATTAAGAGCACCGCCCAGAACATGATGCAAGTTACGAACAACAGAAATTAACTTCTCAGGGCCACTGATGGATCCTCCCAGAACCTGTATGGAAAATGTGCTGGTTTAATAAAAAGATATGTAATTCTAGGAATTTTAAAATTATTAATCTGTATAGAAATGTAAGTGTGTGTCTATGTGTGAAACCCATCATACATCATTGTGGCCCCCAATGTATTTCGTTGCAGAGTGTACAACAAGATCAGCGCCAAGAGCCAGGGCCTTCTGGTTAAGAGGAGTTGCAAATGTGCCATCTATGCACACTAAGGCTCCTTTGTCATGGCACAGCTTCGAGACCCGCTCGATGTCAACACATCTCAAGAAGGGATTTGTTGGAGACTCTGTAAAGAAAAGAGTGACCTGAAAAAGAAGGTTATATACTTTTGTTCAGTAAGCACTCTAACGAAAAAGTAAACTATAGCCAAATGGCATAAAGACAATTTCCATCAACACTGACATTGTTCTTCTCTAAAGCAGACTCCAGACCTTCAATATCTGCAGGATCAATGACAGTGGCCTGCATTTTATTATAAAGGAAAAGGAAGACCATCAGTTCTCTCAGGTCCCAACTTGGGCCAAAAATGTTAATAGCACACATATAGAATGAGGAACTTATGCCTTCTTATCCACTTTATCTTGTTTTCTTTCTTTTCCTTACCTTTTCTTTTAGTGTAACTTAATTATCTATTTTATTCATGTATATAGTTGATGAAAAAAATCCAAAAATGCGCTCTTAAGTCATTATTGTCATGATGCTAATAAAGTGACAACATTTTTTTCGGATTTCGTTTTTTCTATGAGTGTGATATATTTCAATGCTTCCCCAACAGAAACCAAAGAATTCAAATGACTGGGTCAGAGAGATCATACAGTGATACCCATTTTGGGAAGAAAAGTCTCGATGAATATCCGAGTCTTCCTATAGCAGTCAGTGGTAGTCACTAAATGCCCACCAGCAGGGACAAGTGCCAGCAACATGACAGTGCTAGCACACATTCCAGATGCCATCAAAATTGTTGATTCAGCCCCTTCAAGTGCACTGGTACAATTTCAAGAGACAGAAAAGGGCACTTGTTATCTACTCGTGCATTATTGCCAAATGTATCGTACAAAAGGAAAAGAAGTTGGAACCTCAAACTGACCTTATCTTCTCCTCTGCAACAACAGTAGTGTAATTTCCATAGCGTCCATATTCGAAACTTGCACGTCTTTTTCCTGAGAAAGGACAATGCAATCATGATTTTTTCTCATCCAGATCAGTTTACATGGTGGCATAAAGTGTTCCAAGGGACTGGTAAGTTTATGTTTCTCAGACAAAAGTTTGGCAGACAATGATGCGGGTTCAGAGTTTAAACAAGGGCTAACCAAGCTAGGCTTAGAATAAGTACAGGAGAACATAAATAATTCTTGGCTAGCCACAGGATTGACTTGAAATAAACTAGTTTTTAATTAAAACAAGTATATTTGGTCTTTAGGTCATTATAATTCCCATCAGGAAAAAAAATGTTGACTTGCTAGTCTGGATTCTACTTAGCTATGCTAGATTTGTGGCAAGTAAATCTAGTTGTGGAAGTGGGTACACTTTCAGGGTTACATTATGTATAACCTTTGATGTGTCTTCGATTTATTGCTGTTCCCACTTCCCAATCAACAATTATGTAAAAAAAATTACGACCATATTCTGGTGGCACTTACCATGAAAGAGATGAACGTACCTTAAAATCAATGAGGTCGGCAGTTTTCTTGAAGAAATAAGCAGATGTATTAACTACTGGAGTAGTTATTGCATCAGTGACAATGCCTCTACCCAATCTTTCACCTGGTCAAATCAATGAATTCCCAAATATATGTAAGAAAGAGAAACCATTTTTGAGTAAGGTGTAATGCTGGGCAAATGCAAATGCCAGAGACTTCTCAAACTGGTGCACAAAATGAGCAATTAGCATGACAGAGAGAACCAACACTAGAAAGCAAATGTTCTAAAGCATATGAGCATCTCGTATTTCACTCAGGAGAATGTGAAGTAATGACTTGTAACCAGTTGTGGGGGCTCGTAAAAATGCTTTCTTAACAGGCATGTAAAAGCTAGGTCAAAATATCTAAAGCACTCAAAATCAAGAATTTCTATTCCAAGTTTGGGAGGTATGGATTTATGGTATTACTTATATACAGATATATTGATTGACGATTATATTATTTACGTTAATATCTCAGGCGTACAAATTGTGATTTTCTCGATCTCAGAAGAGCTCACTTCATTAAAACTATGACAACCTCTAAATCATTCTCCCTCAACGAAACCCCACATTTTAAAAAAAAAAAAAAAAAAAGTAAACAAACGAAATAAAAGTCGGAAATCCATACAGAATGGAACACGTATGGTAACAGAAAAATCAGATGTCATTTCGATTAATCACAAACTTACCAGCATGAATTGCTACGCTGCCATCAGAATTCAAAAATGAAGCGTATTTAAATTGTGGCGAACCTCAAGCTGTACATTTTCGCCATTACAACTCGGATCCTCAGCCGCAGCGACAACAGGTTTTTCAACACCGGTCTCAACCTCAACCGGCGCGATTGCAGCAGCCGCCGCCGCCGCATCGACAGCCTTAGCCGCCGGTGTGAAACCCGAGGCGCCTTGGTTGTTCGACCACGAAGCCGCCACCACCTGAGCCACGCCAATATTGCTGCAGTTTCTCCGGGCCTTATTGCTCAGCTGCCTCACGAAATTCGGCGGAAACCTCATAATAAGGGAAGACAAGCCGTGCGTCGCCGCGCCGCCGCCGAGGATCGCCGGCTTCGACTTTCCGGCGCATCCAGCTGAGGGAATCTCCGGACGGGAGAAGTCGGGATCTGAGCGGCACTCAAAGGACGGGAATGCCCTTGCGAAGCTAGACACGGCCATTAAGGCTTAGGTTTTGTGAATGAGGGTTAGAAATGAAATGATCGAATTTTTTCTTCTGAGATGGAAGAGAGTTCACAAATTCTGGCCCGTCTCTCTCTGTGGACTGGAAAGTAAAGCGTGTTGGGGCCGTCGTTTTATAGCATTTTGCGGAAACCCTTTGTTTGGCGAAAGAATTAGAATAACGTATTTAATTTCGTGAGACGGATCCTAAATAACCCATA
The DNA here is from genome assembly GCA_016081115.2 of Rehmannia glutinosa. Classification (NCBI taxonomy): domain Eukaryota; kingdom Viridiplantae; phylum Streptophyta; class Magnoliopsida; order Lamiales; family Orobanchaceae; genus Rehmannia; species Rehmannia glutinosa. Next base: position 15,861,515 of record CM071929.1, read on the forward strand.
TTAAATAACCAATTTGAATTTGAACCAAAGTTGTTTTGATTTGTAAAATAGATTATATTAGTCTCACATGGACTTACTCTATTTTAATAATTAAATATCATGTCAATAATATTTGTAGTTAACAATATTTTACTACAGTTAATCATTAACAAAATAAATAATTATTTGTTTAAATAATAACTACTAAATATTCTAATATAATGAAAATTTATTTTCTCAAAGAATAATATATATATATATATATATTAATAGAATGAAAATATATGTTATGAGAAAACGAAAATAAAGCCCCAAACATATTCGTTTCTTCCAATTTCATTTATTAAGAGTGTCTCCAAGATAGTGATATATCTTGATTTGGAGCAAAAACTCGATCCATCTTTCGCACTAAAGTCTGTGACACTTTAAAGATGTGAACAATTTTGCACTAGAAATAGCGATTTTATTGTAGCTGCCTTAAATTTTTCTTTCTTTTTTGTTTTAAATTAATGATTTAATGTATTAAAATATACATTCAAATTGAATATTATGGAATATTTTATTTTAATGCAAAACTTTGTGCAAATTAATGGAGATGAAGTGCATATTATACACTAATACAGAACATGTACTTAAATAGTGCAAAGTATTGTAGATGGTCTAAGAGTTCGCATATATAAATCTGGCTTAATCATGGTTTATTTAATGTTAATAACTGTAACGATGTCCGTATTATTTTTGAGGAATGTGGATAGGCTTGAACTATTTCCTTCCGACGTGGGCATTGACTGGTTTACATTGTTTGGTAAAAGTCATCAATCACCAAGACCATTTGATAATAAAGGATTCTAAATTTTTAGTGTTATTAACTATGTGAGAATTCCAAGCATATCATAATAACTAATAATTTTTTAAATAAAGTTATTATTACTTTTATGTATAAATAAAATTAAAAATTAATTAACAATGGAATTTAGTCATAGTTATTTAGTCATTTCAAGAATTTTGGATCCAAAACAAATTGATTATTATGGAGATAGTTCAGTTAATTGGGACTTGTTGAGCCCACATGATTTCTTGTGTTAAGAGAAGAACATGCTGGCAAAGGGCCCTAGTATAGGCCAATATGGCAAGTTGCACCCAACTTTTATGTACTATATTAAAATGGGTAAGTAACTAGTTTTCAGTCAAATTTTTTTTTTTTTTTTTGAAATAGCCCTAGTTCCCGTTAAGAACTTAAGGTTCTCCCAGTTTCTAGCCGACCTCCTACACCGCAAATCAATCTCCTTAATATTAATTATTCCACAATTATTCTTCGGGGCTGAACCCTCGACCTCTACAAAGAGAGCCAGATTACCTCACTCGACTACTTGGGTCAATGATCATTGGATATTTTCGGTCAATATCTTATTAGTGCATCTTATAGTTGTCAGTTGTTTTACATCTTATAAAATGGTCTTAATTATATTTCACAATTCTATTATTTATTTTAAAATATTCCATTAGTATGTAGTTATGTATTTTGAGTTGTAGGACTAACTAATAGAAATTTTCAACTTTTATTTTCTTTGGACACATACCTTTAATAAGGTAGGGATATTGGTTTTTGTGGGTCACATTATTTCAGATGGTCCAACTATATAGTGATCTAAAATAGCCACTACCACAATTCAGAGAATTAATTTTTATTGAATATCTATGAACTCCTCATTAAAAATGCACTTATTAAATATATCAACCATGGTTTGCAGTAAAATTCTTCAGGCGTTAGTTAGGCGTGGCGTGCGCCAGACCACCCAGCGCGCGCAGAAACAACATATTTTCTTCTTTTATTTCATTTTTTTTATTTTTACCAATTTTTGGCCGATTTTTTCCACCTAGCCTGTCTAGGACCGATTTTTTGACCGCCTAGGAGAGCGCCTAGCTCCGATTTGGAGCCGCCTAGGCCGATTTTCAGCCAAACCGATTTTTCGACCGATTTGGGCAAAATCGGATTGGCCTAGGGGCGCCTAGACCGATTTTTACAACACTGATATCAACATAAAAAAAAAATCAACTTATTTCTAGTCATTTATTGGAAAAGGGAAAAAAACATTGTTATGTTTTAATGTATGTTATTTAGGGTGAAAACCGAACCAAGCTAGTTGATAGTCGATACTTAACTTGAGATCGGTTATTAAAAGCTCGTTTGAGTTCGATTCGTTAATATAACGAACCAAACATAACCACAATTTTCGTTCAATAAAATATAAAAGCTTCTCTTTAACTCGATTCGATTAGTAAAAAATGATCATAATATGTGTAAAAATATCAAGCTACTCGAGCTCAATTCATGTTCAACTCAACTAAAATTCGTTTTAAACTCAACTCAAGTTATAATCAAACAAAACTCAAACGCATTTAGTGAAGCTCGATAAAAATTCAAACAAGTTTGAGCATTCTTTATGTTTTGCTCAGCTCCATTCATTTACAGTATCTATGCTATCTAGATAGTTAAATATCCATATAGAATATGTAAAATATATTTGGAACGGGAGAGTAACATGTATCTTCGTGATAAATATTGAAAACGTTCAACTTAACCAAACATTTAAAAACTGAATTAATAAAAGGCCTATAGCATATAGTAGACAACTAGGCATCATTGGCATTAGGAATCACAAGTCGCAACAATAACATAAAAATATTTTTTTTAACTTACCAAAGGTATCGCATCTATAACTATATATAATGTAACCAGGTGGGTGCAAACACCCTGGTCAACACAATGATTGTGGGGTGGAGGTCGGGGTCAAATTTTCCGCTCTATCAAATTACTTCCCGGGGCATACTTGTTTGGTGAAGATTTGGTGGGAACTCATCTTGAATAACATCCGCTCTACATCTTGAATAAAGATCCAGGTTCGAGTTATAAAATATATATATATATATATATATATATATGTATATAATGTGGAAAATTGTCATTTACCTACTACATTGTCGTGGTTTTCATTTTTTAAGAATTAACTGACATAAACACAATTCGGTAAGACGACTTAATTAATGTTCATTTTTAATAATTATTTTTTGAGAGTTAATCAATTTGATTATGGAGAAAACTTTATAACTGATTATAAAGATCAACATTATATATAAGACCTACAAAATAGAAAACTTATGGGCTTGTATGAATGTATTTCCAAGTCCAATTTTCGGTTTAGTGTTGGAAAATGAATTTTCAAATTTTATTGATTTTCGTGTGAGAATTGGGAATATGTTTGGTTTGTTGTCCGAATTTCTATTTGAAAATGAGAATATGTTTGGTTATAGTTTTTCAAATATATTTTTGACATATGTTTGCGTGATTGTAATATATTTTTACCTAGGTATGCGTAATTGGAATGAAAAATTGTTTGGTTGTTTTTCAAAAGAATATTTTCCATAAAAAAATAAAAAGTGGAAATGACTTCATTTCAATGAAAACTTTTGAAACAAACATAAACTCATTTTTCGGAAATAGTTGGAAGCGGAAAAATGGTGTTGGAAACACAACCATACAAGTGCCTATACGTGTCTAAAACATAAACATATTTTAAACATATACATATATAATCGATTCAATAGAATTACAAAATCGAAATAACACTAGACAAATCATGTACTCGCATTTGTCGCTAATTTTTCGATAATAACTACGCGCACAACGAGGACAATTTATTTGAACAAAGAAAACCAAACAACATAACACACGACCATCAGAGAGGAAAATAATAACTTAACAATAAAACAAATAAAAACAAAATAAGAAATTATTTTCCCCATCGTCCTATTAGGAATATGGGGGAAGAAGAAGACAATAGTGAGAAAATATTATTTCTAAATATTCCTAGCATGTTTTTATAAACAACAAAATGCTATCTTGTTTATATTATTATTTTTATTGTATATTTTCATAGTAAGCTGTAATTAATAATAGCATTGGGATTTTTTTTTTTCGAGGAAAACTTCATTCATAGAAGTAGAAAACTAAGGAGGTAAATCCTCCTCAGGCACAAGATACATAAGTTCATCCGGGATAGTTCCACAATAAAAACCACGACATGAATTTGTAAATGCAAATTTTGCTAGATAATGCGCCACCCGGTTGGCGGTTCCGGGGATGTAGCGCAAGGAAAAGGAAAGGAAGTCTCTCGGATAAATGACGGATGTCTTCAATAACACTACCAAGGTATGTGAGGTTTGTTTCCTTCCAGGTAAAATGCTTGAACCATGTGCATGCGGTCAGACTCAATCAAGACGGAGGTGGTGGAGATTTTTAGCGGTCGTTAGTCCTTCCAAGCACGCCATTGCTTCGCGATTTCAACCGAGAACTCATGTGTGATCTTCTTAGCTATCGTGTGAATGATGTTACCATTATGGTCGCGTAAGATCGCTCCCAGGCCCGTGCCAACCATTTTGATAATCGATGCATCCGTGTTAATCTTTATCGTACCTTGGGGCGTTTGCCATGAGGGACTCACACCACCCGGATTAAGGAGAGTGGGATGTTTTTGAGCCGCTTGGTACTCGCACTGAGGCATTTCGTAGCTAAATTCAAGCAATCTTGATGAGATAACATCTCTTCTTGGAAAACCAATAAGTTACGTGCATACCATATGACCCATAGAGACATCGCGAACAAGCATTGAGCGTCACTATCGTTAACCTCGAGATCGCCGCAACCATATCGGCCATGGAAGCGATTGACAAAGATAATGCGGTGGTAGTCTTAACGGAGATACGCGCGAAGAAGGAGGACCACGGGCGATCACGCAAAAGCGTGCTCAACGGTTTCGATGGCGTCACCACATCGTTTACACATGGGATCAGTCGCACACGTTCCTCCGATACTGAGCCGCTCGCACCGGCAATGTTCCATGGATAACCTTCCAAATAAAAATGTGCACTGGGGGGAATATTTAACTTCCAAAGCCATTTCCATAACGCCGTGTGGTCTCCGGAGGATGATGGGCGTTGTCGCATGATCTGTTCCGATTTGACAAGTTTGTAGCCCGATTTAACATCGTATTGACCAAAGGTGGTATGATGCCAAAGATATTCTGTCTTCGCTCGTGGTGTTACTGTTTGGATGCCAAGAATGTCTTTAGCCTCATCTTGATTAAAGATGTTTGAAACCAACTCGACTCCCACCCCTAGTTGGTCTTCTCGGAAAAGGTCCCCCGACCTCATATCCGGTGCCACTCGCCGTGATTGGTATTTATCCGAAAATTCCGAGATGTCGGGATCGGCGGTCTTTCCACACTGTATATGCGAACCATTTTTCTACAAGCCATCTAATACCCTTTTGAAGAATTTCTCTTCCCGCAACAATACTACGCCAAGGTGGCGGGGTTGTGACCTATCGGCGGTTAAGAAATCGTCATTAGGGTAGTATCGCTTTTAGGATCTGAGCTAAGTGATCCGTCCTCTTGAATGAGTTTCCACTTGTTTAGCCAACATGGCTTTGTTGAAAGACGAGAAGTCTCGAAAACCAAGTCCACCATTTTCCTTGGTTTACAATAAGCGCAAGAGAGCCAATGGATTCTCCTTTCTTCACCCTTTTGACCCCACCAGAAATTAGCAAGTTAATTTTATCCATCGATGACACGTATCCACCGGATTTGAAAATTGACTCATTAAATACGCGGTATTGCTTGCGCCGCGCCGTTTTTTATCGGGTTTGTTTTACCACATTGAGAGCGTAGAGGATTTCGCTTTTTAATTTTTGTAAATTGGTCAATAAGAGATTGGAAGATAGCTTTTTAGACCTACCAACACTTGCCGGTAATCCCAAATAGATGTGGTGTCCGGCAACAAGTGGACCCCAAGTTCTCGTCGCAGGATTCAGTTCCATTAGATATTCCACCGCTAAAGGATATTTGATTAAGTGAAAAGGTTAACACATTGTCCGACGCGATTCCATAAGTGAAAATAATCCTTTTGATCTCCCGAATCTCGTGGCTATTGGCTCGTCAGGAAATTATGCTATCGCTGCCAAAAAAAAAGTGGGAGAGGGGGGATCTACGACACACTATAATACCATGAATGTTCCCTATCAATTCCGACCTATTGATAAGAGCGAGAAAGCCTCTGCACAAAAAAAAAAACAGATATGGGGAGAGGGGTCGCTTGACGAAGCCCCCTTGTAGGGGTAAATGTATTACCCGGGATGCCGTTAGTGAGTCTGAGAATATGAGACGATGTAGATACACAACGCATAATGAGAGAAACAATGTGGTTAGGGATTCCGAATTTAAGCATAATCTGCTCTAGAAAATCCCACTCGACCCTATCATGCCTTTACTCATATCATAATGTGAACACCACAAGATTTTAGAGAATATTTTCAGTTAATACAAAAAGATGTTAAAGTTATGAATCAAAAACCCCTCAACTAATCAATAATTATCTTTTTCCCCAATTGATTTAGTTTTTTGTTGAGGTGCATGTGTTTGTTGAGAACTCGAAAGGCCAATATTCTTGCATGGTCCCTGCACTCGACTTTGCAAAGTGTGAAAAGGAGATGTCTTTGATTATATTTAATACATTATTTTTTACTTCTTTTTTGTGGCTTGCCAATCTCAACATATAAAACTGGAAACAAAAACATGAAACATAAAATGTTTTTAACTTTAGGTTTGACTCAATAGTAAATATTTAGGAATGGAACACATTTTATCACGAGATTATCCAAATAAGCAAATTTTACCGTTGATGTTACTGTAAATTGTAGATCTCTCCAAGTAGGTAAATAGTCAAAGAGTTCATAATCCAAGTCTACGTTTCAGCCAGGAGCTGAGCCTCCAAATAGGGGCGGACACAAGGGGGTAAGTGGGCGCTGCTGCCTCCCAAAATTTTCAAAAGTATTTTTTATTATGTATAATTTTAAATATTAAAATTATTTATAAGAAAAATTTAGTATTCCCCCAAAAAATTATTCATAAATGTGTTGTATTCCCCCAACTATTGTTCGCCCCACTCTAAGTCACTGCGTTCGTCACATCGCTTCTAAAGTCGAGAAAATCTCTAAAAGTAAAAAACTAACCGACAACGCACATAACAAAGTTAGGGGTACTAGGGTTGTCCAAGGAGGCAATCCAGATACCCACTTTTTGTTTGTCTTTCTTTACTTACTTTTTTTTTTCTTTTCCCTATTTCGTTTTTCCTTTTCTTTTAATTATCATTCAAACAGTGAAATATTTGAGTATATGTTGTCCCACTCACATAGCATCAGCAGAGTCATTGTCCATTTAAGAAAATAATGTTTGGTTCTTTAGACATATTATAGGCCTTGTTTGTCCATGTTTCCAATGTCCATTTCCAATTTTTATACTCATCCAGATGGAATTATGTTTATTTATAAATTTTAGAAATCACTATTTTCACTTTCCTATAATTTTAATTCACAACCTTATACATTAACTTACATCACTTATCAATCATTGTTTTATCTTTTCATTCAATTATACATTTGGAATCCACTATTACCAACTATATCTACTTAAAATTATTATTATTTTTTTAGTTTTATCTATCTAATGGGACTCACTATCTACAATCTTACAAATATAATATTATATATTCAATTTAAAATATTCAACCACTATCAATTTTTTAAATTATTATATACATAAAATACTAATTCAAAACTACTCAACGAAACATAATCTCATTTACAAACTTACATAAAACTCATTTCCAATCATTCATCCAAACATAAATCCAGTTTATAAGCATTTTATATGTATGAAAAGAATTATTTTTCAAAGTCTACCGGATCATCGCATAACTTCTATCCCATAAAAATCACTTAATAGTTTTTTTAGGGTTACACCTAGAAACGTGAGGTGAAATCACTTTGTCAAACATTTTCAATCTTTTTTTTTTTTTTTTTTGATAAAACATTTTCAATCTTAATCATATCTTAAAAAGGTTTAAAAATTTAACTTAGCAACTAGAATATAGTACCTTAAAGTTTAATTTAACTCGCATTATTCCACATCAAGCTCGCTCAATGGACTCTAAACAATCCCTAATAAAATCCCAGCCTCTCACTATTGTAGGCCCAAAAATCCATTGGGTTTGAAAGGTAAAAGCCCAAACAGTAGAGATTACTTCGTTCAATGAGTTTGTTTTATGGGCTTATTTTCGAATAATGAAAAAGCCCACTTATAGATTCTGAAAATAAGGGTTTCGGTATAAATACGGCGAACCTCTCAGTTTCATCTTCCTCACCAATTCCCCTTCGCCATCTTCCACCCCCGCCGACTGAAACTCACTTTTACATGTATGTTATATTTTATACGCTTTTTAGGTATAAATTGATACGTATAATTATACGCAGTTATAGCTTGAATTGCACAGTACTAAGGATCTGTGAAAATACAAATTTGCAGAAGCCTACTCTTAACGTGCAGAAATCGACGATGTCGGGATCCGCTTTGCAGCTTAAATTTTAAATATTTTGTATATATTTTCTGCTGCCTGTAATGCCCGAATATTTTCTAATTCATTTTTCTGCTATTCAAACTTGTTTGAATTTTTATCGAGCCTTCAAAATGTGTTTGAGCTTTGATCATTAACCGAGTTGAGCTTAACGAGCTTTAGTCGAAATTCAATACGAATCGAAATTTAAGATTTGACATTTTTATGCATGTTATGTTTATTTTTATGCAACTCGAGTCGAGTTCGAGCCAAATTTTATATTTTATTGAAAGAAAACTTGTTTTCAAGTTCATTGCGTTAACAAACCAAACTCAAATAAGTTTTTAAGTATTGATCTCGATTTAAGTATTGGCTAGCTTGATTCGATTGGAGGGGTCAATGTGTAATGAAGGTTCATAATTTTGTTGGTATACAATTATCAAATTAGTGGAAAATTAAATACTAGTTTAATGCACTATAACGTTTGTCATGTATGAATTTAAAAGTGAATGATGATAACAAGAACATTTTAAGCAGAAAATATGTTTATTTTCACTTAGTCATCAACTACAAGAGATTTTCATGTGATCAAGTCAGTTCCAACTTAATTAGTCCATAATATTTACCTACAATACTATTATAATAACGAAGAAAGGCTTACGTTGAACAATTAATCTATTTTTAGGTTTTGACTAAACAAACTTGATTTTGCATTATAAAATTTTATGAAAAAATTAGACATGAAGTAGAGTGCTAAACCGGAGGTCACTAGGTTAAGTCCGGGAATAGATAAAGGGAGTGTTTTGCAAACATTTTTGTTTTTATAAAAAATAATCTATTGTATTAAAAGTAGTTAAAAATCAGAAATTGACAGTGTTTAAAAATAGAATCATAAGTTTAGAATATTAAGTTAATAGTGTCTGGTGAAAAAGTTGGAAAATCGCGTATTTGTTGGTTGTAAAATTCCAGAACATAAATTTAAAGCACTCTTCAGTCTTATCCCTCATATTATGATTAAATGAAACATACATTGATGTTTATAACCTTTTTACTTACTGAATTCATAAAGGAACTTGGATAGAAACACCGATGCTATTTTGGGTGTGTTGAAATGAGAAAAGGATTTGAGAAAATGAAAATTCAATTATTGGAAATGTTTTAAGGGAATAAGAATATTATGCTCCTTAATAAAATTCCTAAACGTGTTTTTATTCTTCGAAAATGAACACGCTTTTATGAAAATTAAATCAAACATATTTGTTAGACGTTGAAAGAAACGTTTTTTACATTTATACTTACTTTTTGGTGGGTACAAATTTATATTATTCGCAGATGTTCTTTATTTTTTATTTTCATTTTCATTTAGAGCCATTGAAAGCTGAGAAATTGAATTAAATTACTAGTGCATCTGTAAATGCGGCGAATTGGGATTTCACAAGAGCCTTATTTATTACTTTTAGGCAACTGTTATAGACTAATAGACTATATAGTATGTTCCCTCAAAAAAAAAAAAAACAAATAGACTGTATAGTATGTTGAAACATATCAAAAGTAAAGATGATGAGAAATAGGTTCACCAAAAGCCTATGTCTGGTTATGGTTTGATTAATTGGGGAAATATTTTGAGAGAATAGAGATATTAAAATTGTTTTTACTTTTATTAACCCACTTGGCCTACAATAGTGGATAACATTTACTAAGAACTAGCCCATATGGTATAATGAGAAACATGTAAAATCACACGATAATTGGGTAGTGCCCAATTGGATAGCATCGTGTTACCCTAAAAATAAAATTGTTTGTAATTTGATAAGAAATAATTTGTAATATAGTAGTCATCAATCATCATGTAGGGCTTTATTATGCAAGTGGGGAATGATCATATAACATCTTTTAATATTCTATTATTATTGATGCTGCGAAAAGTGCATGTCACTCCCTGGTCAAAGTCAATTAAAGTTAAGAGAATAAAATTCATGTCCAAATGTGAATCTACGTGTGGAGAACCAACTTGCAATATAAATATACAAGGTTAGAAGACCCTCTAGTTGTAACAAGGAAACCCTTTGATGCTTAAATCATCAAATGTCTAAAGATATAGTCAAGAGCAAGTTAAGGAGTTTAATTCGTCAATTGTAATTAATTTACTAATTGTTACGAAAGGACTATTTATACATGATATGATGGATCTTATGGGCCAGATGTAATGAGGTGGGCTTGAAGGGCATATGTTAATAAATTGGGCCTCGTGGTCTCTTTTTTAAGGACTTGAGCCAATCAATTGTCATTATGTGCTTATAGTTAATTAAAAGTTGAATTAAATAAATAACATATAATTAAAAAAGGGATTACGATTTTACCCCTCATCAATTATATTTCAAGATATTATATTACGTCTACTCCTTATATATTTATGCGTAAATAATTTTTCAGCCATATGATGAAATAATAAAAGTATCTTCCTTATGTGGTCAATGTGAGGAACTATTGACCTCTCTTGAAAAAGGCCAAGAGTTCGAGCCCCAGGTGACAATAGTTGAACAATTAATATTGAGGAATTCAAGTGGCGAGTTTGAAGGGTGGAACTCGTGGGAACTCACAGCGTAGAATAGACGAGAGTCCAACATGGAACAATCACAGGAAACGACTCCTTGTGCATGGTAGTTGAGGATCTGAAGGGCGCGACCGAGAGCCGTGATTTTTTTATGAAAGAAAAACACGTATATGTTATAGTGAGATATATGTAAAATTACAAGAGAATTGAGTTGTGCCCAATTGAGTAGCATCTCGTTGCCTAAAAAATAAATTGTTTGTATTTTGGCAAGGAATAATTTGTAATATAGCAGTCATCATGTAGGATTTTATTAGGCAAGTGGGGTATGATCTTATAGGCTATGGCAACATCTTTTAATATTATATTATTATTAATGTTGTTGATAAATACAGGTCACTCCTAGTCAAAGTCAATCTGAAATAAAAGAATAAAATTCAAGTGCAAAGGTTAATCTACGTGTGGAGAATCAGTCTACAACACGAATAGACTAGGTTATAAGGCCCTTTCCGATTGTAATAGATGTTTCTTCGATCTTGCTCATCATGCCTCATGGGCCGAGATGCAACAAATTGGGCTTCAAGGGCATAGTTCAATAAATTGCGCCTCATGGTCTCTTTTTGAGGACTTGATCCAATCAATTATCTTTATGTGCTAATAATTAATTAAAAGTTGAATTAACTAAATAACATATAATTAAAAATGGATTATGATTTTACCCCTCATCAATTATATTTCAAGATATTATATTACGTCTACTCCTTATGTATTTATGCGTAAATAAATTTTCAGCCATATGATGAAATAATAAAAGTATCTTCCTTATGTGGTCGATGTGAGTGAACTATTGATCTCTCTTTGAAGAGGCAAGAGTTCGAGCCAGACAATAATAGTGGAACAATTAATATTGAGGGATTAGTGGCGGTTTGGAGATACGGAACTCGGTGGGAACTCAAGCGACCGAATAGAGAGTCGATATGAAACAATCACAGGAAAACGACTCTGCTTGTGCGTGGTAGTTGAGGATCTTAACCCGAGAAATTTGTGTATTTCTCGTGATTTATATGGGCGTTATTTCCTCGAGAACTAATCAAAAAGAGAACATAGAACATCGCTATAAAAACAAATAGCTTCCTAATGAATTTGGTGAAATGGGCAAGGCCAGAATGAAGAATTGACAGCCATGTGATTCAATCATACATCAAACTTAATGACTACAGTTCCCTGACTTTGAAAAATAACAACGGTTGAGATCTATCTTTGCTAAACCAAAAAATGTGGTTGATATTTCACTCTTGTCCATTTCCCATACAGCCTGGCTTCATAAATGACCCATTTAATGCCTAAGATAACAATATATAAACTTTATTTTTTACTGCAATTTTTTTTATTTGTTAAAAAATTGATTCTCTTGTGTTCTCATGCCCACATTATTTCTTGTCATTAATTTCAATAATGGGGTGAAATTTGAAATTTGACATAAATTATATGAGATTGAATTAATGACTGGGGAGATTGTAGGGACTCTTCCAAGTAACGTGGAGAATTTCATCACTACCAAACAAAACAAATGCACTTAAAAATGTTATTTATTCAATTTATACCAAATCATATATAGACTATAATATTAAAATAAAATAATTAGCCTATCTCATATTAAATGCCAGTTTTGTAACGGGAAAAAAATCTCACTAGAGGTGACAATGAGTCAGACCAGTCCAGTCCAAGAAATCGGATTTTTGAGATTTATGGGTCGGGTCGGGTGATTTGAATTGGGCATCGTGGGAAGACTTGGTCCTAACTCATATATGAAATGCATGCACAAATATTTACTGGTCGGGCCAAGTCCGACCCATCGCCAATCGGGCCGACAAATATGCCCCCTTTTTTTTGGGGCTGAAAAACTACAATCCAATCGGACCCAAACCACAGGTCGGGATGAATTTTACCACCTCTTCCATATTCAATGCGGGATCTTTTATATATGTATATATAATAAGGATATTAGTTCTTAATTCTTATCCAATAATAAATAAATTAAATAAAAATGGATATGTTGAAGGATAAGATGGTAATTTGAAGTCCTCAGCTGAAGATTGCTACTGCTCATGAGGCATTGTCACTTTTTCCTGTTATTTTTCAGCTACAATTAATAATTGTTCCCTTAGGAACAGGTCTAGTTTACTTGGTTTCAGCTCAATAATTGTTCTAATGGATATGTGATCCAATTTGAATAACACACATTGACTGATAATTAATTAATTTCTTGACTTTAATTAGTAGGGTATATGTGACACTATTGATGAGACACTAATTACTTATCTTTAATTAGATAGAAAATCTTGTTATTTATATATCCTCTTAATTACTACTAAAAAATGGATATTTTTCTACACTAGTTAATTGAAGTAATAAGTTATTGGTCAATATATATAATGGGCAAGTCTTGTCCTCCTGCAATATTGTATTCAGTTTTCTAATAACAATTGTAGTGCTTTAATACACAATAGATTTTTATGTTATTTATTTTTTTAGTAAAATAACACCGGGGTGGGGGATTGAGGCGTGATCCCCTACCGTATATCAAATAATCAAAATGTCATACAACGTCAACAATAGATTTTTATATTGGTATTAGATATCTACTCCTACTAGTTCGCAATAAGTGTCATTTTAGAACAAAAACCATACATATTCGTAAATACGTTAAAATACCCGATATACTATTTATTGATGAATTACATGTCTAAGGGTAATTTAGGGAAAACATTCGTTCCTTAGTCATGAAAATTGAAAATATCAAAACATCAGACAAAACGACGCTTATTCCGAATTGGAGTGAGTATATTTTTATAGTGTTTACGTACATATTTAATGAATTTATGTTTGAAATATAATGCAATAAAATATTGAAATTATCCTTTATAAATTCACAAATTATAGCATGAAATCCCAAATAAAATTCAAGATTTAATTATTGTTGATAGAAAGTGATGAGAGGATAGGGGACCATACTGCCATTTGCCAACATATATTGAGGACACATATATAATTTGGTATTCTTTGCAGGCAAAAATAAAAGCAACCTTTTTAAATTGGTCCACTTTTCCAAATTAAATTATTATTTGGTATTCAATGTAACTGGAGAATTAATGGTTGGTATTTAAACACATATATGCCCTCGGCGCATTTATTATTTTGTCTTTAGATATTGTGTTGCAAAAAAGGGAAAAACCTTTTTTTTTTTTATTTTTTTATTTATGATCTGCTTCGCTTGGATCTTTTATGAGCCGCCCCTCCAAATTTTAATAATCAAAACCTTCAAAATAATTCTTAAATTTCTAAATTAGTTCATAAATATCTGAATTTAATTTGAAACCGAGTTTTCGTCATCAGGACCGGTCACGACTTTTAGGGGTCCATAATAAAAAAGAAAAAGAGGGGTTCATTTGGTAATTCTTTTATATATTGGGACCCTTATAAAAATAACTTAATAAAATATATGTACTTATATAAAGACTTGTGTAAAATTAGGGCCCTTAAAAAGGGACTCCACAATCGCTTCTCAATGATTACCCTCAGGATCGGTCCTGTTCATCACCTTCATAAATAGTTAATATAATTGTAAATTAGTTGAAGTGGGCATATAGATTAAACTCGTGATTGCAGATTACAGATAATTGATGATGATTGACACTTTTTGAATATGATTTTTGCGTAATAATAATTGGGACATATTACACAAAGAAATCTGTCTGATGTGAGACATATATATTATTGTTGGGCAAGCTTTAATTGTTGATTATCAATTATATTATATTCATAAAAATGACATATAGTCTTGGGATATATCATATATGAATATAGGAATTATTTTTTAGCAGGCTTAGATATTCAGTTTTTATTGGTTATTAATAGTAGTACTAACGCAGTTATTTCGTGGACCTATTGATCTTATTGCTAATTAATGATTAATAAAAATAAGGCCATCATTTTCATGAACAAAAAGAGGAAGTGATTGGCAGACTGGTACCACCCACCAACAAATTAAAATCCTTTATTTTTTTAGTTTATTCATTTAATGCAACTCCAACAAATAAGATCATTTCAATTTCCACCCACACCCACATTATTTTTATACATATGTTTCATATTTCCACATAATCAGTCATCAGAGAAACAACCCGACTCCTCAAGAACTCGCCCGTGTATATATAAACCATGAAAATACACAATGACTCCAAAATCCCTAATATCATCAACTACGCAAGACAATGAGTTATCTTCCAAGTGATTGTTTTCGTATTTGGACTCCCTCTATCCAGTGCATAGATTCTACCGAATTTCAACCTCCCACATATTCTATTTAAGCGCTTGCGAAGTATGTATTAAACCATTTTTTAAATAAAAAACACTGGTTCTTTTAATTTGTATAAATAAAATTAAAGTGAAATTAATATTTATTAAGTCTGATCAATTTAATCCATTGAATTATACCAACTAAGCCTAGTAATCATAGATATTACTCGCAATTTCGAGAATGAAGTTTGAATAGCTGCAACAACAGAGCCGAACCTTTTTTACTAAAAAAAAAAAAAAAGAAACCCCATCATTGAGAGTTGAGACATGTCAACAAAAGGCAATCTTTTTTTTTTTTTTCTAAATAGAAATTTAGTTTCCCTGATTTTTCCTTGATACTTTTGATGTATATATGAACAGATGAACTTAATACCCCTGTCCATGAATTGTGGTGATGGCAAATACTTCAAAAGATGCTTTTATTTCTCAAAAAAAAAAAAAAGATGCTTTTATTATTTGCTAGATTGTGACATGAAACTACAAGCAATAAATTATGTCCATCACTATTATATCGATCAACATTTTCTCTATAGATCTTTTTTCTTGTTTGTTTATAATGAAGTGATATATGAAGTACGGGAGTTAGGAAAACCTTAAGCCATTCTCTTGATAGAAATCATGGGAATAACTTTTTTAGGAGGATTTATTGTTGGAAAAGTATGATTAAGGAATATATGGAGAATATCAATGTGTTCAAATACTTTATTGAGAAAAAAATGACCTGATATAGGTTGAATTCTACTTTTAATGCTAAATGCTTCAATATTATTTGATGTGGTTAGTTGAAAATTGAAATACTTGGACATCTCCAATTATTACTTGTTTTTAATTGTAGTTAATGGGGTTTATATTTGTATTAGTATATACGATTGTTTAATTCAAGTAATAATTGATTTATATACATAATTTTTCTAAAATTGTTTTCCTTTCCAGAGACACGGAAAATATTTTCGGAAATAGTACCAATTGGTTTGAAAATCCTACCAGTCCGAGATTTTGGGTATTAATTATCTCAAATTTTCACGAGTATATGATAATTGTTTTAGAGTTTCTTGAGTGATTAAAACAATTAGAAACTCATTTCAAAAAAAAAAAAAACAATTAGAAACATTGCACAATTTAGAAAGAAAAAAAAAACTCTCTTTAGCAAACCCTAGCCGTCTTATTCTTTTCTCTTCTTCCCTCATCTTCCTACCTAAGAGAATGGGGGAAACAACATTGTTTGTCTTGTTTCTTTTCAATTAGATGTTTGTTCTCTTCCTTTATGGAAGTTTTCGAGTCTCCCTCCATGATAGTCTTTGTCCCTTAATAAGTGGAGTTCTACTTAATAAGTGATGTTCTGTCCCACGTGGTGATCTTTGTTCATATGGTTTTGTCATTCTGGTGCTTATGAATTTGACACTGTGAGTGTATTGTATAGAATATCTAAATGACCCATTACCGGAAAATTAGTGACATATGCGGGTTCGTGATTTGTCCAACGTTTGTGCACTGATTCTACTGATCAATTAGATCTGTATAAATTTAAATATGTATATATTTTAGATATGTATAGATTTATAATTTTATAGGCTTTACAAGTTTGATCTTTGTTGTTAGTTGTAAAATTAGGGATGAAATCTTCTATTCCATTTTTCTATTCCACTATTATTCCATTGGATGAAATACACGTGTGCAAGATGATGTCACGTGATGTCACAACTGTATACGTGTCTTTCATCCAACATATGAAATAGGGAACGTAATAGAGAAAATGGAATAGGAGATCTCAACCCGTAAAATTCTTATGCCGAATGAAATTGTTTCTTTCTAAAAGAAAATGAATCATGGCATAAGATGATATCAACAAAGCCCGTCTTCATTTCATTTGAGACCAATTAAAATGGAGCTATGGTCCTATGGACAATGCACATGAGAAAATTAATGAGTTTGAAAACAATGAAGAAAATGACTCTACACGTGGCGGCATGTAAATGGAAGAATTACATCTCTTTTCCACAGTAATAAATCACGTCCCTCGATCAAAACATTGGCGAATCGGACGGTGAAGAATTCACCAGGTTAAGAATGCTATTCCAATAATTCTTGTTATCTTCAAAATAATCCCCACCACCGCCGCTGCCGCCAGATCCGCTGTTGTTGTCCGATTCTCCGCCGTCGCCGTCGCCGTCGTCCGAGAAACGCCGATCACCGGACGAAGTACTGAGCAGAAGATCCGTAAACTTCTCGACGAAATTCCCAGTCGGAACATGCTCCGCGTCCCCTCTCATCGATTCCGATTCCCAATTAGCCAGCGGAAACGTCGCCGTTTCGTGCAGTAACGGAATCGAATTCCCGATCCCGTCTCGGTACTCCGCCAGCTGTAATTTCCAGTCCTCCTCGCATTCCTCTTTCAATATTCCGCCGTCGCACGAGCCGGACGAGTTCGAACGAAATCGACGAAAGCGGCGGAGCTCTCTCCGATTCCCGCGGCGGAGCTCAGCGTCGACGTCGGCGATTCCAGATCTCCGCCGATCCCCGCAACCGAAACGCCGTCGCTGGCAGCGGCGGCGGCTGCTTCGCTTGTTTTCGTCCAAACGCCGCCGTTCCATGCCTTCAGCACGTCGAGACACCGGGCCGGGCCCACGGGCTTGTGGATCTGGCTTGAAGTGGAGGCGAATTCCGAGTTTTGCGTCTGTGAGATTATTGAGGTTTGTTAAATTATAGGAATAATTACAAAAGCACCCTGAGGTTTGGCCTAATTACAAAAAAATCCAGTAATTTTTGAAAATTACAAAAACTTCTCAAAGTTCGATTATGCCTTACCTTTTCCAGCAAGAAACATTTCAAAATCTCCCTAATTTTCTGGGGTTTTTGTAATTAGCCAAAACCTCAAGGGTGTTTTTAAAAATTAAACTGTATAAATCACACACCTGGAATGAACTAGATGGGCCGGGCCGGAGTTTGGACTGCCTGGCCAATCTGGCTTCGGCTTCGAGCCGGGCGCTTTCCCACTGGGCCATATGGCTCAAATTAGCTGCGTTTTTGGATTGGCCATCACTGGATAACAGGGCATCATTTTTGGGCTTGTGGGTAACCGGGTCAATGCCCATTTTAGCTAACCTTTTCTTAAGATGTGTGTTCCAGTAATTCTTGATTTCATTGTCTGTTCTTTTGGGCAAATGAGTGGCTATGGCCGACCACCTGGGAAGAAGACAATTCCAGACATATAAACGACACCGTTTAATCAGTATTGCAAGAAGAAAACAAAAAAAACATTATTCTTGTTACCATCTAATGCTTCTAAAAAGAGTCCAAGAATTGACCTCTTTTTCTATGTTCAAGTGAAGAAAATTACAAAAAATTGAAATGCATGTCAAAAAAATAAAATAAATAAAATGTGACATTACCTAAATGCTAGCTGCTACTCATCAAAACCCTGACATAATTTTTACCAGAAATGTGGTGAAAGGAGATTAATAATGAAATTGAATGTGTAGAATTTAGTTCATATACCCCAACTGTCAAAAATTTATACTATATCATAAAGAAGCCTGGGATTTTTTTCATATTTTGGTAACTTCTGTGACATTACTGTAAACTTTCTCATCTATACTAAACAAAGTAAAATTGACATCTAGGACTGTCAATTTGGGTCATCCGGTCGAGTTTGTGTTTGGTTTTAGGTTGATTTAGGTTATACTCAAAATACATCAAAAATTAAGTAAAAGATCCTGTTATTTGTGTTCGTGTTTCTCTCAGTAACTTCAAGTCGGATTTGTGCCGCATTTACCTGTTTCCTAAAAGAGCATGGAGCTGAATGATTGTTTGTTCTTCTTGTAAACTGAATTTGCCTCTTTTGATATCAGGTCTCAAATAGTTAGTCCACCTCAATCTACAACTCTTCCCACATCTCTGCAATCCTACACACACACAAAAACAAGTTATTTTCCGGGAAATTAGTTAACATATAAAAATTTAAATTTAATTTCCACGTAAAGAAAAAAAAAAAGTTACCTGCTTTGGCGGGCAAGGCCCGCCAGCTCCCATGGCCATGTTCTTCAATATAAGCTAAGAGCTTCTGATCTTCTTCGGGTGTCCATGGCCCTTTCTTCAACCCAATCTTATCGCAACACGGAGATCGACCCATTCGTGAAACGAAATTAATATAGATGAATTTCTTGGTTTTGCTAAGTTATATATACACATCCATTTATATATATGTGTGAAATTAGAGAGAGTGAGAAATTACTTAGGAGTGGAGTAGTAAATAAGGAGAGAGATGGGGGTGGGAAAGAAAGGTCAGCACAGAGATGGGGTGATGGTGTAATTTATTAATTTTTGTGATATTATTATGTTTTTTCTTTTTTGATGATGAGAGAAATTGACTTAAGTGCCCTTTACGTAGCTACCAATTTAAGGAAAAATTTAAGAGAACCTTTTCACCGCCTCCATAAAGTTTAAATAGCCTCGATGTCATTTATTGGACTTGTCTAAAAATTTTGTTTTTGAGGGATTTTTTTTTTGAATTTTCTTTATTGTGCTTTTACTTTTGTTTGGCAAGATCGACTTTATAAACGTGTTAAAAATAATTGTAATGTTTCAAATTTTATGCAGTGTAAATTCTTTTTGTTAAGGCTTTTATCAATTTTTTTGATAGTTTATAGCCATAGATAAAGATAGGGAATTAGGACATATATATATATATATATATATATATATATATATATATATGTCATGAGTGGTAGGGGTATAAACGAGTCAAGTCGAGGCGAACATAGTAATGTTGAGCTTGTTTGAATTTTAATCGAGCAAAGCTGTGTTTGAAATTGATTTGATTATTAACCGAATTGAGATTGAACGAGATTTGGTTGGCCAAACACGAATATTGCTTAAGTAGTTTGATATTTTGTACATATTGTATTCTTTATTTACTAACTCAATCTTGTTCGTTATGTTAACGAATTCGGCATAGATCGAGTTTTTAACAATTGATCTCGGATCGAGTATCAAGTAGCTTAGTTCGTTTTCCTACATGAAAGTTTTTTTTCAAAGTACAAATTCTAGCGAGGAATGGGTGATGGGAATCAAACCCTAGATCCCTGGCATATCTTGAGAGTCTTTAACCATCAACTATTATCCGATTCCTCTTTGAAAGTATGTTAACTAAAAAAATTAAGATTGGCCTTTTCAAATAGACCAATTTTGGCAAAATCCATTATGATGATAGTGTTGAAATTGAGAGTTCATATATTAAGATGAGATATTTTGTTCTTTTGGAAAAGTATAACCCCTATAATAGCAATTAGAGATTTATGCGCATAAAATAGCAATGTTCTTGTGGATTTGCCATGGGGCATTTAATAAAAAGACTTAATTAATCTGCATCATTACTCAAGTGGCTTCTTGATAAACTGATCAATTAAATGGATAATCATAACCAATTATTTTTTATAATGACAGAAATTAGATGGACATATAACAATTCAAAGACTAATCCAAGTCAAAATAATGTAAATAGGTCCAATCCTAAAAAGTTGAGTCTTTATCAATTCAAACACTACTCTATGGACTATGGGATTGGGGTCATAATAAATCTTTGAGGACCTATAATTAAGTTTCCTTAACTACTCATTTTCAAGTTTGTTGAATTTATTTAGAACTTTGTTAACCACAATTCTAAAGTGATTTTCATGAACTTTAATTATGATTAAATTACATAAGAGTTATCGTCAATCCTCGTCAACTTAATGACACCACATCAAAGTACTAATGAGATTTTGCTAGAATGATTAGATTGAGACCATAAAAACTCTACAAGTAATTAATAATAAAAGAAAATTTGGATTGATCTTCCCATGTATTAATACATATTAATCTACTTTGATAGTAGTTTATTGTTTAACATTTTTATAATCGAATGATATCACCACAGGAAAAAAACCAGTTTATCTACAGAAAAATATGTACGTAAGTATTAAAATAACTGTAAAGTATAGATAAAATCGTTGTATGAAAAATTATTTTAGGTAAAATATTTATCAACAATATCTAAACATGTTGGTAAATTAAATACCTATGATATTTTTGTTGGTAATTTAAAAACTATAGGTGATTTGTCGGTAATTTGACGGTCTTTACGTACCTTGATCCACCGGTAGCCCTCGGACAAAGGGTCTCAAATATCGGAAGGTTGTATAATTTGGGGAAGAAAATAGTTTTTTATTCTGTAGGTACTTATGTAGGCAAGCGACTCAAGAAATTGTTCTTATAATGTATGTTTCTTCATTTTTCTTAAAAAAAAAGATTGAGATGAAATCTATGTAAATTAAACAACTCCAACTAAAAAGGTAAAACTCAAGATATCCATTACAAATCTAGGGTTGAGGTTCGCCATATTGAATGACAACCTCATCTAAGCTTAGTTTTAGAAAGGTGAGCCATTTAATATTCGATTCGCTCTAACACGCCGCAAGTGCATGCGGTTATATATGAAGCCTAATACTACGTGTAAATTTTTATGGGTGATGGTGAAGTTTGAACTTAGGACCTCTTGTTTGGTTGAGTTTGATCTGTATTGAATGACCACCTCATCTAAAAGCCTTAAATTTTTAGAAATGTGAACTATTTAATATTCAATTACACTCTACCACTATGAGTCTATAACCTATCAAGATTTGGAGTTTACCTTTCTTGGGTTATATATAGGTACAATACATTATACATGATGAATACCATTATTCAAACATGTATAATACCATCATTCAAATTTGACCTTCATCCACACATAAAAAAATATTAATTGTAGCATGAATATTTCTCCATTCATCCATCATAATTATTTAATTAACTATATGTGGAGTATTTAAATATACGGCACAATAATTGACCTAAGTGGTTAATACGAATTCGTCAATAACATTGCATTTACACTTTGATCAATAATAATCAAATAATTGATCCAGGACTGCAAATTTTGCGTACCTGTAAAAGCTATTGGTTTATCAATTATCACTATGGTCCAAGCTTGAAATGACAAATATCGCAATTTTGATGATTAAATTCTTTGTTTATTTTTTTCTTTTTACAGCTTCGCATTTAAGTGAGGATGAAAATCGTACACTGTCGGCTAGTCAACGTATTCTAAAACATTAATATATAGGTCTGTGGATAGGTCGAGAAACTTAGGTGATGTACGGTTATGTTTTCAAACCCTATTTATATTTTTCAATTAGACATAAAAATAATTAAAACCATATTTGTTTATAAATTTTTTAACTCGAAGTCACTTATTCCTCTCTTCGAGTATCATATTAAACAAGATTTCAAACATACAATTCTAATCTCCGACCATATGCATACATCATAATATATAATTTATCAATCATTATACTCATAAATTTTCATTCAAATCAATCTAGTGGGACTCACCGCTATCATGTATGTTTGCTTAATTAAGCACCCACAATGGCTACAATATTTATACCATATAGATGTGGTCATTAATCCATATCATCAATTAAATATCTCACTCATCCAATATCATACGTCTCATAATCAAATATCTCACCAACTACATATTTATGGGCCTTACATTTTAACCTTTCTATTTTATTTTTCTTTGGGTTGGAGGAGAAATGTTCGGGTAAAAACTTTGCATCGGATATTACCACATCTGGCCAAAATATTTTTTTCACAATGGGTGTGGATATTTCATGGGAATATTTGGAGAAATATGGCATTGTTGGTGCTCTAATATTAATATTTTCAAATGTTGGAAATTGGTTTTATAAAGTGGACGAATAGTCAATGACTCGACTTTGTCCAAATTTTTGGTAGTTAAATATTATATTCTGGAAGAGTTAAATGGTATATTATTAATTACATTATGAGTAGATCATCATAGTATATTTTTAAGTTTTGAAAACTGGATTTATGAATTGTAAGTGAGAAATTAATACAGGAAGTTGGCACTTGAAAGAGTATTATGTGAAGGGAAATTGAAAGGTTTAAGCATTATATCACATTGGTTTGGAAACTTTGTTTATTCTAAATATATACTAGAAGGTGTTAATTATGACTTTTATAAATTAAAATACGCGTAGATGACCAGGCCACACTCGTGCTCGCGCGCCTGCTGGCTCGACCTCATTTTGCCACTCGAAAAAAGGCTCAATCCAGATTCAAGTGATTGTTTGTTGGCTGAATGAATCTAGACATTGTCTGTGAGGAGATCTATGTCCAATTATAATACTTATGTATTATATTTTCATCTTACTTATAAATACAATTTGAAATTAATTCTTGCCTCCTAAAATTTATTATTTTTACTCCTCTCATAAAAAAATATAAAAAAAAAGAATAAAAAAAATTGAAATGAAAAATCAAAGCAATAACTTCCACGACTTTCTTCCTTGGCTGTGAACCTCAGTACTCTACTATATGACCATGATGTTTGCTGGAGCCCCTGTTATTAGTGCTTTATTTATTTCTTCTCTTTCCATCATTAATTTATTTCTTATGTTAATTAAATGTATCAATATGGTACATTGTGGCTAATTAATACATGTGTGCATACTATGTATTAAGCTCCCTATTTCATATATGTTTTAAATTTGAATCTGAATATTAATTGGACTGAATTATTAGTTCGAACAGTCAGACTGTTTGAAAAAAAAAATTGAAGCTACGTCGGCTCATAAATATGTATATATAAATATTAAGATAATAAAATTAACAGATTCAATAACGTAAGAATATAATTTATAGTCTTTTGTTCATGATACATCAAGGATCTTAAAAAAATAGATAAAAAATAACAGAGAAAAATGTACATTTATGAGGAAATACCCAAAGATATTTGTCTATTGTTTACCATTCACCAATAATCATCATGAAGAAAAATCGAATCGATCCTGTTAATTTGATTTTTTATTTTAATTAAATGACCTAACTAGCCTATGATCCGATTTTTAAAACATTGCTTATGTGCAAGAAAATTTGGAGATAAAGACAGTTCAAATACTTATAATATGATATGTTGTTATTAAAATGACAGAAAATTATTAATATTCAGACTTAAGTAATGTTTGGAATATGTTAAAAATATGTAGCGATTGAACCAATGTTTTAAATACCATACCGATGATCAAACCGGTCAATCCACCTAAGCGGTTCAATCGATCGGACGGTTCAACCGCCGGTTTACCGATTTTAATAAAACTAATTATTTTTAAGTATATTATATAAAATATTAATGTAGTATATTGATATAAAAAGAAATGTTATATATTTTTTCATTTCTTATTT
Source organism: Rehmannia glutinosa (assembly GCA_016081115.2). Lineage (NCBI taxonomy): Eukaryota > Viridiplantae > Streptophyta > Magnoliopsida > Lamiales > Orobanchaceae > Rehmannia > Rehmannia glutinosa. The sequence goes on from CM071929.1 coordinate 15,886,137, forward strand.
TTTATTATGTAATTATTTGATTGATTGTCTAAGCCTATATTACAGAGGTTTGTCTAAATTTAGAATTTAATTAATTAGAATTCTTGTTTGAATTAGTTAAAATATAAATAATTGATTTGAATTTTAACATAAATATTGAATAATTGATTTGAATTATTGTTTGATTTGAATTATGGCATAGACATGTTAAATATCAAGTTTATGATTTCAATTTTTATAAAAAAAAAAGTTGAAAAAAATGAAGAAAATAAAAAAATTGCTAAATCTGGTTTAACCGGTTTTGGCCGGTATGACCGTCATTAGCCGATTTTGACCGGTATATATAACCGCAAAAATGATATTTAGGGTCTTATCGTATCAGTCCGACCATCGGTATCCGGTATAACCGATTCAACCGCCGGTTCAACCGGCCGGTATGGTACGGTATTTAAAACAGTGGATTGAACGTGTGTTAGTGCATGGTTAGTGATACAGATTTGTTCAACATACTTTAAAAACGACAATGCATTTTACACGTTGACAGAGCTAGGCGGACTATACTGAGCCCTGACCCCTTATTTTTATTTTAAAAAATTTAAATTTATTAAGAAACTTTAAAAAAAAAATAAGTTAGAACTTATATGGTTTTTTTTATTTCTATTTGGCCCACCCCCACTATTGTGTATTGGCTTACTCCCAATACTTTTTGGTCCGGGTGGGGTCGACTCGAAATTGGTCGTGTCGTGGAAAGACTTGGCCTAGCCCAACCCGAATATGAAATGTATGAACAAATATTTCGGACTGCACCAAAAGTCGGGCCAAATCCGGTACATGGGTCAATTAGGCCACACTGAATTTTGCCACCTCTAATTCCACATTCCCAAAATATAATAGAACGAAATATTGCCAATATTCCTTCTTTCCAATTACAGAGTATATTTTTAAAGAATGGCATGATTTTTTTTTTTTAATATAAATATTTGAAAGAGCTTGATGCCTAACCTAAAGGTTATTTTTGGAAGTCCAACAGCGCAAGAAAAGGGGTATTTAATTCTGTGGGCCTATGGGCTCAAGGGGATATTACACCCAATTGATTTGGTGGAAAGGAAAAGACAAAAGTTTGGGCCCACAAACATAAGGCTAGCAGAGAAAGGAGTGCGTTGATGGGGAGCCGAAAGCATAAGGCTTTAAAAGCCCAAAAAGAGTTTAATTGGGAAGGACAAATGGGCCCAACCACCTTAAATTCATCATCTTTGCTGCCAGCACCAGCCATCGTATGGTCCAACATTGTCTTAACTCCCCTTATTAAAAGGAAAATTAGAAAATTGGTCTCTGAAGTTGGCTATTGAGGCTTTTAGTCCTCTAAGTTGGCTGTTCAACATTAGTCCTCTAAGTTATGAAATTTGGACTTTTGGTCCTCTAAGTTGGCATGTTTGAAAATTAGTCCTCTAAGTTATGAAATTTTAGAAATTTCGTCGATTTTCATAGGAAATTTTTCATCCATCCGAAATTATCGACTAAGATCTAACGACGCATTAAATGCGAAGTACAATTCTCTTTCAAGAGTATGCAAAATATCACCTTCCACGCCTGGCAACCATAAAATCTTAGGATTATCAATCGTCAAGAAGTCCGCATTTTTGCGCTCGTTTTTTTACACGCAAATGCGGACTTTTGGACGATTGATAATCCGTGAAGAAGATTTTATGGTTGCCGACGTGGAAGGTGATATTTTGCATACTCTGAAAGAGAATTATCTTCGGCGACGCCGCTTTAGATCCTAGTCAAGAATTTCCGATGGATTAAAAAATTTCGGTGAAAGTCGACCAAAAGTCTGAAATTTCATAAACAGAATCTTTGTTCAAAAGTGCCAACTTATGACTAAGAGCCTCGATAACAGCCAACTCAGAGGACCAATTTTCTAATTTTCCCGAATATAACTCCAATCAAAAAGCCTTGTCCCCAAAATCAGCCCACGTGAGCCACATTCATCATCATTTAAATCAAAATCTATATACTCGTTAAAAGTCATGTAAATTTGCTGTATTTCTATTTTGAACCAAAGGTGAAAAGTGATTGGTCGGGTGCAGCCATTTTGGGAGTGTTTGCAAAATTTATATTTTAGAAGAAGTGATTTGTTGGAGTAAAAGTAGTTGAGAATCGGAAGTTGACAATGTTTTAAAATAAAATGAGAAGTTGTGAAAAAGTTGTAAAAATGTTTATTTGTTTGTAAAAGTCAAATCAAGAGTAGAAGTAGAAGTAAATAGGGACGGATCCAAAAATATTTTAAAGCGGGGGAACAACAAAAACAATAATTAATGGGCACAAAATAAATACAATATAATCGTTGTAAAGTTTTGAATTTTTTCTTTATGGGTTCTTTCTTATTTTTTGTGAAATGGGCACACAATTAAGAGGAATACACTTTTTTTAACCTAATTTTTAGTACAACAGGGGGAAAATAGGGGAGGCAACATATGCACTCACATGGGATTTAATTCGGCCAATCACCCCGACAAAACAAGCCTCATCTTTGAAACATAAGGTTAATTCCACTTTTTTTTAATTAATTAAAATATATATATATATATATATATAGGGGAATGTTCAAATGGGACACCCTCCCTTATATGAGACGGTGGGGATTTATCCAAGCCATTGAAAATATTACAATTAATGGTTCAGATTTAATGGCTAATATTAATTTAACAATTATTAAATATAGGCAATAATGGCACAATAGACAATTTGAGAAAATAACAAATCAGTGTATAGGAACCGTTCCTAATTTATAGGAATAGATAAGGAGAAAGAAATGGATTCACAATCTTTCCAAATCACAACCAATATCCCCACCCAAAAAAACGTGTGTCTTCTTCAACAATATCCCCCCAAAAAAACGTCTGTCTTCTTCCACAATATAACCATAGACGGCTGCAAAAAATCAATAGAGAGTCGTTGCACATACCCCATAACAGAAGAAAACAAAATCGGTCGGCGATGAAAGACAATATTAACGATTCCGACGTACAACAAGGTGAATATATATTTATCTTTATACACTGTTTATGTTTTTTAAATTTTATGTAATTGTAATTCCGGGAAAAATATTGCCCCTCCATCCTTCTGTTGTTTGTCTACGAAAAAACATGAGAAACAACGTTACTTTGAAATTTAACAGTATAAATAGTATAACATTAGTGTTTATTTAGAACTGATTTGTTGTATATATTGTATTACATATATGTTTGCATATAAAACAGTATAAATAGTATAACATTAGTGTTTATTTAGAACTGATTTGTTGTATATATTGTATTACATATATGTTTGCATGTAAAAACTAGAACACCTTCCAAGATGCTCTGAACGAAATTTATTAGTGAAACATTGTATGTGTAGTTGTATTTTAATGTACGTGTAATGTGTGTTTCTTTGTATATATACATGAATGAAATCTTTAAATACAATTTCTTTGTATATTTATATATAATGGGGTGTATGTATGTAATTATTAAATTATTTTCTAAAACCATAGTACATGTCCCATGATACTACGAAAAATAGATTGCTCTTCTATGATACTTTTAACTAATGTTATAAGCGCACATTATCTTTGTATTTTAGTGTACGATTTATTGTCTATTAGTGTACGATTTTATTGTATTTTAGTGTACGATTCTTGTTTAAATCAATAAATGATATTCCTTATGTATAGGTATCTTTAAAATATCTAACAAGGTGTTGGTTGAAAAATGCATCGATTCATCCTTTTTCAAGAAACGGTGATGTGTACCAATTTAATGGAGGCAACACAACATGTGTAACTCTCAACAACCTTTGGTCGATTTCCATTGTTGTCTTTGGCTCGCCCAAGGTGATATAGAGAAATTGTCATCTTTGTCATGCTTCTTTGTCGGAAGAAAAGCAAAAACTACTACTCGAACAAGAGAATGAAAGGTCCGTAGTTGGCAGCATGCAGTTAGATTATTGAAACCTATTGTGGGACAACATCAGGAAAGGATATCAATGTATTGCCACCACAACAAGCAAAAAACAAAGGTAGTGGGAGCCGCGTGAAAAGTCGTATACAAAGTCAAAGGAAGAAAGCTATCAAAGCAAGCACAAAATTGAAGAGACGATGTGGTATATGTGGCGAAGTCACAACCCATAACAGTAGAACATGCCCCAAATGTTCAAAAACCTAATTAGATATTAACCATTTTCAATCAACAAAGACATACATCAAGTTTTAGTATGTTTTCAATGTTTCTTTGCATCAACAATAATGTTTCGTTAGTACATTTTACTGTTTGGTTAGTATGTTATCACCTGCTCATTACAATTTATTTTTTTATTCATATTTTTACTGTACGAAATAACTGCATTCAATACACAGTAAACATGTATATATAGTACAGTGAAATATGACAATTATACACTGAAACGATATTAACCGCACAGTGAACCAAATCACCAATGTACATCGTGTTACGTTAAAATCTAAAAAAAATTATATTCAGTATACACACATTGTTGCTTTGATTTTGCCGTAATATATACATGCTCATTCCTACCCCATCCAAAAAGAAACTGGAAAATATCCTTTTTCCCTCAAAAAACGCAGTAAAACTGCACAAATATACAACATTTTAATAATAATCATACAGTACAAGTGCACAAATTTTACTCGATTGTAATACTAATTATGCAATAAAAATACACGAATTATACAACTTTCTAATTCTAATTATAAATCCTTCGATAAATATGGGCGCATGTTAACAAACATTAAACCACACACAACACGCATCAAAGATCCTAAAAATATGTAAACATTAAAATCTGCATTAATTAAACATTCCAACAAAGCGATACTCGTTAAACTCCAAAATAACCATCCGCAATTATACAAAAAAATACACTAAATCTACAGTAAAAATACACTAATTATACAGTAAAAATACAATAATTATACAGCATTCTAATACTAATTATACACCAAAATGATATTGAGTTTTTCGATTTACAAGTAAAAATACACTAATTATACAAAGATTCTAATACTAATTATACATCATTCGACTATCATGGGGCATATTAACAAACATTAAACCACACACACAACACGTATCAATTAATTAAACCGCATTAATTAAACATTCCAACAAAAACGATATTGATTAGACCCCAAAGAAACAACCAACAACAAAATCGCCTAACTAGACCATTGTAGAATTCACAAAGATAATTCGACACGAAAAGCCAATGAAATAAATAATCCAAAAAGAGAATCGACAAAAGAAAATAGTAACATAGAGTTAATACACGTTCATTGTAAAAAAGGTGATAAAATCACATAACATCCTTTCCCATCCGTAACTTCCTTGCCTCCATCGACTCTTTTTCTCTTTGCTCATTGTTCTCTTCGCTAATAATCGAGTAGCAATACTTAATGCGAATGTTAGATATTAGATTCCCACCACCCTTTTTAGCCCGCATGCCCCAACCTCTTGCGCTCCGCCCCATGTATGTCTCCATGTGGCGCATTGCAAAAATCCCACAATCAACTTTGTTCTCGGAGTCCCTCCCACGGCATAGACAACCTACTCAATTTAGCATTTTTGACGAACCATGACATCCGATCACAACCCCTCGAAGAAAGATATAATGAAAAAACCCGTGATCTAGCAACAAATACAAGTAAACATAGCATTAAATCAACAATAAACAACACATGGGTGTAAAGCAGTAATACTTCATTGTGTGTACAGTGAATTTGCACTATATATACAGTAAAAATACACCAAGTGAACAGTAGACATTGGTAAAAATATATATCATGTATACATTAAATTGCATTAAATACACAAGAATACTTCAAGATGTCGACACCGAACTTGCAATGGAAACTTAATCAAAAATCAACTTTCTTGATTTCTTTCCTTTGCCACATAGTATTCCTATCGATAAAGTTTTTTAAATAAACAAAACTAATTTAACAAAAGAGGATAGGATCAGCAACATTTTACAAGTCCTCAGTTCAAAAACTTGAAACAAAACAATTCTCCAATTAGTTTGTAGCAAATTTTAACTAGACAGATCACTAGGATTACGAACTTGAACCAACAAAATTTACAATTTTAAAATTTTGATATGCAACATAAATGCAGAATTTCATACAAATTCAATACACTTCAAGAAACTCCAGTAGGCAATCTTATGTTCAGAAGAACAAAATATTGGGAATCAAATACAAGAAAATAATGATTCTAAACAACATACCAAGAGATTTCTAAACAAGATACACAGAAGCAGAAAAAGGGCACAAATTTAAAAAGTTCCGTTCATGGATTAGTATTTTCAGAATTTCCCCCAAAAAATAAAAATATAAAACCCTAGAAACTACACACACTAATTCTAAAAATATTTTCAATATTTAGGTAAAAATTACAAATACAAAAATTAAACAAATATGTACCAAAACTTAAGTCGATTCGAAAGGAGGAAAAGGGTCGATCAAAAGTGGTGTGTCGCCCAGGTTGAAAAAGGCCGATCTGAGAGGTGGTGCGTCGCGGCGGTCGATCGGTCAGTCGGTGAGAGAGACGGCACAGTGAGAGAGACGGTGGAAATATGTGGATGCTCACGGCGGTCGGTCGCAACTTAAACGGGGGAGGAGAGCACGAGAGAAAAGGAGTGTTTGAGGAAGATATTTGTGTGGCGATGGAGTGAGAGGGAGAAAAATTAGTTGACGGTGAGAGAGAAAGTAGAGTTTGAGAGGATATGGAGTATTTGATGGGAGAAGACGTGAAGAGACGTGATATCAGAGAGAGAATACAGAGAGAGATACGATGTTTGAACTCCCCAAAAAAATAGCGCGAATTAAGAAAGGAATAAATAACTTACCTATTACAAAATTACTAAACGCCCTCTTCTTGAATATTTGAAAATGACCACTTTGACATTTTTTAATTGAATCGATTAAAAACCAACCTAAATTAAAGGGAAAAATCTTAGCCATACAAAATACCAATCCAATGGCTTGGATAAATCCCCACCGTCTCATATAAGAGGGGGTGTCCCATTTGAACCAAATCATATATATATATATATGAATAGGATCAAATGAGACCACATAATTAAAATGAGACAATGTGGACTAATCTTGGCCACACATCTCAAATTTTAGGTGGTTGGGATCTATCCAATTTTATATTTATTTTCGTTTTATTTTTAAGCTGAAAAGGGCAGATTGGTCATTTTAGTTTTCACCCCCAATTATGTGTTCCCCAAATCCCGTTCATCTCATTTCATCCCTTTCACAATTCTCAGAAGGAAGAAGAACACCACCAATTTCGTTGGCTGCTCGTCAGTTCGGAACATGGCAACCACCGCCGCCGCCGCCTCAATCACCTAATCCCACTCCTCTCCATTGTCTTTCTTGTTTACTCCTCCTTATGTGCACTTCTTTTATTTCTCCCATCCCATCTCCAACCACCATAGCCTCCCATCTCATGCGAATCGGATTTGAAGACGAGTCCCCAAAGTTTAGGTCGGTGCGAGAAAAAAATTTAGGGACGAATTTAGATGTGGTGTATTTGTTAATAAAGAAGGCTATGATTGATTTTACATTTACGGTTGATGGAGTGGTGTAGTTGTTGTTGTAGATGGAGGATTGGTGAAGAAGATGATGCTGACATGGATCGATTATTGTACACTTAGATGTTTTTCGATGTATACTTAGATGTGTTTTGTTGTATAAATAGTTAATTTTTTATGTATATATTTATGTTCTTTTGTATACTTATGTTTTTTTTGTTGTATATTTATATGTGGTTTGTTGTATACTTATATGTGTTTTGTTGTATACTTATATTTTTGTTTGACAATTGTAATATGCGGTTAAATTATGTTAAACATACGAAGAAAAATAGTGTTAAGTATACATCAAATATATCTTAAATATACATCATTAATGAGCGCGATTTTCTCTCTCTCTCTCTCTATACTTGATTTACTTAATGGTCCCACATATTTTTGTTTGACCATTTTAATATGTAGTAAAATTATGTTTAACATACATCAAAATAGTGTTAAGTGTACATCAAATATATCTTAAATATACAAAGACAATAATGGCGTGATTTTCTCTCTCTATAATTGATTTACTTAATCTATGGTCCCCACATGTTAATGAGCGTGATTTCTCTCTATATATAATCGATTCCTTGATTTGCGGTCCCCACATATTTTTGTTTGACCATTTTAATATGCAAAGTAAAATTATCTAAATATACGGTAAAATAGTGTTAAATATACATCAAATATATGATAAGTGTACAACATCTTTGCATGGCGAAGCACATGCGTGATTTTCTTCTCTCGGTAGCGATTTTCTCGCGATTTTCTTTCTCCCACGCGTGATTTTCTCTCTCCTAATAACGATTCCATATTTAAATGGTCCCCACAGGTAATTTGACTACTATACCCTTATTTTGATTTAATTAAATATTTAATGTAATTATAACCCCTATTTATCTTAGCCATTGATATAACTAAAGGAGGGTTGAGATGAGTTCACATTGTCTCACTATAATATGTGGTCTCATTTTAACCTCCTATATATATATATATATATATATATATATATATATATATATACATATGACTTTTAAAACTAAATAAAACAAAATAAAAAAGTTTGTGGGGCCACGTGCCCCCACAATGGGATATGTATGTCCGTGTATGGAAGTAGAAATCTAAATCACACATCTCCGTAATTTTGGATTCTAATTAAATGAAGCAGAATCAGAAGCAAAAATTGACATTTACAAATACTACAAGATATTTTATTCATCCAAAAACTACGAAGTATTTTTTTTAGTGATCGCAAATACTGCCATTGTTTAATTGTTATATTTACCTAATAAACATTCCAACCATGGACGAGGGAGTTGGCTGGGTAGCCTTCCCTTTACATTTATATATTTTTTCAAAAAGTAATATTCCCTCCGTCCCAAATATATAGTTCATTATTCATTTTTCGGATGTCTCAAATATATAGTCAACTTCTTATATTTAACAGTATTTTTCTATTCTTTTATAAACTATTATAACCCTATTTAATATGCTTTCGATAAAAGAAATCCTATTTAATATACATTTTATAATTTACATTATTCATTAAATAAGAACAAATCAAGCAAATATTTAGCATATTTGTAATTTTTAATATTTTTCTTAATCTGTGTGAAAAATTAAATTGGACTATATTTTGGGACGAATGGAGTATAAGTTTTAAAGATATTAAATTTTAAAATTTTCCAATAAAAAATGCATCTTTTTTTTTCATTAAAAAAAGTTATTTTCGTTTTTAGGTGGAAAAAATAACTTATTTTTCCTCATTGAAGCTGAGAATCGTTTTTGTTTTTGTTTTTTTATAATTTACAACTAAAGAATCACGGAGAAAATAAAAGATAAAAAAATGATGGTACAAAACAAATTCCTGCTCATCAAAAGCTTAAAGAACAGAAGAGTTGAGCTCAATATATATACTCTGAGGTTTTTAAACATTCTACCCTGACAAGTAATAAATTCTTTTCTCAGTTAATTCGGTAAAAAATTCAACAATATTGAATTGGGATATATAGAATTAAATGTGACGTTCGATTTACTTCTACTCATGATAGTGAAGTTCCTCCGAATTTATTTAATGCATATATGATAGTGTAGTCTGTACATTAAACACACTGGAAATTGGGTAGGTCATGTGTGTTTTAAATAACCGTCTCAACCATGAATAATAATTTTCCAGTGAAATGATTGAATATCTTTTAGGATTTTCGGTTTTAATTTCTTGTTTCATTTTATATTTTACAATATATATATATATATATATATATATATATTATAATATACTTAATACTTCCACCCAACTAATTTAACTCCAAACTGAGATACTTATATAATAAAAAGGAGAATTAACCCATTTTCATAATTTTCTTTTTGGTTGAAAATATGGATATTCCACGTAGATTTAAATTGCCTTGCTCCTATTGTGTAATAAAACTATCTTTTAGAACAAATTAGTAACTTCGTGTTAGATTTGTGTTAATCATGTTCGTGTTCGAATCGATCTCGGTAACTTTAGGTTGGATTCGTATTGGTTTTTGTGTTGGGCCCTGCAACCCCTAGTTTGAGCAACATAAAAGCAAAACTAAAAATACTTCATTGATGTAAGAAATATTAGTATTTATGATAATATAAATTCACAAAATGCCAATTACCCTGGGTTGAGGCATTGGGCCAAGCTTACAAAAGAAAAAAACTGAAAAAGCCTCGTAAAGCTAAAATCATAACTTCTAAAGTGGGACAACAAGGCCCATCATACTTGTTCTTAATAGGGCTATGTCCATTTTAACGGGGTGAATTGGAACTCAGGCCCAAAACGAGGCCTGCTTAAGAACTCTAGGCATATCAGATATGATCCGGTTCTAAAGAATGCCGTATAAAAGTAAGGGAAAATTACAAAATAGTCATGTATGTTTTGTGTAGTTGCAAATTAGCATCTTCAATTAACTTTTTGTAACAATGGTCTTGTATGTATGTTTTTGTCTGAATTTAAGGACAATTCACAACTAATTTTAAATTTTCCAACGGATTAAAGCTTAATTAGACTCAGTTGATAAAATTAATTACAAAGATAAATGACTCCAAAAGAAAGATAATTTTTTTTTTCTCAAACGATAGATTTTTCATTAACAAACTCGGAAAAATTACAAAGCATCGAAGCCTACTGGCTTAACAACAACTTGGCTAATCTAGAGCCAATTTGGAAATTGATCGACCCAACTAAAATTATCACAACAATCAATAGCCAAAAAAGTTAATCTAGAACAGACATCCCTACTCTTTTGGTCCATAGAAACAAAGACACACGAATCAAAGAGGTACCATAATAGATAGATATCTTTGGCTATCGAGGAAGCATCAAACCCGAAAGGTTCTTTATTGTTGAGCTTTTCCACAATAACCTTATCATCTATCCTTATGGTTACTCTTTTACAGCCAAAATCATTAACACAAAGAGCTTGACGAATCCCGATAAGCTGGGCCTCCACTGGATTGATAGAATCATCCCTAAAGGTTGTCCATGCTTTGATCATTTTCCCTGTGCTGTCATTGATCCACCCCCCAATTCCCTTACAGTTATCCATACATTTAACACCATAACCAACCAAAAGGAAGGTTCTAGTGTTAATGATTGATAATCAAGACCCCTGATACTCTGTTGGGCGTCCACATAAGAGCAAGCTTGCAGTCTTGTAACATTCTGCACCAATTTAAACTCTTGCCATTCGATAATGACATGTTCCACGATATCCTTTTCATTCCACCTTTCTTGCTGAAAAATCCATAGGTTCCGAGTCTTCCAGAGCCACCACAATAAATAAACTGAGAGTTCAATTCTGTCTTGAGAGGTGCAGCTTCTATCTAAGGAGCACAGATTGAGCCACCACTCATTCACAGTGAAAGATTTTTCCTGAGTAAAATTCCAGGAAACCGGGGCAATCTTCCAAACAAGCTGAGCTTTCTCACAATGGAACATGAGGTGGGTAAGAGTTTCTTGAGCCTGACCGCAAACCATACAAAATTCAGAACAATAAGCCCATCTCTTCTTCAGTTGATCCGCTGTTGGGAGCACATTATGAATGCATCTCCAAAAAAAATGCTTAATTTTGCCTTTAATCTCCAAATTCCAACATTTTTTTAGAGCAGCCTTCCTACCCGCAGCCCATGAACTTGATTCAGGAAGGTCCTCCATCGCCATTTTGTTCTGAATGAGAAATTGATATGCCGACCTAACCGTGAACTTTCCATGTTTTTCAAAATGTCAAACCAACTTGTCTTTTACGCCATGAGCAATAGGAAGCTGAACAATAATGTTAGCTTCTTTTTCACAAAGACAATCAAAAACAAGTTTATGATTCCAATCAGTACCCTCAACATTGAGCAATTCCCTAACCCAGAAAACTTGATCACCCTCAGGCTTAGAAAATCTAGGCTTGAACAGATGCAATTGAGGAACCCACGGAGATTCCCAAACTCGAATAGATTTCCCATCCCCAATATGATAATGAATCCCAAGAGCCAGAGTATCCTTGGCTTTAAGCCAGCTTTTCCAAAGCCAAGAATCCCCTCCCCTTTGGAGTAGTAGCAAGAAGACCACCCTTAGGAAAATATTTAGCTTTGAGAAGCTTGCTATGGAGGAGATTAGGTTGGGTAACAATTATCCAAAGTTGTTTAGCAAGCAAAGCATTGTTGAAAAGGTAGATATCTTGAAAGCCCATTCCCCCCGAATTTATTGGTTTAACCATTCGATCCCAAGATGCCCAATGGACTTTAGAAAATCCAGTCCCAATCCTCCCCCCCCCCCACCAAAATGATGCAGTAAGCTGATTAATCTCTTTACACAGTGTGATAGGGATTTTAAAACATGACAATACATAAGTGGGTAAAGAGTTAATGACAGCCTTAACAAGAACCTCCCTCCCTGCTTGAGAAAGGAAGATATTATGCTAGCTTTTCAATATATTTTTGACACACTCCACAACATACCTAAAAACAGCTCTCTTAGATCGACTAATAACCATAGGGAGCCCAAGATATTTAGTGCAATGATTATCAGAAACACCATTAAGAACCTCACAAATACTATTTCTCAGATTACACGGGGTATTTTTGCTAAAAATAACAGTGGACTTTTCAAGATTAACAAGCTGACCGAAGCATGACAATATCTCTCCAAAATATTATTAACATTATGAGCTTGAGAAATAGAGGCCTCACAAAACAGAATAAAATCATCCGCGAAAAATAAATGAGTGATAATCGGACCATTTTTACATATTTCACACCTTGAAACATAGACAAAGATTGGGCTTGTTTAATTAAATTAGATAGGACTTCAGACAAGATAATAAACAAGTAGGGGGATAAAGGATCCTCTTGTCTAATACCACGAGAGGAGGACACAAAACTAGACATAACACCATTTATATTGAAGGAAAAACAGAAGAATTCAAGCAATTCATGATCCAAGTGACAAACCTCCAATCAAACCCCATCCTGCACAGAACCATTCCAAGGAACTTCCATTCCACTCTATCATAAGCTTTGTACATGTCAAGTTTAAGAGCCATGAAAGTTTTTTTACTTTTTCTGAGACCTTTAAGAAAATGAATGCATTCATGAGCAATAACAACATTATCAAGAATATGTCTCCCTGGGATAAATGCAGATTGATTTTTACTGATGCAAGAACCAAGAACAGGTTTAAGCCTATTTGCAATGATTTTAGAAATGAATTTGTAAGTTACATTACAAAGACTTATTGGTCGAAAGTAATTCATGGATGTGGGGTTTTTATTTTTGGAATTAGAGTAATGACAGTATGATTCACACTCTTTAGCATTTTCCCACACTCGAAATTTTTTTTAACAGCCTACAAAGTTTTTCAGAAACAACCGGCCAAAATCTTTGAAAAAAGAGAGGATTCATACCATCCAAAAGAAAGATAACTGACAAGTCAATTTTTGTCATCTGCCCGTCTCTCTCCAATTATATTGCTTTTTCTCTCTCTATTTCTTTTCTCCAACAACATTATTTCATATAATAAATTCAAATAAATGCATTAACGAAATTAATATTGTCACTATTGTACATATAAAAATAAATATTTTATCACTGCATATTAATTTGAACTTACACATGTTTCATCTTTGCTAGTTTTAGTGATGGACAATGACATTTAATTGATTGAATATTTAAACTTATTATAATACGTTCCCCAACTTTACTAATAGTACAAAACCGTTACATCAAGTTTACATTTTGTTATTATTATATATAATGATAGGGATATATAAACGTATATTTAAATAGGTTGAGAATGAGGTAAAAGCCTAAAAGGCACCATACACGTTTATCTTAAAATAAAAATTATGCCCAATTGTTAAATAGGCCATGTTCGCCTGGCCCAACATCGGCTAGCCTATAGACACGGGTCGGGTAGCGTGAACTATTTCCATTCCTATATATAAATAAAGAAAATTAAATTACCTCCAATGTGTACTTTTAGTTTTCCTTGGAAGTATCCAAGGTATATATTCAACAGACTTCATTATTAGGGATAGATTCAGAAATTTTCTACAATTCAAAGACACTTTGTTATTTTTAACCTAATAATCAATAAATAGTATAAAAAAATAATAATTACTAAAAAATATTAAATAGAAAAGATAATAAATTTTAAAAAAATAAGGTTACGGGGCACGTGTGCTCACGTAAAGGGTATGTAGATCCGTCTCTATCCATTATTATATCTATATATATTTTGAAAAGCCATTATTATAATTATTAATTTCTCCGAGGAATACACACTCCATAATTTGTATTTATTGTGTCTTGTAGTAAGCAATAAGCATGGACGGACAGAGGTGAGACGGTGGTGGCAATCGCCCCCTCATCTTGCGATTGAACCCATATACTATATTATTTAATAAACTAATATAGTATATATAAATATAAACCAACATATCTTGCCCCCTCCCCCAAATTTCCATGTAATTTAGTTATAAAAGCTTGCATATTTTGTTTTTATTATATTAGATTTGATTTTGCAGTCGGCCCAAGGTTTTGAGTGGCACAGAAAGCAATAAATAATATATATACAATCGCAAAGATAGGGGAGGGAGGCCAAGGGTCCCAACACCCTCTTTTTAATTTCTTTGAAAAAATAGTTAATATTTATGTGTATTTTTAGTTTTTTATTTAGTCAACACTAATTTCAGTGTATTGGCCTACCCATAATAATTCCTAGCTACGCCATTGTATACGATGCCATAGCTAGGAATTATTATACAATGGCATAGCTAGGAATTATTACGGAGTGAACCGATACAAGAAATTGGGGTGGACAGGATAAAAAAATTAAAAAATGCAAATAAATATTAACTAAAAAAAATTGAAAAATTTTACCTAGTAAATTTTTTTAATAAAAAGAAAATGAGGGGGCCCTGGGCAGGGTTGGACCTTATCTCCGCCATTAATTGTATATATACATATATAACAAAAACTTTGGGGCCCTTAACGGAGGGCCTCCTTGCGGCGCACCATCTGCCGCCCAAGGCCGCCCTTGATTTTCGCCCTCAAGAACAAATTTGCGTCGTCGCGGTAGTAAGAAATGATGTTTGTATAATTATACTGTATAATTGTTGCAACAACATACTTTTTAATTTTTTATGCGCATTCTAATTTTGGTTTTAAAAAAATTGAGGAACAATATCTGGGAGCACATGGATAATTTTAGCTTCACATATATCTTCGTATTGGATGACGTGGCAAGAGATGTCAAACCGTTATTGGTGAAGTTGGGCTGAGACAATTTGTCGTTTATGGATCATTAGATATGGGCATTGGGCCTAACATGATGCATTTCGTTAGTTCTAAACGAACAAAAGTAGGTGGGGGCCTGCATAGTCTCAGGTAGTTACATATCGGCGTACTTGGGCTCTACTTTAAAAGATTTTTTATTTTTTTTTTCTTTTTCCAAACGTATAAATTTTATTGAAAATTCAAACACAAATTTACAATAGTTGCCAACGGGCAAAGGACCTCCTTGCACAAACATTTGCTATAATAATAATATTATACTTATTTTTATTTTTCAATAATATAAGTTACTAGACAATATGATTTTTATAGATAATTTCATACATAAATGTATTATTTTTATGAAAAAGTTATTTTTTTTATTTTTTGCATTGAAACATTAGTATTTTGCATTGAAACGATATTTTAATTATTTTTTTCTAAATTAATTCAAATAGTACTTGAATTATGAAATTTAAGAGTCCAATTACTTTCAAACCCAAAATTAAGGGTGTAAATGAGTCGAGTCGAGTGAGTCGAACATGGTATTGTTCAAGCTTGTTTAGATTTAATCGAGCTTAAAAATTACGTTTAAGCTTGGTTTGATTATTAATCGAATCGTGCTCGAACGAGTTTTGATCGATCTAAATATGAATCGAGTTCGAGTAACTTGATAGTTTTATACATATTTTATTCTCGTTTTTACTAATCGAAGCCGAGCTCAAGCCGAACTTACATTTTATCGAGCGAAAAAAATATGTGCAATCTTAGTTTGTTACGTTAACGAACCGAGCTCAAACAAGTTTTTAATGATCGATTTGAATCGAGTATCAAATAGCTTGGTTTGTTTTTCAACCCTACCCAAAATTAGTACTATGAGCTCAAGTAGTCAATAGATATAGCTTATCGTTTTCTTACATTTCTTTCTCATTATTAGGCTTTTAACACCAACTAATTGTAGACACAATCTTACCAAAAACGAAAAAAAAAAAAAAATCGTATTCACAAATATGGTGTACGAAATTTGAATTTTTGAGTACATAACTTGAGAGTGGAGGGATGATGTGAATCAAACCCCAAACAGAGACAATTTATAGGCTTGTTTTTACCTTTACTCATAGTTATAGGCCTATAAATTCATAATTTATTTTTCAGCTTATTAATAAACGATCAAACTTTAGTATTTACTTCACAAAAATGTTGACCTTCCAGAATGGTTAATATCTTAAGTCATCATAACAGAAAAAAGTTTGATAACTAGTCATTCATTCATTTAATTTTGCAAGTCTGAGAATATCATTATACAAATTTGAGCTAAACCATACAGAAGAAAGCCATATTATTCATTTTTTCTGCATGGAAGATATATCCTCATATAAAATGTATTAATAAAATGTAATATGTTATGGAGGAAAATTATAATATTTGAGCAAAAATCTTACAAGTACAATGTTTAACAATCCATTTTCACAGACTTAACTTCATAAACCTATACACAAACAACAGCATACAGTTAGTATTTTTCCTAAGAACACATTGCAAACTTGTCTTGCTATAATAGTCTATTCTAACAAATCCATAATCCAAAATTCAGTAATTCCACAAGCAATCAAGGTCCACTGGATCACTAGAAATAATCGGAAATTCTTGATCGTCGTAATAGGACAAGGCAGAAGACATGTCCTCGGAGAATTTTGCTTTAACATGTTGCTTCATGTTCGTGACATTGTTATCCCCATAAAAGCCTCAGTATCGACTGATCTTGCGTGAGGACAAAATCCGGATTATTCGGAGACGGAAAAACTGAATCCGAGCACAAACTTTAGGAAACATATATGGAAATGGCGAAAAAACACAGTTTCTTGAAGAAGAAAAACTGAAATCATCGAGCGATGTATCTCGAGTGTCCTCTATTGGATTGGAGAAGCAGGTCACATGAGATCCCTCAGCAGCAATTGTAGTGTCTATATTATTTTTGTCAGATGAAAAGTCCATCAACTGAGGCAAACCCGACGTAAATGAATCGTCGCTACAATTTTCGCCTCTCACAAGCCCTGAGATATGCACTGGTTTCCCTCCTGAGGTCTTCTTAAAGATTCTTGAAATCACCCATTCATTCTGCAAATTAAGGAAAAATTAAGACCAAATAAAATTTGATAAAACAGGGGAAAACAGAGAAAAAACCGGGGAAACAGAGGAAATTTAACTACTTCGGCATTTTTAGGTACACCAAACAAGAATTTGATAAAAACAGAGAAAAAAAAAGAATTAAAACAGAGGAAAACAGGGAAATTGAAACAGAGCAAAACAGGGGAAATTTAATTACTCCGGCATTTTTAGGCACACCAAACAAGAATTTGATAAAACAGAGAAAACAGGGGAATTAAAACAGAGGAAAACAGGGGAAACAGGGGAATTAAAACAGAGCAAAACAGGGGAAATTTAATTACTTCGGCATTTTTACTTACACCAAACAAGAATTTGATAAAACAGAGAAAACATGGGAATGAAAACAGGGGAAACAAGGGAATTAAAACAGAGGAAAACAGAGGAAACAGGGAAAATTTAATTACTTTAGCATTTTTGGGGAGATTATGCGACGAATGCTTGTCGTCCAATCTATATTCGTGCATAACCCAATTAGTCTTCTCTCCTTTAGGGGCCCTTCCTCGGTAAAAAACCAAAGTTTTCTTCATTCCGACCAAAAATTTTGCTCGGAAAATCTCCTTATCCTTTCCGGTTGCCTTCCAATATCCGGCATCAGTAGCTCTATTCGTCCTCAAACCGGTTGGATACTTCCTGTCCCTTACACAGAAAAAATACCACTCTTTTTCTCCCATTTTCGCTTTCCCTTCAATATCAAAAAGAAAACAAACTCAGAAAATATACCAATTTCAATTTTTTTGACACAACAAGTGATAAAACTAACTTACATGGCAAATCCCAAGGTTCAACCTTGTTTAGGTCCACCTCTCCTATAGCTATTGTGCTGAAACTTCTGTCAAGCACTTTAGGAGATAAGTAATGAGTAATAAGCTCTTCATCGGTCGGGTGGAACCGGAAACCTGGTGGCAATTCGATTGGCTCATCGCCGTTCGTCTTAAAATCGGAGAATTTTCCCATTCTTGTATCAATAGATTTTGCTAACAAACTAAAACCCTGACTAAAAACCCTTAAATTGTACAAGTACCTAAAGAGAACAAACAGAAGGAAAAGGTTGTAAAGGGTTGGGAATATTTTTCAATGGGAAATTAAGTGAGCATTTATATAAAAATCTAAATGGTGTGTTTTTCAGTGAGAGAGAGAAAGAGAGAGAGGTCTCTTAACAGAAAGATTGAGAGGTTTAGTTAAGAAAAGTGTTCCTAGGAAGACAAGTCCATAAATAGTTGTTTTTTAGAGGAGATATAAACGTGGGATGTAAGGAAACTTTGGCTGGGCATTTTCTAACTTATGTTCCTCACTTTTTTGGTTTTTTATCTGCTATAATAGCATGAATTGTTTTTTATTGTCTTCTTTCATTTGACCTCAAAACTGAATGAGATCTTATGTTTCATCTCATATTTTACGGGACAAATAATTGACACTATTGAAGTCACCATATTAGTTTTGAATAATTAATTAAGCCTATATTGTGGGTTCTAAATATGGTAACTTCAATAAACATAAGAACTATCCGTGCAATGCATTAGAGTGGAATATAAGATGAGATACTATTGTGGAAAAGAAGATCTCATCCGTTTCAAAACCTCATTTCCTTATTTTGCTCCTTTATAATCAACTCGCAATTTCTTAAGAAAATAAATATTTTAGGGGTGATTTTTTGATATTTTTCGATTCTTTCTACTTTTGGAGAAAATAATGTGAAACAAATATTTGAATAAATGAGGAAAATTTTGATAATGTGATTTTATATGAGATGAAAATGCAATGACAATTGATGTGATGATTATTTTAGTGAAAGTAAATGTTAGATGTGCATGGTTGATGATTGAAAAGCGAGTGTTGTAAAAAGCGGTCTAGCGGCGGTAGGGCGCCCAGGTCGATCCGATTTTGCCCAAATCGGTCGAAAAAATCATTTTGGCTAAAAATCGCCTAAGCGGCATCAAATTGGAGTTAGGCGCTCTCTAGGCGGACAAAAAATCGGGCCTAGGCGGAACAAATCGCCAAAAATCGGTGAAAATAAAAAAAAAAAAAAAAAGAAAACTAGTGTTGTTTCTAGGTGGCCACCTAGGCAGTCAGCACCCGCCTAGAGCCCTAATGTTTGATTTCTGGCCGACTACGCCAAGCGATTTTCTGCAACCATGTTGAAAGAGAGTGAATAATATATTTTTGAGAATTTTTTTTATAAGCAATCGCATATTTGCATGTTGATGCACAAAAAAAATTTGTGTTAAACTTTTGTATTTTTTTTTTAACAACCAAACAATTATATTCTGAATAGAATTAAAATTAATTGACAGAATGCAATCGTAACTACAATATAAAATTAATTAAATAAGATTGAAATTCAATAAATTCAAAAGATAAAAGTCCAGTTGGTTGCAATCTGTTTAACCAAAGTTATCTACTCGGAAAGTTGCTACGTATGCTAACTTCATAAAATTCAACTTGCCAGAAAATGATTTTTTTAATAATATAATCTCAAATTACTGGTTATAATAAGACAACGTTATTCAGTGTCCATATTTCTTTTCCAACTTATAAGGACCACAAAAAGCAATTCTGTTAGGGGCTTGGTTTATGCATTATTCGCGTGATTTAGGCTCGTGTGACGCATTTCTTCTAGATTATTTAAATGCTTTAAATGATTTCTATACTCTCGTCTCTTAAATTATTTATATATTTATCATGCTAAATATCTCATCTTTATCTTGTAAATATTTATCTCATTTTCTTTCTTCTTACCAAATCGTAAAATTACAAATATTCTATGAAATTTGTAACTAGTTATGTATATTATTTAAAAACTAACTAGATTATAGTAACTTTGAATTCCAAGCAATTTTCTAAAAGGCGCTAGGTATACGGCAGATGGCAAAGACTTAGGCGCTAACTTCAACGGGGTTAGATGAAATCTAATGGAAGAATAACGAAAGAAAAAGAAGGAATTTAGAGAGCACAGATGGGGATCGGAAATATGCGGAGTTTTTATAACACTGAACCTCAAATATTTCATAGTGAAACTATTATTTATGATGAATGTTATAAATGCAATTATATGCACTCGTTATCCTTTCAATCTGGATAATATTTCCAGCGCGCAAATAATTGACTGCAACGAATTGACTGGATTCAGTGAATCTTGTGAGCTTGGGACCAATCTGGTTGCAAAAAAAAAAAAAGAAGAATATTTTCAGTTAATTTTAATTTCTTGATCTTTGGCGTAAGATAATGACCGTACAATTATTATTGACAGTCAGTGTTTAATAAAATATATAATATTAGACTAAGTCCATTTTCAACAGTTTTAGTTGTACCGGACCACCTGGTTTAAATTACAAAAGTGATATTGTAATCAACTTGATGTGTATATTATATTATTTTATAAGCTTTATTGCTTGTACAGGAGAGAACAATTAATCTAATCCAAGCACTAAAATAATCAACTTATCAAAGCTGCATGTGTTTTAAATGTTGCAATATTATTGACATGCTAAAATTTATTTTCATTGAAAATTCATATAATGTGATAAGTACTAGACCTAGTGTAGTAGTGTTAGTTGATAAGAATATACTTAGAATGCCAAACCCTATGTACACTCCTCTCTTCCAAAAATCCTACTCGTCTTCTCCTTTTCGATGGAGAATGAACCAAGTAATTTTAATGTTTTTAGTCTCTCTTTATGAATAAATTTATCGCCGTAGGTGATTTTTGTTTGTCACATGATAGATGACTTTTATCCAGGTTTAATAAGTTTGTCACTCACATATGTGGAGTTTTGTTCATAAGATTCGGTTAGTCATAACCACGATGATTTTTGTGATGGCGAGATCAAGTTAATTAAGACGTGTTTTGTCCCTGATCCGTAGACCTTGCAGATTATTCCTTACTCGATGTTGTAACAAATTAGAAGAAACAATTTCTTCTGATAAAGAAATTTATTTTGATGCTAAAAGGAAAAAATGGCCAAACCCTATGTAGCATACTAATAACAAGAGTCGATGATCTTTAGGATTTTATGAAATCTTAATGAGTTTCACATGGACTAATTAAATTGTTCTCGTGTTATATTAGCAATGCTCAACTTGTATTAGGCCACCGGAAGTTGTACAGTATTTGCAAAAATATCCAGCGGTAAAAGATGATGAATTATTGTCGTGTAATGAAAATGTAGTTGAAAATCAAAATTGATAGTGCTTGAGAAAAAAGATAAAAATAATAATAAAGTTAGAGTATTTGGTCAAAAAAATCAAATTAGATTTTTGATAAAATGACAAAGCACATTTACTATTAAAAAATGTATGCTCTGGTCAAATGGCGTAGCAAGCTCACAAAATTAGTAGAGTAGACCGTATGAAAATTCTTAAAAAAAATCGTATAAACTCTAACCTAAATTTTAGTTATTAATTTATTTTTTAATAAAATTAAATAAGATTAATAAAAGGTGCCAGCTACCTCTACTCTAAAACACTTTGAGGATTAAATTATAAAAATAAACTTCTATTTATATACATAATACTAGAGCACTTTTAGAAAAACATAATCGACCCTCTCCTACTTTTTTGAAAAAATAATATCACCATAACTTTTTTAAAATGTGAATATTACTAACAAAGAGCTGACAAATTCATGTATGCATGTTATAATTTTGAGAAATTAAAAGTTTAAAACATAATTACTATTACATACATCACTTTACACATAATAAATAGAAAAAAATGTAAGCCTCAAAGGATATTATTTTTTAGAATATTAATTTTCTCAACATTTATTTGTTCGTTTTTCTAGCATCAAAATGAATTTCATGCATCAAAAGAAGCTCACAATTGAATTTAATGACATCAAGTAAGCTTAAACAATTTAAAAGGCCTATGGATAAAACCTAAACCAGTCTGGCAAAATCGAGAAAATTGCATCATTTGGACAAAATACGTATTACGAAATTGATCTCACCTCGTCACAGAATCATCTCGTAATAGTTCATCCGAATCTTCCGAACAAAACCCACAAATGGGACACAACTAAAAGTAAAAACCAAATATTGGGGACAGACAAATACCACCTATTGGGTTTAAAATTAATATTTATTAGGATATTATCTTTCTTGATTGATTATTATCAAGAGAATGAAAATATCCTAAAATATGTGATTTTACATAATCAAGATGATTTTGTCTTAACAAGAGAATAACTAGTTGAAAAAAAAAAAAACAATGTTTCTATTCTGTTACGATCCGTCCTTCATCTTTGGCAAATCTTCAGGGATTTATGCATATAATGTGGATCAATTTCCTACTTAATTTGGAACCTAAAAATTCGTATACCTAATTACCTATACAGAAAATAAACCCAAAAAAAAATATTGTGAGGTGGAACATAAACTCTATTAGAGCTTTGTTTGTACAAAATACTCTCCAGTTAATTCTTATTCATACTCGTAAAAATAATAATAATTTTATGTCAGAATTATACAATGTCAGTAGTGAGACGACAAGATGATATTTATGCTCTTGAAGTGGAAAATCCTGATGTAGTTGAGACTCAGACCATTAATGGAACAGCCTCAGTTTTGAAGACAGTTTTCAATGGTTTGAACGCCCTGTCAGGTATCGTATACTATCTCACTTTTCTGGTCTCGTGCACCTTCTTCTGAAGCAATATGCACTAGTTGCAAAAGTTATCATGGATTAATGATATTATTATTATTAAGGCAAAATTGTAAAATTGGTCCGGTCTGTTTTAAAATTTTGATTTAGTTCTGTAAGTGTTAAAATTGCTCAATTTTAGTTTTATTTTCATCGGAATGTTGCAAATTCACTGCAAAATTGGAACATGACTCGTGCGTGAATCCCCAAAATTGGGGATTTTTTTAAATTTTATTATGACGATCTTTGGTGACCTAGCAATCTATACTGTTGGAATTATCAACAATACAGATTGTCAAGTCATCAAAAATTGTCCCAAAATCGTCGAAAAATAAAATTCCCCAACATTTGTGCCTTACGCGCAAGTCACATGCAAATTTTCGATGGATATGCAACATTCTGACGAGAATAAGACTAACATTGAGCAATTCTAATTTCTAATACTTAAAAAACTAAATTAACAATTGAAAAACAAGCGGGGCCAATTTTGACTCCCCCACTAAGTTACAAGACGTTGCAATTTTTCCAATTATCAAAGAAATGTAAATTACATATTCTTCTGTGGTTGTGAAAATGGAAAATAGCCATATTTTTCAAAAATATATTTTTCAGCCACTTTGACAAAAAATGATACTCATCCCCTTTGGGTATTACTTAAATTAAACACGCGTCTCGGTACCGAGACAAAAAAAAAGACGGTGGACATTTGAACTGAAATGGTTAAAAAAATATGTTTTAGAAATTTGCAACCACTATCTTCAAAGCGTGCACAAGGAGAAACAAAATCGAACTCTTTTGTTTTTATTTTATTTTATATTATGATTTCTTAACGAGGCAATTAGCAACCACTATCTTCAAGCGTGCATGAGGGAAAACAAGCTACATGTTTTGATTAATGTTTTTGGTTTAATTCTCAGGCGTAGGACTACTATCAATACCATATGCACTATCATCCAGGGGAGGATTGAGCACGATAATTTTTCTTCCTCATCGCCGGATGCACTTTCTACACCGGTTTCTAACGAAGATGCGTGGATATGGACCCCAATATAAAAAGTTATCCGGACATAGGCGAACGAGCTTTTGGGCGAAAGGACGAAAATTCGTATCCATAACAATGTACATTGAATTGTACCTTGTGGCAACGGGTTTCTTGATTTTAGAGGGAGATAATTTGCACAAATTATTTCCAAATTTGAAATATCAAATTGGTGGGCTTGTTATTGGTGGGAAACAAAGCTTTATTTTTATCGTTAGCCTCATTGTTTTGCCCACTGTTTGGTTACACGATATGAGCAGCCTTTCGTACATATCTGCCAGTGGAGCTATAGCTTCTTTTATACTAATTGGGTCGATTTTGTGGGCTGGGGCATTTGGTGGCATTGGGTTTCATGAGAAGGGCCCAATTTTTAATTATAAAGGGATGCCCACTGCTCTTAGTTTGTATACCTTTTGTTACGGTGCTCATTCAGTTTTCCCCACGTTGTACACTTCAATGAGGAACCAAAAGAAGTTCACTAAGGTAATATTCACAATTTAGTAGTTGTATGTTTTTTCTATTATTTGTAGGACCGTTCTAAAAAGCGTTGGGCGTCTAGGTAGACGATAGACTGTGGCCAAGTCCTAAGCGGAGCTTAATCGAAGAAAACGAAGGCGGACAAAGGGATCTAGCTTCTAGATAAGAACTAATCGGAGTTAGACATAGATTTTTAGATTAGTGATTTATAGGGATAATTACAAAAACTACGCTTGAGGATTGAAGTGATAAAAAGACCTAGAGAAGTTTCAAAACACAAAAAAGAAAAACTGAGGTTTGATTATGTTTAATCGTAAGATGTAAACTGTAAATATTTTTACAAATGCTAAGAGGGTGTTTGAAATATTTTTGCTCATGAAGTGGGTAAAGTGTAATATAGAATCCAATTATCTCATGTGGATCTTTATAATTTTCGAAAAATCTCTTGTTTTTTTCCCAATGTTGTAATAAAAGTTAGGCGCTGGTCGGTGCGGTATCTTTGAGGTATAGCGCTTAGGCGGAGTCTTCGCGGGATTAGGTTCGACCTAGGCGGGGTTAGCGCTGCCTAATCGGAAGAAAAATGTAGGTGGAAAGAGACTAATCAGGGCTAGATGGAGATTTTTACAACAAATATTTTTTTGTTATTAGCTCCAACCTCGGAAATAGTTGTGTAATTAATCCTTCATTATTTATATTGATGATTAGAATTTTCTAAAATTCTACTCTATTACAGGTCTTGATCGTTTGCTTTGTGGTATGTACAATGAGCTATGCATCCATGGCACTTTTGGGATACTTCATGTTCGGTTCAAAGGTAGAATCTCAAATAACTCTAAGTCTCCTACTCATAAAATTAGTTCGAAAGTAGCGATTTACACCACCCTTGTCAATCCAATAACCAAATACGCGTTGATGGTAACTCCAATTATAAGCGCTCTTGAAACACGTTTCTTATCGCAACCAAATGAAGGGCTAAGCATATTGATTAGGACTAGTTTGGTACTAAGTACCCTCATTGTGGCCATGGCTCTCCCATTCTTTGAAAATCTAATATCATTAGTTGGTGCACTTTCGGGCGTAACGGCTTCGATTATTCTTCCGTGCTTGTGCTTCTCGAAGATCTCGGGCATTTACAAGAGAGTCGAACTTAAATCGATCTCGATATGGGGCATTGTGTTGATGGGTGTTTTTGTTCTTGTTCTTGGTACTTATACGTCTTTACGAGAGATTTTTAAGCATTTGATATAAGTGATGTTGTAATTATCCTGAAGGGGAAGGATATGTTTTTTTATCGAGTGAACATAACAAACAAGTGAGGCTCATACCAAAGTGGACAATACATCTTGGGCGGACACAGGCCTCCCCCGTGTCACACCACACCCTATTGGATGTTTTTATGTCAATAAGATGTAAGTGAACGTTATTCGATGCTTTTATCAAGAATTGTTTTATGGTGGATCTTAAGTTTGTGCATAGATATTCTATTTATGAGATTTTGGATAATAGGTTTCTGTTTATCAGTTCTGGGTTTTTACCATGTTTCTAGTGACAGATTACAAACTGATGCTAAAGAGAATCATTTTGTAAAAATAACTACAGAAATATTTTTGGGATATTGCTAAATTAAATATCCCTAAAGATTTTATTCATTTAATACACTTCTGCCACTTATTTATGTCTTGAAGGATCAAAATAATTTAAAGTCCAGATCAAATATACAAAAAATGCATTGTAAGATATAAATAAGAACGCATGATCGATATGTACTAAAATCCATAGTAATGCATAGCAGCATAAGATCATAATGCAAATATTAATTGGATCGATATTAGCTCCAGGCTTCAACCATTGATATATCCTAAATCTAAAATGAGTTTGAGCTTTGCTTGAAATACTTTTTCTCTATTAGGAAATTTTAAAACTTTTCTATTCATGTATTGATGATGTAATTTGAATGAGAATGATGGTTTTAAGGACCTAACTTTAATTTCTTTTAATGAACATGGCACATGAGCCACTTAAAGACTTCTCAAGTGTTGTGAAACCTTGATCGGACTGGCCAGTTCGACCGGTTTAATCGGAGACTGATCACATCCGCGGTTCGATTATGTATTAAAATTGGGTAGCTAAACATCCGTTGTCACCCGGTCAAATTCGACAAAAAACCCAAAAACTGGTGACCCCCATTAACCAAGTTTAAAAAATTCATTTTTTTTTGTTTTTTAAGTAACTATATGTTCTTTGTTTTATTACAAAAATTTGAAAGAAAATATATTTAATAATTTTTCATATAACTTCTCCCTATATTTGATTTAATATATATTTGGATATTATAATTTATTAATTTATTTTTATTTGTATTTGTTTATTTTTTATATTTGTACTTGTGTTTATCTTTTACATTTGTGTATATGTATATGTGTATGTATACATGTTAACCGATTTTTTAAGAACGGTTTAACTGGTTGAACCAGTGACCTAATTATTAGTCCGGTTTGATGTCCGATCCGGATTTAAAAATATTGGACTTCTCCAATTCAATTTGTACACTCACAATCACTTATTTGGATGGATTTTTGTAAGCACAATCACATGATTAAAGTAAAAAAAATAAGATTAGACAGGTGCAAATCACTACTTAAAAATAAGCTATCAAGTGATTAAAACAATATATTTTAAATTAGATGTGTAGAGATTGAGAACATACTATTCACAAAAAAAAAAAAAAAGTTCATTTAATACAATTGGAAATTGCAATCATCATATTGTTTACACTTTGTGCAGGCCAGACTGGTAAAGTGGTGATGTGCTAAATGATCAGAAAAACAACCACATCAAAGAGCTCCATCACCCACCAACGCTCGTCCCTATGGCGCAACTGCACAAATCTCCGAACCCTAAAACAAATCCATGCTCGCATGATCGTCAACAGCTTCAATTCCGATCGCTCCGCTCTCAAAGAACTCATCTACGCGGCCGCTATTGCGATCCAAACCACCATCGACTATGCCCACCAAATGTTCGACAGAATTTCTGAACCAGACCTCTTCATGTGGAACACCATGCTGAGAGGCTCAGCTCAGAGCTCAAAGCCTCATTTGGCCATATCACTCTATGCGCAGATGGAAAAAGGTTGTGTTCAACCTGATCACTACACTTTTCCTTTCCTACTCAAGGCGTGTACGAGGCTTTCCTGGGTTAACATGGGTTGCGTGGTACATGGGAAAGTAACGAAACACGGGTTTGAGTGGAATAAGTTTGCGAGGAATGCTCTCATCTACTTTCACGCGAATTGTGGAGAAATAAGGGTTGCGAGCATGTTGTTTGATGACTCTGCAAGGAAGGATGTTGTCGCTTGGTCTGCTTTGACTGCGGGATATGCGAGGAGGGGTGATTTGCATACGGCCCGATGGCTGTTTGATGAAATGCCGGTGAAGGATTTGGTTTCTTGGAATGTTATGATCACGGGGTACGTGAAGCAAGGGGAGATGGAGTCAGCTAGGGAGTTGTTTGATTTGGTTCCTGAAAGAGATGTTGTGACTTGGAATGCGATGATTTCAGGTTATGTGCTTAGCGGGGAGCATAGAAAGGCGTTGGAGATGTACGAGGAAATGAGGAGTGCAGGGGAGTGTCCTGATGAAGTTACAATGTTGAGCCTTTTGTCAGCATGTGCGAATTTAGGAGCTTTGGATATTGGAGAGAAAATTCATGGCTCCATTTTGGAGATGGGCGAAGGAGCGCTGGGCCTATTTCTAGGGAATGCACTTATTGACATGTATGCCAAATGTGGAAACATTGAGAAGGCGCTTGGTGCATTTCATTGTATGAGAGACAAGGATGCAACATCATGGAACTCTATAATTGTGGGATTGGCTTTTAGCGGTTATATGGACAAATCCATTTCTGTTTTTGAAGATATGAGGAAAACAAAGTGTAGGCCCAATGAGATAACTTTTGTTGGGGTATTAATTGCTTGTAGTCATGCTGGGAAAGTCGATGAGGGCCGTGCTTACTTTAACTTGATGAAAAATGTGTATAATATTCAGCCGAATGCGAAGCATTATGGCTGCATGGTAGATTTGTTTGGGCGGGCAGGGTTGTTGAATGAAGCATTTGAATTCATTGACACGATGGAGTTTGAACCAAATGCTGTTATTTGGAGAACACTACTTGGAGCTTGTCGTATTCATTGTAATGTTGAGCTGGGGAGACGTGCTAATGAGCAGCTGCTCAAGCTGAGACGGGATGTAAGTGGTGACTATGTGTTATTGTCGAATATATATGCTTCAAATGGTGAGTGGCGTGGAGCTGAAAAAGTGAGGACATTGATGGATGAAACTGGGGTGAAAAAGGAACGTGGGTTCAGCTTGGTTGATGAAGAGAATAACGAACTCCTCAGTTTTTTGCTTGGTTCAAAACCTCATGCAAATGCAAGAGAAGCTTCATTTTAGCGTTCGATGTAAGATTCGTTTTCCTTGTTCATCATACATTGTGAATACAGTGAGCCATCAAATACCTAAACATTATCATATTTTTCGTTTTCTCACTTTCTTGTTTGCTTAATCATGTTATCATTTCATACATTGTGGTGTTGAATTTCATTCTCTGGTCTCTCAGAGATCAATATGTTCAATATATGTAGTAGTTATAATTTTATGCATACTGATACTCTTGATATTGAATTATTGCATAAACAGACATCATATTGCTACTTAGTTGCAGGCACATACCTGTAAAAAATTATAATGGGAATAATAAAGAAATTGTTTCCTTTTTCAGTAAAGTACATGAGTATAATATTACATTGCGAAATCCATAGCTTAATTATACTAAAGAAATTGAAATTAATATAATGAAGTCACATTTATTCTATCACATACTGCATTGCAGACAAAAAAATATTAAATACTTGCACAAAAGCGCTCTAAGTGTACCAAAATCCTCCTCGCTATATTACGATCGAGAGAGAGCAACAGCAGACAACACTATCAACATCATAAGCACAAGAATTCCTATGAAGGATCCAACTAAAGAGCCGGAGACTCGCTGGCAGAAGGAGCTGTTTTGGTGACAAATAGCAAACCAGTTGGCCCCAACATTGCCCTTGTGGGCTACATGGATAATAGCAGCCGCAGCAGAAGCACCAGCCGTCAAAAGAGCTAGAATTATCTTCACAAATTCAAACACATCTTGTTAATGGAGTTAACAAAGGTCAACAGTTCACAGCCTGATGAATATAATGACTTTGAGGTAACCTTGTAAAAAGTTTGGCCGGATATATTTAATGTGTTTTGTGTGTTTTTATCTTAAGAAGCTATTGATGTGAGAAAATTGTAGCTCTATTTGATTATACTTATTATGGAAATTTTCATTTCAATCATAATGAAGTTTTAATTTCAGAAAATCTTGAACTGAAATTTCAATATTTCATTGGGATAATTACAACAAAAAAAAAAAAAAAAGAGGTTCGGGCTAATTACAAAAAAAAAAAAAAAAAAACATAGATTTTCGTAAATTACAAAAACCTTCTTTAGGTTTGATCCGTCTTACATTTTCCCTCTTCCTATGCAAAAAATATTTCAAAAGCTCCCTGACGTTTATCAAAATATTACGGTTACCCCCTTAAATTTAAGGCACAATCAAACCTAGATGGGGCTTTTGTAATTTTCAAAAACCTCTTTTCTTTTTTGTAATTAGCCAAACCTTAGGGGGCTTTTTGTAATATCCCTATTTCAATTGCTACCAAATGAAATGCTGAAATGCAGGCCTTTTAGTATCGTATCATTACCATGTCAAGTATGATCAGCACTGTCCTAGTGACTTTGCGCCACTCTTCAAGACGTGGAAAATGGACAGAGCAAGTGAAAGCACCAGGTACGCAGTTGCCATTGCATTCGAAACCAAAAAGAACCTGTTGTAGCACAAATTACAGTTTGCATCATCGTAAACCGTCTTATATGTGTTACTACCAAAATAAAGCATAATGGTTTGATTTCATCAGACTTACGTGAAAGTAGGAAAACCATGGTTTTGAGCCTTGAAACGAACAAAATGGGTGAAGAACGGAAGCACTTGATTAGTTGTTCCCATGGCGATGGCACTTCCCAAGGTACTGATAGCAGCAACTATTCTCATGGCGAAATCGATTTTTGATATTGCTTTATTAGGAGGTGGTGTCTCTGGAGCATTCTCCTCAGTGACCTCACCGGTTTCTTGTGCGTTTTCCTTCATTTTCTTTGGAAAATAGCCTTTCAAGTTATTGTTTATGCTCTGGTTTTAAAAGACTATGTTTCTGAGTAGAATGTGTTGGGTGCTGAAGAGAATCAGAGATTGCATGGGAATTTATACATATTCCAAAGACAGATAGTTTGTGTGAGATTCCACTTAGGAAATTAGTCAAATGATGGGTGGGATGGTAGGTTTTGAAACATAGTTTGGTGTCAAAAAGAATGAGCAGTTTTTGAAGCCAAAAAAAAAAAAAAAAAAAAAGAATGTTAGGAATTATTAGATCATTATTAGGGGGGAAAAAATAGAAGAAGGTGGTGCCCCTTGCAATAAATAATTGTGTGAAACTAGGGGCGGCAAATCGTGTTATCGTGTCGTGTTTGTATCACACTATCGTGTTTTCGTGTTATCTATTTTATTTGATCTTAAATATAACAGTAATTGTAATTTTAACTTAATTTTCAATTTCGTGTTCGTGTTCGTGTCGTGTTATATCTGGTTAGGTTCGTTGAAAAGCCTCTCAATTCATATGTAGTCCACGGATATTAGGCCAATCTGGTTTGCTATCTGAAAATTTATGTATTGGATTCTGACACTATTTTTTATGTTTTAAAAGTATTGGTAATATTTCTTGACTATTTAAACAATAAATTAAGTTCATGTGATCAAAAAAGAGAGTATATTTTCTGCATTAGAAAATAACTCTTTTTAATTTCATATGGACAATCAAAGGTCCCTATAACTTGGGATTATTTAAGGATGATTGAATTTCTTATTAATTTTTTAAGGGGTGGGGGAGGGATACTATTCTTGTTTTTCTTCATCCTTTGAATTAGAAAGTGATTAATTGCTAAACTACCTGAAGTCGTAACAGTGATATTTTACCTGTAATTCAGATCAGAAATGAAGGACCAAATCAAGTGGCTCCATAGCTAACTTTCAATTCAATCCTCTTTGACATTTCCTACCTTAATTTTATAGAAGGTTAGGAGTTAGGACAGTTATTTGTATTATTTAAAAGAGCTTGGCCAGTCATGATTTGGTATCCTATTTCTCATTTTTTTAATTTTTTATCATCTGCTTTTTGTGCATTTTTAATCAGTTTGACCATAGATATATAATCTCTGTTGTAAATATCTCCGACTAGACCCGATTAATCTCCGCCAGGCGCTAGGCCCTTTTGTCCGCCTATGATTTTTTTTTCTCCAATTAGGCCCGTCCAGGTCTTGCCTAATCCCATCTAAGCTCGTCTCAGTCTGGCAACACTGGCGTCACACTAACGAGCGTCAGCGCTTTTTTTACAACATTAGATATATTAGACTTGAATTTTGAATTTTTGGGCTCAATATCATTTGGACTGGACTTGGACTTCAACTCATACATTTACATCATAATAGGAGTCCAAATGTGAAGGTTTCATTAAATTGATTGAAATGAAAAGGAAGAAAAAATAGCCACCTGGGATGCAAGGTAAAGCAGTAAACAGTAATCCATCAATATATATTCATTCCTTAACATAAATAAAAAACACACATAATCCTCCAATTTCTACATACAGATATGAACAGAACCGAAATCCATTACCCATGAAAGAAAAACTACAACAAATAACAATGGCAAAGTAACGTATCACAAACAGACCTCTCTCATCACACTGAAAACACAAACAATTTTCTCACAAACATAAAACCAAACAAATATCATACATAAATTAAATCAGCCATTCTTGAAAGCATCAATGTCGGCGCGACAAAGTTACAGCTGACATTAAAATCAATAGTATGAAGACAATAATTCCTCCAAATGATCCGATCAAAGAGCCCGAAATCCTCTCACAAAAAGAATTAAATTGTTGACAAATTGCAAACCAGTTGGTCCTAGTGTTCCCCTTGTGCGCCAAGTACACGATTGCTGCTGCTGCTGAAGCTCAGCAGTCAAAAGCGCCACATTCCCTTCAAAAAGACAAATATTCATTGCAGTTATTGCTTCAGTTTGAACAAAATAAGAATAAAGGGATAGTTACAAAAGGACCCCTGAAGTTTGGGCTAATTACAAAAACATCAAAGATATGTTTTGAAAAAAAAAACACTGGTTTGGTTGTGTCTTAAATTTTAAGGGGGTGACTGTTATATTTCTAGGAAAATCAGGGGGGTTGAAATATTTTCTGCTTATGAAGGGATGAAATGTAGACGGAAGTAAACCTCTAAGTTTTTTTTGTAATTTTCAAAAAATTCTGGTTTTTTTGTAATTAGCCTGAATCTTGTGGGAGGGTTGTAATTATCCTAAGAGTAAACGACAAAAATTATCCTTGAGATTTTTATCTAATTACCGAAAAGTCTGATTATTTATAAAAAAAAAAAATACACCCTTCATTTTTTATTTTACAATACTCCCCTCAATTGGCAATGTAGAGGAACACACGAAGTGAGGTGAGTCGGATGGAAAACTAAAAAAAATCCTATAAATAATAACTATTTTTTCTTAATGTTATCGGGCCAGAGATAGGCCTGGGTCGGGGCTCTGTATGACCCCCTTGTCTCAGCCAGTGTCAATAGATGTAACTTTTTAAAAAAATGTGAATAAGATTTGTAATTTTGAAAGATTTCTTGAAGTTTCTTTTTTTGTAATTAGACTAAAACTTTAAGGGTAGTTTTTGTAATTAACCCTAAAAATAAATGGAGAAAATGGAAAACTACACAAGTCGAAGAACTATAATTAATTAATATTCATGTTACCGTGTCGAAGAATATCAAGACAACCCTGCTACTTTGTGCACCACTCCTAATAATGTGGAAAATGGACAGTGCCAGAGACAGAACTAAATAGGCGCTTACAATAGAATTCGCCACTACAAAAAACCTGCACACATTATATTAAATAATTATCATCAAAATTTAAACTTTTGTAACAATAATATAGTAAAATGTTGGTGTTTAAGTAGAAAATTAAATAAAAATACACTTACATGAACGTTAGAAAAATAAAAACTAGTCATGTTTTTCAACCATTTTGTTATAAAACTTATGGTCAAAAATCAATATGGTACGTTTCTCGATTGTGACGGGGGCATAAGGCATAGCCCCGCTTCAAGATCTTTCTCTGCCAAAATTTTTCCCCTAGTTCAACTATTTCCCTTAAAAATATATATATATATATAATTTTTTTCATTTTCTTTCTATGGAAAAAATAGGACCAAAAAAATTGGGGTGCGCGGGGCGGGAGGCCCCGCTAGCTACGCCCAATCTTGAGATATGATTCTCGGTACAAAAAGTTGAGTATCAATCCCGAGAAATGTATCGGTCCAAAGACATGAACAAAAAGGTAAAGTAGACAATTGAACTCAAAAATGGCTAAAAATGTGTTTTTGAAAAACATGGCTAAAAAATATTTTTGTTATGGACAAATGGCCAAAAATCCGACTCTTTTTGTGATGATAATATCGTAATTGTTGGTGTTTTAGGAGAAATTAAAAATGTACTTACGTGAACGTTGGAAGATCATTGTACTTAGCCCTAAACCTAATGAACTGAGTGAAAAATGGAAGTGATTCATCAGTTGTACCCATAGCAATTGCACTTGCTAAGGTTGCAATAAGTGCAACAAGTCTCAGGATGAAATCCAGTACAGCTACTCCCCGGTGCACCCCGGCTTTCCGGGCCGAACCCGAATCCTTAGCACCAAGCTCAAGTCCCGCCATTGCACGTACTCGAAAATAAATAGTATGAAAAAACAGAGGAATTTAGCTTATAGCTCTAATTAATTAGCTGAGTGTTGATATAATTGGGTGATATGCATGGGGGGGATTTATATGGTGTGTGATGTGCACAGTAGGTGAGGAAAAATGATGAATCACATGTAGTTAGTACATTATTTAGCTAAAGTTGTGGAAAAGGTTGTAATAATTTAAGTCTATACCTGCCGTACTTGCTCTAATGTAATTAAAATTTCCAGAAAAGGAAAAGAAAAAGTACGCCTCAAATAGTGGAATAAATAGGTTGATTTGTTCATACTCATGTGTTTATTTTGATGTATAAACCTAATCCAATTTATATTTGTTATTGTTTGATGTGTGTTGGGGAATGCAAGGTGTCATTATTTCGTCCCAAAACAGTCTGTACTAAATCCATGATAAGCAAGGGCGAGTCGGGATCTTTCTTACTAGTGGCGTCTGATACACGAAAATGGGGTGGGTAGGATAGAAAATCCAAGAAAAATTAATACAAATTATAACTATTTTTTTTTTTTTAAAATAAATCCTCACTAAATTTTTTTTTTAAAAAAAAATGGGCTGGGCCAGGGCCCAGACTGGCCCAGCCCTGTCTCCGCCAGTGATGATAAGCACTTTGGAGTCTGGCGTATTACTGTTAAAACATTTGGAATCTCGGGTCCAAAAAATAATTGTAAGACATCTCCAACTATTTACACTATATCAATTCATGTTATGCATTGTTGTTATGCAAAATCTGCACTCCATGTCCAGGCGTCCAGCAGTTTGTAGTAAATCATAATATTCCTTTTTAGTGCATATCTTTATACGCCAAAACCATAAATTTAAAACAAAAAGAACAAATTTAGCACAGCTACAATATTTTATTATTTTGGATCAAAATTATTAACATCTTCAAAATAGACGGAGACTTTTTGGTGCGGTGTTGAAGCAAGTTTTGCTACTCTCTTAGAGATGCTGAGTACATATGATCTCATCATGCATTAACAAAAACATTTCAAGAAAATTTTGAAATTTCTATTACTACACAAGCAGATTGGTATGCCAGCATTTTTAAGGAATAAAATCTATAATTGAAGAATAATTGTATTATTTTATATATTTTAGAATAGCATACATGGTATTAGTGAATATTATATATTTATTTATAACAATAACTTTAAGTGATTCTGAATCATGAAATTTATTTTTTACAAAAAAAGAACATGAGTGGTTATAATATTAAAAAAGAAAAAGTTAAGAGTGGTATTATACTCTTCGACTTCGTGGAGGAAACTATTTGATTCAACTAAATAAGCGCTCGTATGGTAAATTGAAGACATTGGACTATATTGTGGCGGGCCTTTCTGCGCTAAAGGCCCATTTACCCATAACCCATCTTCCTTATCGGATTACATTAAGCCCAATTCAGATTTCATGTATAAAACAATCCAGTTCACAATTGGGGATATTAGGAACAAAAATTATAGTAACTTCATAGTTCAAGTCCAATGCATTAAAATTAGGGATAATTACAACATACTCCTGAGATTCAGGCTAATTACAAAAAATCCCAAAGATTTTCAGAAATTACAAAAGTCCCCTTTAGGTTTGATTCATCTTACATTCTACCCCTTCATATGCAAAAAAATATTTCAAAAACTCCCCTTTCATTTATCAAAATATTACAGTTACCTCTTTTAATTTTATACACAATCAAACCTCAAGGGCTTTTTTGTAATTTTTAAAAATTTCTTGATTTTTTTGTAATTAGCACAAACCTTAGGGGGCTTTTTGTAATTATCCCTTACAATAATTAAAAACAAACAGGTAAAATGGTCCTTGAATATTGTGCTGATTTAGATAATCAAAGCAATACGTGTTTAAAAATACCAACCCCCCAAAAAATCACAAAAATCATCTAGAAAAGTCAACAACAAGGACAAAACAGTATTTTCACACCAGTAGATCCATGCTCCTCAAGGAGTTGACTTCAAAAAAACAGATAGACAAAATGGCACTTCTCTTCCATATTTCTATCTAAAGTAAAAAAAACAGAGCAAAAGAAAAAAAAAACAATCCCATTTCTCTCCATTGAAGAAAAAATGGACCAGAACAAAAGCGCGTTTGTGATTGGAATTGCAGGTGCGGTGATCACGCTTTCAGCTTATTCTCAGACACTCATGTCTCCAACACAGTGCATCACAGTTGGGCTATTTGTTCTAGTCTTTGGCCTTCTTGTTAGGGAAGGTCTTATCTCTGTTTGATTTTTCTCTACCCTTTAAAAGTTTTTTAACTTCTGCTTTATTTCGAGTCAGATGAGACGGTCTTACGGATTAATTTTGTGTGACGGGTCCTAAAATGATCCATATTAGCTAACCTATTTGAATTTGGTTCTGGTTTGTAAAATGGTTTGGTTTCGTCTCATAAATTTAAATCCGTGAAATGGTCTCACATGAGTCTTACTCTTGTTTCTTTGTGTTTTCTCTATTATTTAAGATAGAGTGATGTAATTTTTTTTTTTTTTTTGTGAGTTCAACAATTATGTAATTTCATATCAGATCCTTTTGAGTATTTTTTTTTTTTTGAAACTATGATTTTGTGGTTCAATAAATTATGTGGGTTGATTTATGTGTTGAATTATTATTTACAAGTGTAATTTTGGGTAGATAATTGATATTCATGTGATGTTGATATTCAATAATCCTAAATATCTAACCAGAAAGTAACTGTTGTAGCGTTTCCAACTTTGTGATTCAGTGGAATAATAATAACTGCATATTCTTGAATTTAATTATATGTTAAATCAGAGTCTTTAGGCAACCATTTAATGTCTATGTAGTTTCAGATTAGGGTAATTACAAATGACACGACAACTCGGTACGAATCAAATCCGATATTATTGAGAGAAATTTGAACACGATTGATACAAATCTGACACGATGTTACCAATTTGTCTAAAACGTAGTTATTTTAAATTTAATTAATTTTTTTTTATGTATTTTAAGCATAACCCAAAATCAATCACGAACTCGACTCATTGACCCGAATTGCCACCCCTAATTAAATTGAAGTTCAGCTTGAAAAAATTCAGTATTTAGCAAACTAATTTCAAAGGAAATGCAAATATAAAGTAGAATTTTTATTTAGCAAACTACATATGTAATACTGCCTTTTCTTTTAATTTTTAGCAAGCTATTTAAAGTGAGCGGTTAATGAATTCATTTGAAATCATTTTTTTTGGGGGAAATAAAAATGAAAAAGAGGATGAAAGCCAAGAGATCATATATAATCTTGCCTTTTCTTTTATTTTTTTTTTAATTTTTATTTGTTGTCATTTCGAATATTCCATTTCCTCGCAACCTACATGCATTTCTTAAATATGATTCCAAGTTTTGTCGGCCTTACCGTCTCAAACCCCAATAATACATTAATTAATTGGTGCTTTACTGTTTTTCTATGCATGAAAAGATTTTTAATAGTGATATGATTTTAGGATTTAATTTTATAAGTAAACTACAATAAATGCTCATATAATTCATTTCTATAAGTATATAGTCCTTTATGTTTTTGAGTTATTTCATTCACCTATTATTTTGAGGTTCTGCTAAGGGATGGCAATTCGTGTCTTCGACTCGTGCTCGTATTTTGTTTCAAGTTAATTTTGGGTTTGTCTAATGACATGAAAAATTAAATAAAATTTAAGATATTATTTCGTAAGGCAAATTGGTAACATTGTGTCGGCCGTGTCAATCAATTCGAATTTCTCGTTTTTACGGTTTGGATTTCACTCAAGTAACTTTGGTTCGGGTTCGGATCGTGTCGAGGATGGTCATCCCTAATCTACCTCCCCGGAGATTGAGTATTTAGCAAAAATTAATTCTACATGACTGATATTTTTGTGCAACAAAATTGTAATGAAATTTTATATGCAGCTAAAAGATCCTTATTCCCAGCTTTTGAGGAAATAATTCTTTAACATTTAAAATATGCAGCATAATTTATATGACGAAGAAATTAATGAGTGAGACCAAAATTTAAATTTTAGGTTTTCTCAATAATATAAAGATGCACTTTAATGCAAAATCGTAGTTCTCAAATTTTGTTTTCCAAAAAACTCGTTCAAAAATCCCTCAAACATAAAAATTAATTGTAGAAGATAACCACAAACCAAATATTCGTCTCATATTTATTTTTGGAGATTATATATTACTTGAATTTAGTTTCTCGCTTTCATAAAATTCTTAAATTAACTCCCACTAATTATTGATGGTATTTTATTTTCATATAATTATGGATTTTATTGCTAAATAGAATTTGGATAAAAAAGTATTGTAGGTTACGTCAAGGGTTAAAACTTTCGGAAAAGTAAATGCAATTACTTTACACAAGGTTACCATATATAAGGTTACTTTACAGACAGATATTTACGTGTTAATTACTTTGTATTGGCTGTACCAATTTTAAATAAATTCACATACATACGTATCTCCAGGAATCTATTTCCAAACTCCCACAAAGGTAGACAAAATTTTTAATTTTTAAAAAATATATATGTTATTTAGGGAAAAAAACGGGGGGCTACGGGTAGCTGAACCGACTGGCCCTGTCACCATAACACGATATAATTAAGTTGATAATTCTGGAAAAAAATATTAAAAAATAAGTACGACCTTTATATCTACCTGAAAAATATCGATTCACACGAGCTCAAGATTTAAAACAACAAAACTTTTTATTTTCCCCTAATATATTTGTGTTCTTTCAAAAAAATGGTTGTTCCATAAAAAAATCCTTCCAACATACAAACGAAGTGGCGGCCAAACCTGAGAACAGGGACGGAGCTAGTCGTGCAACTTTGGGGGACTAAGTAATTTTGAGGGGCTAAATCAATAAAAAATAAATATTTAGTACTAAAAATTAATATTTTAAAATAAAATATTTATAGAAATAATTGATTTTCAAAAAATTTGGGGGGGCATACGCCCCTGCCTGAGATTTGAGAATCCCCCTATTTCCTACGTCTCGTAGCCACTTCGCCACCCTAGCTGGTAAAACAAAGTATAATCCATGTAAATATATATATTCAGACTTTTCAAAAATATAATAATAAATAGGTTACATAGATTTGATAAGTCATGCACAATGTCATCCTAACGATTTTGTGTGGTTTAAACTAACAGTAATAAGTTCTTGGATAATTACAAAAATAACCCTGAGGCTTGGGCTAATTACAAAAAAAAACATAGATGGTTTGATTGTGTGTTAATTTTATGGGGAAATTGTAGTATTTTTATAAATATCAGGGGGGGTTTGTTATGTTTTTTGCCTATAAAGGGGAAAAAATAAAAACGGAATTAAATCTCAAGGGTTTTCAGTAATTTTCAAAAACCTTTGGGGATTTTTTTTGTAATTAGCCCAATCCTTAAGGGTTTTTTTGTAATAAACCTAAGTTCTGACCTTTTTTTTGGTTTTGAAGCAACATTAATAAGTTCTAAAGCATGCACATGAGAAAACCCCAAAAGAAAGAGAGAAAAATGGATACTCATCTCAAGCATGTTTTCTGGATCCGCTGAAACCAACCGGCATCCACCGTTCCTGTCGTCTGCAAACAAAAAGAGTTATTTTCGTCGGTTAAAACAACATAAGATCCATATATCACCGTTTTTATGCGGTGCATGTGGCGCTTCCTATTAAAAATGTCATCCATCCGTCTCCGACGTCATTTCACTCTCATAAAACATCGCAAATCATCACAAAATCTAGCATGAGACAAACCAGGCAAAGATATAGCCAAAAATAACTTGCCGGTCCAAGAAAACGACAACATATACACCCTTAACTCACCGGCAAGTCATCCTTGGCTATATCACATAACCTAATTACCTCATGCAAGAATTGAGATGAAAAAATAACAAAAAATTCCAGCCAATCAGAACAGAGAACTCTCTGTCCCAAACAAACAAGAAAATTCCCCAAAAGAGAAACACAACATTCTCTACAAGTTGCACAAAGCTTAAAGAAAAAAGACATTGCCTAAAAAAATAAGCCCATTGGGTGAAGGGGAAATCAACCCTACAAATAGAGCTATGGGAAAATCTATCAATTATTTAATAACTAATAAAGATAGAAACTTTTTCATAAATGTAGCAGGCTTTTATGCAGAAAGTGTAGCCCTTAAACAGTCCAGACCTGGGCAATGCCAAATGGATAACATAGGTGAGTTCATAGAGTTAGATCATGTATTTCCAGGGATTGCACCCAAAGGAGCAATTAAAGCACTGCAGATTTCAGAGAGACCTTTTTGTGTACTTTTGGAGTTGAAGGGCATCAAAGTTAGGTGGGGGGAATTTACTTCCTTAGGCCAAGCAGGGATGGGCCCACTGTGGATGGGTCAATCATCTGTTTGGCCATTTGGCTTGAAATTTCAATGAAGTCAAATAATTTTTTTGGGATAATTACAAAAACACCCCTGAAGTTTGGGCAAATTACAAATGAACCCAGAAATGTTTCAAAATTACAAAAAAAAACCCCATCAAGTTTGATTATGTGTTAAATTTAAGGGGATAACGGTAGTATTTTTAAAAATGTCAGGGGTTTTTTAATATGTTTTTTGCTTACGAAGGGGGAAAATGTAAGATGGAATAAAACCTCAAGGAGTTTTTTGTAATTTTCAAAAATCTTTGGGTTGTTCTGTAATTAGCCCAAACCGTTAAGGGTCTTTTTGTAATTATCCCAATTATTTTTGATAGTTCCAGTTTTTAAGAAAGTTGCATTTCTAGGGTTTTTAATAGTTTCAGTAGTGATTGTAGTTAAGTATTAGTTAAGGAAATTATATTTGAACCCCCAAACTATGCGCGTTTTTCGACTTCACCAGCTGAACATTTTTTTTAATCTGCTTTACCACCTCAACTAACAATTTTTTATATCGTGCCATCTCCAGCACATTGGTGATGAAATATTTGGGAATATTCCATCAAGTGCCATGCATGCGAGGGCATAAAAACTTGAAGCCAAGAATATTATGACATCGCATGCGTGGCACATGATGGAAAATTTCCTGAATATTTTGTGGAGATGAGCATGGCAGAAAAATCGTGTAGTTGAGAAGGTAGAACAAAAGGATGTTTAGTGTGAGGAGTCGAAAAACGTACATAGTTAGGGGGTAAAATATAATTTCCTCTTATCACATCTAGAGTTAAACAAATGGCTTGAAGTCGTATTGTCAGAGATAGGGTACTCATATTGGATTAAGAGATTCTGTCAAGAAAAAATAACCAGGATGAGCCAACTAATTATCACCCACATGCGCATATTGACAATTTGTATGGGTAGTGAGATAGGCAGACATAAAAACGGAAGAGGGACTTGCACAAACCTAGGTTATGGCTCAACATTCAAACTCTCAAAAACACAACAGATGATTAGATGACATCCCTTTACCTGCACGCACCATCTCACGTTTTCAGGCCGCTTCTCTATTATTATACACCCTTCGTTCCCAATAAGACATCCAATTCTATGTTAGGAACAAATAATGGTGCGGTAAAAGAAACATGACCAGTCGCTTTCAACCTTCTCACGGCACCTGGGATGCTATGCATGGATTGCTGGAGACGAGGCATCTTCGAAAATCTGATAACAAATACAGTGCAATTTCAAATTATAAAGGATAAATATAAAAACACCCCTGAGGTTTGGGCTAATTAAAAAAAAAAAAACAGAGATGTTTCAATTGCAAAAGAACCCTCATGTTTGCTTCTGTCTTTGATTTAAGGGAGTGATTGTAATAGTTTTATAAATATCATGGGTATATTTGAGTATGAAGGGGAAAATGTAAGGCAGAACAAAACCTCAAGGGGATTTTTGCAATTTAAAAAAAACAAAATCTGGGTCTTTTTTAATTAGCCTTCGGGGGTGGGGGTGTTGTAATTATCCCAATTATAAAATGAAAACTTGGTACCATCCAATCAGAATATCAATCTAGTATTTTTACGCAATAATAATACCTTCTTCGTAGAGATAGATATCACAATCGTCAAGAAGTCGACACAATCTAATGAAGAGCTTTCTTCACCACAAAAGCATCACCGAATATCTGAACCAACAAGTAAACCAGAAAAAGAACATCAAGCTCGGAAACTAAGTCAATTGAACACATACGGCATAACAAATGCACATCAAGATCTGAAAGACATGGCATAAAACAAGTTTAAGCATATTACACTCAAGTGTCGGATGACTATAACATGACGTTTGGCCACAATGTAATAACAAATCAGAAGTTGCAAGGATAAGACAAAAAGGAAAAAGAATTTAATAAATCACCACCAAAAACTTCCTCAAGACAAAATCTAGAATATCAAAACTGCCATAACTAAGTGAAGTTAACAACAGATAACAAAATTTGAATTTATTATAACAAAGATAAAAGATGCAGCTCCGGAGGGACAGTCACAGGCACCACAATACCAGGATTGCTTCTTTTATATCCCCGACTAATAAAAGTCGGGCTGAGAATGAGACCACTTCCCATTGTTACTAAAGTGACCAGCCATTCTAACCTAGGAATGAATATGGGTACGGTGTGCTTATATGTGTCTAATCTTGAATATCTAGTCTAATTGTCTGAAATTATCATAACATATAAAATTTTGAAAATACACGCCCAACAAAATATAAAAAAAAACATAATTTCATTTTTACCACGTAATTCCGTTTAAACTCTCTCAACCGAACATATTCTCATTTCTAAATCTTAAAATTTCATTTTCATTTCTTCATCCAAAAACACTCGATGTCACACAAAACCAATAAATTCTCAAATTCATTTTTCAACACCAAAAGCTGAAAATACACCATGGAAACTAACCATATAAGGTC
This sequence comes from Rehmannia glutinosa, assembly GCA_016081115.2. Classification (NCBI taxonomy): domain Eukaryota; kingdom Viridiplantae; phylum Streptophyta; class Magnoliopsida; order Lamiales; family Orobanchaceae; genus Rehmannia; species Rehmannia glutinosa. Next base: position 15,929,684 of record CM071929.1, read on the forward strand.
AAAGAAACTCAACAAACCACTAATATTACAAAATATTATTGAGATTTGGAAATTGATGTTGATCACAATGTGTTGGATGGACTATATGTAATATTTTAGCAGGTTATAATTATCATATTTTTATATTCATCAAATATCATGATTTAAATAATATCTTTAGTACATTTCCATAATATGATATGATAATAAATAATATTTTCGCAATTTTTATTTTACATTAACATAAATTACATAAACTAAAGTAAATATTAATGAAATTATATACTTAACAGTTAGAATACATATTTTCAATTCAAAATTTAAATAGATAAGATTTTAAGAAAATATACATATATATATATGCATAAAAGTTATTTTTATTATTGGTAATTAAAACAAATTAGAAACTTATCAAAAGCGGTAAATTACATATAATAGAATAGAAAAACATTTTAGATAGTATATTTTATGATTTTATTGTTACAAACTAATAACATAATTATTATAGAAAAACATAGCATATTTCTAAATTTAGCTAATATATTTTCAAAATACATTAAAACCTAAAAAAATGTGTTGTTCATCACTCCTTAAAACACCCCAGCAAACCACCCTCCCCACCCCGCAATTCGCCGTCAGCAACCACCCCTCCTTGAACTGACGGGCATGCTAGCGGCTGGATGTATAAAACACAATAAAAGGGAACCCAATACATGCAAATACACATCGTTTTTGGACATGCAGAATGCAGATCTATGAGTGTGCAATGAACATTATGAATTCAAACCATCGTTATAGCAGACATCATCATACCTAAAAATTCTAATCGGGAAGGCCAATTGTCAAAGCACGAAAAACAGATAAATTTAAAGGTCAAATTACCTATTGCCATCACAGCCAGCCACAATCCGTCAAACCTAAAAAGCAGAAATAATTGTCAAGTAATCAGAGATTCAGAATCTCATCAGGCTGAAGCCATGTGAGACACGCCATACAATACGAAATAGCAGATAAAATTTGATCCAATGATAATTACACTTGTTTAACCTTGGAACCGTATGAGGATAGACATAATTTGACTCGATGCTGTCAAGTCCAACCAACCTGGTCTAGAATCTGTTTGCATTGGTCATTATAACTGACACTCAGTCCACAGTATAATTTACACTTCCAGATTACTTGTTGAGAATAATATTGATGAAACTATCATTATCACAAAGATTCAATGTTGATATGCGATCACAAAATTCAAATATCCAAGCAAAATAATTGAGGTGTTTTAAAATCACAACTAAACAAAGTCCTTCATAACCAAAATAGGGAACTAAGATAAAGGTGTAATAAAACCAGACATGAACATCCATTAATAAGCAATATTGACTCCATACAGAAGAAAAAGACATAATAACTCAAGTGTACAGCTGAGTACTTCAAATAAAGTCATTTGATACATCTGTTTGTAGCAAAAGGACAAATGGCAGCAGGTTCTTGGGAGAACTACAAATTAAGCTTGGTAATATATGGTATCAGGACATGGCAATGGGAAAGATCTTCAGATATGGGTCCTTCTAAAAGAAAAGCATCAAGGTGGGCCATCAGTTTTTCCAAACCCTGTATCATCTGGTCTTCTGGTTAAGGCAGGTGGCTTCATCAAAATAGGCGAGAGGCTGACTTCAGGCTTCAGATATCTCAGCTGTTATATTTGGAAGGGAAGGAAACAGAGGTAAGAGAATAGCATCAGTCAGATTGGGGCATAGGTATTGCAATCACAGCAATTTGCAAAACTTAGTATCAGCTGGTACTTGCAAGTAGAGAAAAGCAGCAATGAACTTGTGGGAAAGTTGGATTGAAATGATGACATGATGTATATAAGTGATGTCATAGTCTACCTGAAATCTTAATAACCTCGCCTAGTAGTCATATGTTCTCCCACGTGAAACAGGGTTACGCCCAGATAACCTGGCAAAGTAAGCTGACCATCAGGGACAATGAGAATTTATAATAGCTTGTGTAAGGTACTGTACCGTGTAAGATGATCAAATTGGACAAGTCAACTTAACCAGTTAAGAAGAGAAAACCTATTCAGCACACTATAATGAAGATTGGAAACACAGTAAAACGAGTCCAATGCATAATGGTCAAGCACAGGTACGTAGGTCAACCTAGCACTATCCTCTAGGATTTGAAGATCTAGAAAATCCATTGGACATGCTGAGAAAAATGTTCTGTCAATTATCTTGATTATGGAGAAACACTGTGTATACTCGTACACACTACACCTGATACAAGTTCCAAAGAAGCACGGATATTAATAAAGTCAAAACAACAAGAAGATCTTACCCAGAACCAGAAGAACGCCCAGATGAATAATTCCCATAAGCACCGTAAGGAGACCTAGCACTACCACTCTGCAAATGACAAGAAATTATTATCGCAAATCAGCAAAGTTTATAGATTAAGTTGCATTCTCGTTCTTCATTTTATTTAACATAATAATCAAAATACAATTGATCTTACCTGATGACCACCATAACCACCATAAGCATCCACAGGTGGCAAATCAGAGGAGCCGCCATATCCACCAGAGTAAGAATACCCACGCCCACGGCTTTTTGTATCTCTACTTTCATATTTCAAGCTGTCTGAAACATCTGCTGACATTGGAAGATATGGGAGGACAGGCAGAAACGCAGACACAGCTCCCTCCTTCTCGAAAAGATTGGCCCTCAAGCGCGAAGTTACTTGTATAAGAGCATCCTTAGCAATGTCAAGGTCTCCAGAAATCTGATAGAGTAAACATAAATCAATTTGCAAAGTCCTAAACGCGTAACTTAACAACTGCATCCATTCCCTTCATTTATCAAAATAGTTTGACACTCAAAGAAAGAACATCACAGCAATTTATCAAAAGGATGACACTTATGTAAACATCGTTTATGGCTCAACACGCAAACAACAGCAGATGATTAGACAACTAAACTATTTCTATCCCTTTACCTGCACCATCTCATCGTCTTCAGAAGCAACTTTAGGCAGGTTTTCTTTTGACAGTATGCGGATATTGGCCTTCGTGACTTTCCTCATTTCCGATATTATAGACCCTCCTTTCCCAATAAGACATCCAATTCGAGAAGTAGGAACAAGTAATCGTGTAGTAAATGAAACAAGACCAGAGTCTCTTTCAACTTTCTCACTGCACCTGGGCTGCAAGCGCAGAGCTGCATCGATAGCTGGAGAAAAGGAATCTTCGAAAATCTGATAACAATAACAGGGAAATTCCATTAAATGAAAGCTTCCTATAATCGAGTCAAAGCGTCTCTAGTATTTTACACAATAATTACCTCTTTTGAAGATATAGATATCACACAATCGTCTCCCTCAGCGGCTGAACTATCAACTTTAATAGCTGCCCCAGAATCTTGTCTTATTTGATTAATTATCATGCCACCTTTGCCAATGACACCTCCAATATTAGCAGTTGGGCAAACCAGACGGAGTGAGAATTCTTTTGAAGATGCTTCATTCCTTGGAGCCGAGTATATAGACCGAGACCAATCCCCACTCTCACCCTTGTATCCCCCATACGGCCCTACCAGTGGAGTTAATCCCATGATTGGAGCACCACCAGCGGTCCCAAAAACTGAACTACCAGAAGAGTAGCCAGTAGGAACAGAAGAAGAGAGCAAATGCTGAGATCGGGATGGATTATCATGAAGTCGAGATGCAATCTGATAAAGAGCTCTCTTCACCACAGAAGCATCACCCGATATCTGACCCAACAAGCAAACCAAAAAAAGATCATCAAGCTCGGAGACTTAGTCAACTGAACATGTAATTATGTCAAAAGCAAATTAAGAACTGATAGATGTGGCACATAACTGCCAGTTTAAACATAGACAATCTTCAAATAACAGCCGATTCGGTTCAATAAAGTACCACCAAAAACTCCCACCAACAGAATCTAGAATATAAAAACTGCTACAATATAGATATACAGATAAGGATGGAAGATATAGATCAGAAAAAAGGAGACCAAAATACCTGTACAAGTTCATCTGAACTCAATGCACACGTTGGCAAATGGTCATCCTTTACTATGCGAATCTGGGCACCAGTTTCACTGCGAATGTTTTGAACTATCTGCCCACCCTTTCCAATGATACACCCTATCTGATCAGATGGTACTAGAAGTCGAACAGTAACTTGTGGGGATTCTTCCGAGTCCTCATCTGCGTTGTCGTCGGCAACAATTCTATCATGCACTTTAAAAAGGGCATCTTGAGCAGGACAAACATGCTCATCAGCGCCTTCAAAATCATTGGTTTCCTCACTCGTACTATAAATAGTGACTACGCGTTCTTCACATCCATGCACAGACTCACCAATTCTGATCTTCGATTTTGTGTCTACTCTCAGTTGCTTGACAATCTCCCCTCCCCTTCCGATAATACTTCCAATCTTCTTTCCTGGGCACAAGTAGCGGTACACTGTATCATCAGGCCCAATAGCGAATGAATCTTTATCACCTCCAGAATTTCTTCGTTTATTTCCCCCACTTTCAGAATAGTCAGACTGAGAATGAGATCGCTTGCCATAGCTACTCCTGTGACCAGCCATTCTGAAATAATAAATTCAATTACAGTCTGTTAAAAAAAGGCAGGCAATTAAAAAGCATAAATATCAAACAGTGAGAGAGAACATAACTAGCGGCACTTTAAGTATTTGATGTCCGCATGAAAGCGACGAAGAAGTAACGTTAATCATGCAAAAATCCACCCCCTGTTTAAATGGCATTCACTTCTTCTCTTTTTTGCATGTTTTAAACTCATCCACTCACTCAATCATGCAAAACTTAAATATGGGAAGTGGTCCAAATTAATACTTTCGCGTACAAACTTATGAATGGCAATCGCAATTCTAAATAACCGACACATGTAAATAATTCTAACTGAGAGATAACATAACAAAAACATATAACATTACCAACACGTGTCAAACCGTAAATCATAAGTTCTCATATTATACCAATTTTGGCTCAGAAAAGCCTTCTGACACCTGGTTGGATTTCAACACAAGTCAAAACACATACATCAAACAAAAATAACAAATAGAAATTTTCAAAAAAAAAAAAAAAAACATTGTTTACCACCCAGATTATAGCAACCTCAACATCTGTTAATCTACTCATAAACAAATACTGAAGAAACACGCGCGCGCACAGATATGGACACACGGTACTAAATACCTTGAATCCGAAGGGACCAAAACCAACACTCCTTTTACCAGATAAAAATGAAAGCGATTAGTCATACCAAAAATTTCACATTAATAAATCTTAATTTCAATTCAGTAGTGTCTAATCTCAACAACAACAAAAAAAAAATTAAAAACAAGAACTAAAATTGAAAGACAAAGAAAGGGCAATAACATACAAGATTTTGAGTTTAACGTAACCAACCTTAGAACCACAATTATATCGCGGAAAAAAATGTTACAGAAAGCAAAATCCTGGCCGAAAAATTAGATCTTGAAATCAAACAATACGACGTATTTCACATCCAAACATACCGATTATAAAAATAAAATAATCGATAAATATAAGGACTGGTTGTCTGGTTCCGACAAGGTACAATGGATGAAAATTTACCTTATCGACGAAATTCTTGAGAGTTGAATTTCAGAGAGAGAGAGAGAGATTTTTTCCAGATAAGTGACAGAGCGATGTGTCTGCGGAAGCAATTATGCTGATATAATATCTAGGGTTTTGACACCGACTACGCGACCGGTACCTATAAGAATAGTAGTATTTGTATTATTATGCAATTTATATCATCAAATTAGCAAATTCCAAATTTAAAAAAAAAAAAAAAAAAAAAGCAATTCCAATAACATAACATAATTTATGATTCAAATTTTCATCTGACATCCTTCACATAAACAACCTTAGTTACTCCCTCATATGTGAAATTTGCCCTATTAAATGTTATCAGTTAACTGGGGATGGGGAATCACTTAAGAGAACAACCATCAGTTTGTAAAAACTCGAAACTAATCCGACTCGAACTCCGATTCTCACCTAGTATTTTTCCAATGTTTTTCAAGAACACGAACTAGCTCAACATGCTTTGATGCATGATTATAATTATAATTAACTACTACTCATTTCATTTGTATGTATGTAGGAAATCATAAAACAAAATCTATATGTATATGGATTTACGTTGTGATTTTCTTATTACAAGAATGATTCAATTACAAATTTTGATATGTTGGATCAATTGCGGGTGATTCCTTTTTTAGTTAACATAATTATATCTATATCGAAAAATATCAATCATAATAATTAAATGTAAGTTAGTAGCTAACAATCATTTATTAACCAACAAAATCAAATTATGTCGATGAAAATTCGTTGAAGTTACAAATCATAAATCATAAACCCATAAAAAGGTCACAACATATGAAAAATATTGTTTGATGCTTCTTTTTTATACTTTAGGGACGGCTAACTCTCATCAATAATCCATTGAAAGATCCATTCGAAGTGCCCGAGAAGTGCGACCGGCGGCTTATGTGCGAGAGATGGGCCACGCCTCCTATTTGTTCAAATTATCTCCAAAGGAATGAGTGAGAAGGAAGATTTTGAACCCCAACTCATAATACATGCGATATAGCTATGTGTACACCGCCGCATCGAGACTCTCTTTCGAAAGTGAGATCACCACCTTAGCTCTCAAAGCTTTACCTTAGTCTGAAAGCTGCTTCTAAAATCTCTATAGGGACGGAGTAAGGGCCCTTCTCACCTCCTACGAGTCGTCCATACGAGAAAGAAATAAATTCCGCGATCGAACCACGTGCGGGTTCAATCCCTAGTATTTTTCCAATGTTTTTCAAGAAATGAATGGATCAAGGGGTTTGGTTCTGATTCTATTTTAACTACTACCCATTTCAACGCGCGTCGGCCGTGAGCTTAGGAAATCGACAGAGGCTCCGCTCAAGAGCGAGTTGGGTTTAGAACGTCGTGAGACGTCGTGATTTTCTTATTACAATAATGATTCAATTACAAATTTTGAAGGAGACAAGGGCGAGGTTAAAGGCGTTTTTGTCAATAAACCCATATTAATTAAGTGGGAGGAGCCGGGGCAATCATTTAGCGTAACCAACAATAATGAAGAATGATGGCGACCCTAAAGTGCTTAAGTCATGAGTGGATCATAAACGGGAGAAAAAGGCGGATCGTATTGTTGAAGCGCGAGAGTTGTGAGCAATCAGCGAGTGTGAAGTCAATAAGATCGGGTATCGGTGAGTTTATTATCCACATATCACATGGGTGGACTTTAAACGGTTATTCTAAAGTGGGCTTATTTGCTGCTATTATATGGATAAAATTTACTTTTCCACTTGTAAACCTGCATTATATTTTACTATTTTGTTGCCGGATAGAGAACGATACAAGGATTTATTCCATGCTACCTACTTGGGTAGCTACCTAGATGGGTTCATCACTATTGGATGAACGCACACACACATACCCGCAACACACGCACACACATACCCGCTTGGGTGGCTACCCAAGTGGGTAGCATGGAATTTACCCGATGCAAGAAGATGGAGGTGGAATTTCATGGGGCCCAGGGATGGCTATTTCAGTCTCACCCGCCCTGACCGGTCGTGCGGCGGGGCGGAGCGGGCATGAGTGTTACTTATGCCCCTGGGTACTTGCCCCGCCTATATTTTTTAGTATATTTAATATATATTTTACATATATAATATATTTGCCAATATAAATTTTATGTACCTAATATTATATCAAACATATATACATTAAAAATGACAATTTTTATAAATAATATGCATTAACAAAACAAAATACAAGATAAAAAACTTATAAATATGCTTATAAATATATTACAAGTTCATAACAATTTGTTTATCTGGTTATTTGTTCCTTTTTTTTATTTCATTTTTATTTGAATTATAGCGTATTTTATGATATAAGAATATTTTTTTTATTCTACACGGGGTGACCCGTTTTGTACCTCCCCACCCCGCGGCCTGTGGTGAGTTATCCCACCCCCATCGTGTGGGCGTGGGATAGATGGGGTGGGCATGGGTCTCAAGTACCTGTCCCACCCCATTGTCATCCCTAAATTGGGTCTCGAGAGAGAGAACGATACTAATTTACAATTTTTATTTTAACAAATATAAATAAAATGGTATACAATTATAGTGGATCCCATAAAAGTAGTTAAATAGATATTTGAATGAGAAAAATAATACTAGAAGATTGAAATATTAAAATTATGATGTGGCACGTGTAACCCATTTAATATTTCCCATAGCATCTGGCACTATTGTCCAATATTCCCATTTAATATCTCCCACCAATGGGAGTGGGTTGCTAAAAAGGAGAAAGAAGGCTCTTTAGTATTTTCATTTTGAAATTTTTTTTTTTTGTTAGGAAATAGTGGTGAAAAAATTATTGTAAGAAAAAAAGATGAATTTTTATTTGGAACATTATTATTATTAATTATTATTATTATTATTATTATTATTTGTTTTGAACTAATTATTATTATTATTATTAATGTGTATATATACATTTTTATTATTATTATTATTAATTATTAATTATTAATATATAAATTACCGAAATAACCCCAAACACAATATTACATCCGCATCCGGAAGGGAAAAGGCTCGAATTATTTCCAGGCGCTAGATTAAAGAGAACCAAAACAGTCTACCATTTACCACCACGACCTATAGGCTATAATCCATAATCCCCAATTATTGAAACCCTAGCCTGATAAACCCTAATCCGGAAGGGAGAGGCATAGCGATGTCGACGTCGGGGCAGCCACAGTTCCGATATACGCAGACGCCGTCGAAGGTCCTCCACTTGCGGAATCTTCCTTGGGAGTGCATCGAAGAGGAACTTGTTGAGCTATGCAAACCCTTCGGCAAGATTGTCAACACCAAGTGCAACGTCGGGGCTAATCGTAATCAAGCCTTTGTCGAATTCGTATGCCCTTTCTCTATTATTTTCGTTTTACTTATGAAGTTTATTGTCTATTTTGATAGACAATTTGGCATAATATATTGAAAAATCATCAAAAAAACATCATTTCTCGACGAGTCACAGAATGACTTAATCACCTATGTCTTATGTACTATGTAGACCTCATTGTGGAGAGAGACCGGCTGTGTTATTTTTTAAAAGGTCAAAGATTAGAATAATTGATTCCTTAGAATAAATTACGGAAGGGAGAATTCAGTTTTAGTATTTTTTATTTAGTTAATGATGATAATTATCAGACATTTGGACTTTTAAGGAAAGCACCGTCGAATTATAAATTTAGAACATACTTATTTGAGGTAATGGTACTCTTGTTGTTTAGGTTTAAGGAAAAATAGAAAAAGAGTTAAAATAATAATAAAGCTACTTGTATCAAGGTGACAACCTAAGCTCACAATGTTAACCCGTAGAAATTTAAAAGCTTGTGTCCTTTTTCTAGGGAAACTGAAAATAAGTCATCATATGAGACGTGGCTTCTTCTAATGAAGAGGCTTTGGAAGTACAATATATCATATATGTATAAATAATGTTCATATTTGATTATTATGGAGAAAGAACTTGGTAAGAAAAATAAAAAAAGTAATGTCTTGTAATGTTGTTTATTAATTAATTTGTACAAAATAGCGCCTAATTTTGAAAATATTTGGATGCATATGAGAGAGACATCTGTATGTGATTTACAACAAACTGTCATATGTTCTTTTATACATTTATTGTTAAAATTGAAGCCAATCAATTCTGTTTTTGAGGGGTCAGTGGGATTATGGAAAGAGAGTGTGTGAATGGTTTTAAATTATCGTCCACGACCAATATTTGTTTGGTTCTTTAGGCAACAGTAGTTTCGTCTCATGCAGTTTGAGGTTTTGTATCAACCAGGAGCTTTATATTGATGAATATGTGAATTTCTTTTGCAGGTTGATCTTAACCAGGCAATTAACATGGTTTCCTATTATGCTTCGTCTTCAGAGCCTGCACAGATTCGTGGAAAAACTGTGTATATACAATACTCAAACAGGCATGAAATAGTTAACAACAAGAGTCCTGGAGATGTTCCAGGGAATGTTTTGCTTGTCACCATTGAGGGTGTTGAAGCTGGTGATGTCAGCATTGATGTTATTCACTTGGTAATGCTTTTCTTAATCTATATATAACCTATGGCTTCATGAAATAGTTCTTATCCTGTCCAGTTGAGTGACATTCTGAAAAGTGAGTTTGTGGGACACATCATTGAGTTAACATGTTTTCGCACAATCATTACTTCAATGGTTTTATTATATCAATCAATGAAACCTTTAATTGTCTAGTTGAGTATTATAGATTTCCCCTAATTTGTTAGTCTTCCCACCTCTATTAAAAGTTCTCTCTTTCTTCCGCAATTTCATTTATACTATGGTTATAACCTCTTAAGTGTTTATGCTAGTTTTGATGTGATGCAAGTTTGTTGTCAATGATCTTGAAAGTTTGGTGTTCCATTCTTGTGGCCTCAGACCTTGGGTCAACTAATGATCTTCTGGTCATAGTATGTTGAGAAAGTTTAAATGTTGATGCTAGATAGTTTTATTTTCCTCAAAGTAGCATTTCTCTATATGCTGTCATATTTGATGAGACAAAATTAAATCACAGATGGTTTTTTTTAGTCTTTTGTTGGAGACAGTCTGGATATATTGTCATGTGACTGCTTTATAAGGTCTGTCTTCTCGCAGTTGTACAGGTGTTTTTCTGCACTTATATCTTATCCGTTGCTATTCCCCTTCTCGAACTATTTTTATTGAGAAATATTGCTTCTTCCTTCGTGTTTTCAATTCCATTGCTCAGTGATATGCTCAAATTGGAGTTATGTATCTCAGGTATTCTCAGCTTTTGGTTTTGTTCACAAGATTGCTACATTTGAGAAGGCTGCTGGTTTTCAGGTCAAGTATTCATGAAGAATTTGAACTTTTTCTGTAAATTTATTTTTCCTGTTTTGATGTTGATGAATCTTAACAGGCTTTAATCCAGTACAGTGATGTTCAGACTGCAGCCACTGCAAGGGATTCACTAGATGGTAGAAGTATACCCAGGCATGTAATTTTAGGCCTATTTACTGGAAATGTGGCTTGAATATCATCTTCTATTCTAAGTTTTGTGATCTACTCCATTTATACTTGCTATGTTATTTGGTTAAGTGGAGTTCGCATTGTGGTGAATTTATTGTTATCTTGTTTAAATTTCAGATACCTTCTTCCAAGTCATGTAAATGAGTGTCACTTGCGCATCTCTTATTCTGCTCACACAGATCTGAATATTAAGTTTCAATCCCATCGGAGCAGGTACTAGTTAACTTAGCTATTTACTTCCTGATGTTTCGAACATTTCCCTTTGTGTGCCTCTCTGTTGGTTATTTTCATCAGGTTGTTATTATTATTATTTTTTGTATAGAACTTTTTGGGAAAATGCGATTTCTCTAATTTATGGTTTTTGTCATTTAGGGTTTAGTGAAGCTCAGCAGCTATAACACAGATGTGTGTTTTCATGGCCACGTAGTAATATTCTCCATCTTATAATTTTTGTTTCTTTCTTTCTCCATGTTTCTTTTGAATGCTATCATGAGGAGTTACACAACTTTACCTTCCCATATTTTTGGACGTAATGCGTTTACGTTGTATGGTCTTGGTTTTAATCCAACATGAAAATATTATAGGAGTATTTTACGTAGCTCCTCCAATTTTGGATTTTTGTTGAATTTTGGGATTGATTATCATAAACTGGTTTATATTTTGATGATAACTTTATCATCAGTTGCCACTCAGAAAGCCTCTTATTTCTTGGTATGCTTTAAGATTCTTTGACAGATACTGAGAAAACTAGATTGCAGACTCCTCATTTTTGGGTAAATCTCCTGAACAAAAGGCGGATTCTTTTAGAGTAAGTAGAGAACATTTCTGTAGAAGTTTTGATAAACTAGTTGCATTTACCACTTTGAAGCTTTAGAACATTGCCAAAATCAAGCCCTCTTAGAATAATATTTAAAATTTCATTGATTCACTTGACTTGGAGTCCTTGGAATGTTCGCTAATTGATACCTTGACACTCTGATGTCTTGTACTTAATAGTCTTGGCTGGGTTGACCCATACACGTTTATTAGGTTTATGTTTGCCTGCTCTATGGAGTTTTTTTTTGATTTGTCAACAGAATAAAAATTGAGTTATGTCTAATGCCTAGAACAAGACATTTATGACCTGTGTTTGCATAATAATGAAATTGTGTTGCCACTCTTACAAATAGTCTTCTCTATAGTTTTGTGATGTCTAATTAAATAACCCTACATTTTGGTGACATCGTCCCCTGGCGTGTCTCCATAAAATTTTTGGGCGGGCTGAGCCATAAGCAAGGCAATCTCCCTTTTGTTGATGAAGTAAAGAAACATGATTGTGTTAGTCGTAGGCATGGGAGAAGAGGGAGGGGGAGAGGCACTATCATACACCGCTTGCTGCTAGGATCCGATATGAAACCAATAAATTTGAGAGTTTTGGCCTTGTATGGTTGTATTTTCAAGGGTGGTTTTCCACTTTCCAACTATTCCGGAAAATGGGTTTATGTTTGTTTTAGGAATTTTTCAATGTTTTCACATTTTTATGGAAATATTCTCTTGAAAACACAACCAAACAAATTTTCACCCCAAACACGCAAATCTAGGTGAAAATACACTACAATCACGCAAACTTATGTCAAAAATACATTTACAAAACTATAACCAAACATATTCTCATTTCCAAACAGAAATTCAGACAACAAACCAAACATATTCTCAATTCTCACACGAAAATCAAGAAAATTTGAAAATTCGTTTTCCAACTCTAGAGACTTGAAATTGGACCTGGAAATACATCCATACAAGGCCTTGATATTTAAAGTTTCCAGTGTCTATTGACTTTGTTCTAGTTTCATTTTTTTTCCTCGAGAACTTGACACTGATCAGTTATTTGGCAAGTTATAATATTGTCTCAAAATCAATTTTTAAACCTTTTCTTTGGGTGGTGGTCGTGATTTTTGGGGCAGTATTCTGCGGTTGGCTAGGCAGTCGGAAGGATGTTTCCTCATATACTCTGGTAACAGTTTCCTACCTGTTAGTATCTTTAATAATGCATGTGTTATGGTATTTGTTTTGCATCAGACTTGCTGATGCATTAGGTCAGTTTTTGTGAGTGATAAACAGTTTTTGAATCTGATACTTGCTTTAACTGTAACAGTAAGTTGAAGTATGTGCATGTGATTCTGGTAGATAGTTTGTTTTTATTTCCACAATGGTAGCCGGAAACTTTTCTTTATTTATAAGCTTTTTATTTTGTTTTGTCTCCATCTTATTCTAGACATTTGAATCTTAGCCTATTTAACATGCTTCTGACAAGTAGTTTTTCCTTGCTTAATTCTGCAGGGACTATACAAATCCTTATCTTCCTGTTAATCCCACTGCAATGGAGGGTTTCGTTCAGGCGCGTTTTAACCTGAAATATTTGCTAGTTCTTTTTTTGGGCAAACACTAACAATTTGCCTTCATCCAGCCTGCTGTAGGTCCTGATGGGAAGAAAAAGGAATTCGAGAGTAATGTGCTGCTTGCTTCTATTGAGAATATGCAATATGCCGTCACAGTGGATGTTCTTCACACAGTAATGAATTGTTGTGCTTATTATTCTCTTATGCAGTAATATGCACATTTTCGGAGAAATGTATTCATGCAATAGGTGTTGCTTTTGATCAGGTATTTCTGCATTTGGAACTGTCCAAAAGATTGCAATATTTGAGAAGAATGGTGGAACTCAGGCACTAATCCAGTATCCAGGTAAGTTACTTGTAAACTATGCAACCTTCATTTCCACTGAAAGGATACAAGGAAAGATAAACTAAGTGCAAACATTGCTAGAAATTGGAAGGTGGAATGTAGAATATGGTCTTAGTTTCTACGTGTCTTCTAGTTGTTCTAATCTTCTTTGAATACTGGCAAGATGGTCAACATGGTGGAACTCAGTGCTTGCTTATGAAGAATTTGTAAAACTAAGGTTTTTGTTAGAGAAGAAAGAAAGAAATTTCTTTAGCCCCAACATATGATTGGTTGTGAAAATTTTCAAGAAAATACACTATTATTTGCTCATTCTCATTTTTCCTATCATCAAATTCATCAATAATTTCAATTGAAAGCATCACATCAACTGTCATCATAACATTTTTCATCTCCAAATACTCTACTCACTCACTCTTGCTTTTTCAATCTCCAATCATATCCAATTACTATTTTACCTTTTTAAAAAACCATCACATAATTCACTTGCTAAAGTATTTATCTTTCTTCAGCATAGGTACGCTGCCTTTCTTGGAAAACTAAACTGCTATGCTTGTTTGACCTTTCAGCTTATCTTTTCTTCCCCACTTTACTATCTATTCACATGTAGTAAGTCAATCTATAATGTACATCTTAATGAGCTTTGATACTTTCTACCCATTTTTCAGTGAGGTGAGTTGAAAGAACAAACCACTTAACTTATTTAGGCATACAAAATACACCAATTAAGTAATTGCCTCACCATTTGTTGACACTTCCATACTTTATTACTACACTAGTGTATAGGCCTTTCTGAAGTCTGAACTGAATGATTGATGGTTTGATACTCTAAAGCAGTTCCTATCCGTGGAAGATAATTTGACTTCTTATGCAAGCTCTTATCTAATTGCTGTGTGTTTTCATTTGTACATCAATGCCTGTTTCCTCTTTTGATCCATTGGTCTCTGCATCTGTGTGAGTGTGTGTGTGTTGTGTATATATCTCTGTAATATCTTTTACCCGAGATTAGAATTCTCTTTTTTCTTGCAAGCTATATGAAATCCACATCTCTTTATTCAAATTAAGGACTCATTTCCCTTTTGAGTTATTTTCAAATAGTATCTTCTTTCTACGAATGGAATCTTAAATCTTTTGCATCCAGCAGATAGGGATCCCACTATTTGAGTTTTAGCTGTTTCTAACAAATTGTTATTGGAATGTCATGCTAGTTTTGACATGAATTGTTGTCATTGCAGATATCGCAACTGCAGGTGCTGCCAAAGAAGCTTTAGAAGGTCATTGCATATATGATGGTGGCTATTGTAAGCTTCATCTATCATACTCTCGTCATACTGATCTCAATGTGAAGGTATAAAAAAGTGCTTTCAACTTAAAGATTTGTGAAATAAATAATGAGAGGATAAAATTGGCGTTTGTTTCCACCCAAATTACCGTCGATCGAAAAAAGGACTCGTTCCCTTGGTGTATGCTTCTTGAACATGTTTGCCCATCCAGTTGATGCCTCTTTTTTTGGCTAATTGCATATTTGGTCCTCATCCCAAATTGGACACTAACTTCTAACTTGTTGCACATTGAGTCCAATCATTATCGGCAATTGCGAAATCACTGTTCCCAAGTTTTGGAGATTTCAATCCCTCCAGCCATTTTCAATGACATTAGCATATTAAATAATTTTTATATCCACATGGGCGGGTTGAAATCTCCAAAATTTGGGAGCAATTGTTTACTTCACAATTACCGACATAGAGTGGACTCAATGTGCAACCAATTAGAAATGAGTGTCCTATTTTGCCACATCCCTAAATTAGTGGATAAAACGGTATAAATTAGTGGACCAAATATGCAATTTAGCCCCTCTTTTTTTGCAGAACTAATTGTTTATCAAATTACACTGTAGGCCTACAGTGACAAAAGCAGAGATTACACTATCCCTTTATCACTTGCAATGCAACAAACTCCTGGAGTCCCTGGGATTGGCTATGCTTCTGGTAGTGTGGGACTGGGTCAAGCTTCTATGACACAGGTGTCCTCGTGGGACCCAGCCGCTCCGGCAGGCAGACCAAACTTTGTGTCTGTTCCTAGCACGTTTCCCGGTCAAGCGTATGCTTCAGCCTCTCGTCCTTCTTATGCAGCCGCACCGGTTCCTCCTTTTGGCTCACCGGGTTTCCACAGATGAGAGGCGCTCAGCCCATGCAACCGTCAAATATGCCCCCATATTATGGTTCGTGAGTTGTACATTTTGTGAAATTAAATTACCTTTCTTGATGAACTACATAATGAAATAATTATTTGTGGTTGATCAGAGTGTTGATTTAAGTGTTATTGTTTAGTTTAGTTATTGTCTCCCTATAGATAACATTGCTCTATATTGAGTTTGTTCTTTCTTTGGCTATCCGTCATTTTCCATTTGTAATCATTCTCTTGATTTTGCTTAATTTGTCCCCTATAGTCCAATTTGAAGTTGTATGTTTGACTGCGTATTTATTTATTTATTTATTATTTTGGGAGTGTTTGGAGTGTTTGCCAACACTTCTATTTTTAAAAGAAGTGATTTATTGTAGAAGTAAAAATAGTTGTTAGTCAAAAGTTGGTATTGTTTGCAAGTATAATTAGAATTTGAGAGTGTTTGGTTAAAAAGTGTATAAATGCTTATTTGTTTGTAAAAGTCAATTGAAAAAGCAAATTTTAAAGCTGCTTTTAGATTCGATTAAATAAAGCAGAATTAGAAGCAAATGTTGGCATTTGTAAAATGCTAAAAATGATTTTTTTCTACTAAAAGGTAAGTATTTTTTTAGTGATTGTAAACACTTCCAAAGTAAGGATAGTAGGGGAAAAAGATGAAATGAAAATCATTAGATGTTTGATTTTGTCTTAAATTTAAGGGTTAATTGTAATATTTTCATAAATATTAGGGTAGTTTTTTTGAAATATTTTACTTATGAAGAGGTAAGATGTAAGCATAATTAAATTTTTTTAATTTTCAAAAATCTCTTTTTTTTCTTTTTGTAATTAGTCCAAACCTCAGTGATTTTTATGTAATTATCCCTTATAAAACGTAACGCAAAAAATCGCAATCCATATTATGGTCCACTATTGCCAAAAAAATCGACAACACGATTGACCTTAAGGAAATCGACACCTCGCAATAAGATTTTGGTGAAAGATTCATTTAGTTTTAATGAAATAAATTTTTTCTATTTCATTTATTTGCCGCTGAAAATTGTTGCTGGAAAATTGACAATCGCAGATTAATTTTTGTTTGATGATAGTTACATTTTAGCTTGTAAGGACACGTGCTTTCACATTCTGCCGATGATATCAAAAGAAAGCTAGCTGGGTTGAGTTATTCTTTCCCTGGTTGGGGAGACAATTTTGCTTATCCGATAATGTCTTAAAACTACTCTGCTCCCATTCATATTCCTATCCAAGCCCAATGGTACTAGAGTTTTATGCTGTAATTTTATTCTGCAAATGGAATTTGCTGTATGGTTTTGGATAGATGGAAATATATATGCCACTTTTATTCAACCCTCCAAAAAAAGATTACAATTTGAGAACAAGAATTGGTTCTCATGTTATGTAAAATGAACACCTAGCTAGGCTAAATACATCCCACTTTACTGCTGGTAATGGGTTGGGTTGGGTCGGGTTGGCCATTGCCAGCTCATAAAATTGGTTTGGACTAGATTGGCCGAGCTGAAATTTTATCTGTCTTCATTTCTTATGGCCCAATCCAGTACAACACGTGTATTTTTTGTTGGACATATCGGGCTTCGGACAATTTGGGCTAGGAAAAAGTAGGCACGGTCCTTTATGGACTCTAAAAAGGAAGCTCAGTCCAACCTTTTATGCAGGATGATCGAATCGGTTGACGGCAAGACCAATTTTGCCACTTCTATCACACTTAAAGAAATGGCTTCAACTGATGGCAAAGATAAAAGAAACTCGCGGTTTACATGGGAGCAGTTCTTGAGGGGACATGGTTGTTTCCCCGAGGGCGATGATTAGTCATGTGGGACTGGGAACATGGAATCTCGGTTATCAAAAGATAAAAAATAAAAGAGACTTGCTATTCTTTCTCTTGAATAAGCTTCAATAAATTGTATAATTTTGAATTTCCTTTCTTTTAGAATATACAAATTAAACAAAAAAAATTATATCTATGGAATAGCATGAGTGTTAATTAGGGCTTGGACACCAAAATCTATCCATGTTAAAGAGATCTTCATGTGTCTCCTTTGGTGGTTGTGATCTTTAAGTTTTTCTGGTCCATTCCTCATCAAACAAAAGAGAAAAAAAAAAGCAAAATTTTTTATTTTTTTGTATTTTACGATTTTTCAGATTTTTGGCGATTTATTACAACGACCGATTTTTCGAAAAGACTTTTCAAGAAATGTCTGTGAATGCCGATTTTTGAACCGATAATTATGGTTAGGGGCGCCTTCCTTGATCCGATTTTTACAACATTGAGTTTTTCTGGTCCATTCCTCATCAAACAAAAAAAAAAAAAAAAAGAGCAAAATTATGTTTTGCTGTACATTCAGTAATTAGCTATTACAACCACATTTATGTCAAAAGACTTTTCAAGAAATGTCTGTGAATGCTGGTTGGTGTCTGAACCGAATATATATGAAGTTACTTCCTTGGACCCGATATACGAATAAATAGGTCATACCCACTTAAATAAAAGTGATAATTACAAAAATACCTTGAGGTTTGACCTAACTACAAAAAAAAAAAACAGTTAACTTTTAGAAATACAAAAATACCCTTAAGGTTTGATTCAATGGTAAAATTAAGAGGTAAATTGTATTATTTTTATAAATATGAAGGAGGATTTTGAAATATTTTTTTGTTTATGATGGGGGTAATGTTAGACAAAATAAAATCTCATGGGTATTTTTTTATAGTTTTGAAAATTGACTGAGTTGTTTTGTAATTAGGTTAAACCTCAAGGGTACATTTTGTAATTAACCCTAAATAAAAAAAAGATTAAAGTTTACCGATAAAAAAAAGAATACAGTTTAGGAATAATTACAAAAAGCCCCCTAAGATTTGAGCTAATTGCAAAAAAAAGCCAAGAGGTTTTTGAGAATTACAAAAAAAAAACCCTTGAGGTTTGAATGTGTTTTAATTTAAGGGGTAAATGTAATATTTTAATAAACGTAAAGGGAACGTTTGAAATATCTTTTGCATATGAAGGAGAAAAATGTAAGACGTATCAAACCTAAAGAATTTTTTTTTTTTGTAATTTCCAACAATCTTTGTTTTTTTCATAATCAGTTCGAACCTGAGGGGTGTTCTTGTAATTATCCTAAAATTTAAATACGAACGAATTCAACAATTCAAATAATCATCAAAATTTTTGTTGCAGTGTGACAATTTATTTGATAATAGCATGTGAAAATATAAACAGACATGTGAATATTATGGATTGAGATTGTTTGAGGTATATATAAATATATACTTTCATGATTTATAGAACTTTAATTATGAAACTAGAATCAGGTACAAGAAAGGCTGTCATATTTATTTATTTTTTTTTTGAGTGAAAGAAAGGCTGTCATATTTGGTCCTTAATAAATGTGCAGTTGCTTGAAAATCGAAATTGTACCATATACTATAATTTTTGACATTTTAATTAATCTGATATTAGACACAAACACATTAAAATTGCCCCTCAACAATCTTTAATATTCGCTTATATTGGTAATTCCAAAATATTATTTAAAAAAACCAAACTAAAAAAGAGAGAAAAAAAAAGAAAAAAAAAACTAATCATGTGCTGATTTGCTTTACGTCGCCTTCTCTACAACCTCAAAATAGTATTGTCTTAAATGCGTACAGAAAAAAATCCTAAAGCATTTTACATATATAATATTTAGGGATAATTACAAAAAGCCCCCTAAGGTTTTGGCTAATTACAAAAAAAACCAAGAGATTTTTAAAATTGAGGTTTGATTGCGTCTCAAATTAAGGGCTAGCTGTAATTTTTGAGATTTTTTTTAATTATAATTTATATATTTTTTGTGTATCGACCCACCTTGTTTTCGTGTATCGCCCCACCCCATTATTATTCCTGCCTCCGCCCTTGGCTGTAATATTTTGATAAACATAAGGAGATCTTTTGAAATGTTTTTTGCATATGAAGGAGAAAAATGTAAGACAGGGCAAACCTAAAGGGTTTTTTTGTAATTTCCAAAATTCTCTGGATTTTTTTGTAATTAGCCTGAACCTCAGGGGTTTTTTTGGAATTATCCTAATTTTTTTATGAACTACAATCAAATCATAGTCCCAGTGTACAAAGCATTTAAAAAACCAGTGTTCGTGTCTGCTTAGGACCCCATCCATGTGACATTTACAAGTGTTTTCAGAAGATAAGTTAATTACAACCTCATTAATTATCCCGTGTTTTTTTTTGCTACATAAAATATCAATCAATTACAACTTGTTGGGTTAAAAAAAGAAAAAATAAAAAAAATCAACTTACATCAAGAGAATTATACCTAGTTAAGGAAAATTAATTAATTATTGATTATTTAGCATGTCTTAATCTTTGTTGGAACCCAGCTGTTGTCAAGGAATATAAATCACTCCGCAATTAATTCTGCATTTTGACTCCTAACTTTCTGCTAATTAATTAACTTTTTATATATCAATCTTGAAAAGATGGAGAATTAAATGACGTGTTTGAATTTCTATCCTTCTCATATAACTTTACAGACATGTTGATATGACCTAAAAACTTCATGTTACGTTGTCTCAATGACAAGACTAGAATTAAATTTATCTTCATATATAATCCAGAAACGAATGATCGATCTTAATTAATAATCACTAATATTGACAATAATCACTTTGTCATCAAGATTAATAATTACCAAAGTTGCCGCTGATTTTCTATTTGAATTTGATGTGGCATTTTGTATCGCATAATAAGTAGTTACGAATTTAGAGGTGTCAAACGGGCCGAATTGAGCCCACGACTGCCCATCGGGCCAAAGCAAAAACTCGAGCTGGGCCAAAACAGTGTCGCCCAACCCACGAAAATACAAAGAAAAAGTCGGGCCGAATGGGTCGAACCAAAAAGCCTGACACATTTCGGGCCTAAGAAAATGTAGCTCGGCCCGATCCTTCTATCGGACCGGTCCATCCAGCCCACAGGGCCAGTCTGAAATTGACAACTCTAGATACGATCCACTTTGAACATATATTCGAAAAAGTACTTATACATATGATCATGCATATCTACCTTAGGTCGAGACTGACTACTTTGAAATGCATAAATAAAGTGCGATTTCTTGGGGTATTAATAGTTGTAATCCAATTTCTTATTTAATCAGTGCAATATAGCAGAATACTCACACCTCAAACTTATTTGTAGATTCTATTATTGATGAATTTTGCCCTAGAAGCTCGTAAAACATAATGATTTAATGACTATTAAAGAAAACAATAATTGTATAAAATATTATGACATTGAATTTTTTCATTTTTAGCTCTTCCTTTAGACCATCTCCAACCTATTGCACTAAATTTGGTGTAAAAACCACACCAAATTGGTGTTTTGGTGTAATTTTTTAAAACAATCTCCAACCCATTACACCAAATCTTACACCAAATGAATATTTTATTCTTTTTTTTTTTTCTAGTAACCAAATTTATTTATTTGTACAATTATTTCATTTAATTATAGTTTATTATTTTAATGTAACTAAAATTTATATTTAATTAAAACATTAATTAATTATATTACAAAAATAAATATTAAAATTAATATTAGTATTTCATTTTTAATTTAATTATAATTATTTGTTATTTATTATTATTTATGCAAATGTTAATTAATTATTAAAACCAAGTTATATAAATTAATTATATATAAAATGAGGATACAATTGGAATTTAAATTTGAAGTAGAAGATAATTGATGGACAAATAGGAGATATTGCATTACAAATTACTATAAATTAAAAGTGTTACACCAAATTTGGTGTAACACTATTCACCACACCAAATTTGGTGTAAGGTTTAGGATTGGGTTGGAGGGAGTTTTTGTATATTTGGTGTGATAGTGTGAGTTTTGAAGTTGGGTTGGAGATGTTCTTAGTTCGAATTCACCCCTGATGCACATGAGAATATGAGATCTTAATTTTTTTCATCTCATATTTCATCACCATATGATCGCTCAATTATTTTATATTTAAAAAAACAATATAATTTTTTTAACTTTTTTCATATGACAATCAAATAAGAAAAAAAACACAATTCTGCAATAAAAGATCTCATCCACTAATTATGTACATGTAATACAAAATTTAAGAAAAGTTTAGCACAAGTGCAAAATTACTATGCTATTATTAATAAAAAAACACAAAATTGATTCTCCATCTCTGGTATTTTTGAGTGGAGAACAGAAATGCTGGTTTCCATTTCAAGCTGAGCAGACTAATAAGACACTGCCACAAAATTTAAATGGGAAAACAAATTCCAAAGTCTTTTAATTCACGGCCACGCGGTTTATAACTAAAAACATAAAATTCATCTCCTTCAAAATTGCATTACAGCCAGAAAACTACTAGTCCAGTTTTTTTTTTTTCATGGTCCCATATTGATCAAACTTATCACATGTCACCTTCATTCTTGTGCCCTATTCTTTTCCATTTAGCCCTCTATTTATTCCCATCAAACACTTTACTCACTTCCTCACAATTCCTTCAAAAATATCATATGCTCAAATTTTTCTAGTAATATTCTTTTCTTTTTTTGCTTTTTTTTTTTTTAAATTCCTTTTGTTTATGTTAGTTAATTGTCACACTAGTGGTGCATGGGGGAAAATTTGTTGATTAAAACTTGATTTAATTTCTTGTGCAGGAAAGAAATGACTAGTTTTGTTGCAATTTCCTTGGTGGGATTTTTTGCCTCATTGGTAACATCTACATATGGATATGGATATCATGGAGGTTGGATTAATGCTCATGCCACTTTCTATGGAGGTGGTGATGCATCTGGAACAATGGGTATGTATTTCTTTCACTTGTTTAAAAAAAAAATAGATAATTAGATGTGCCACCCTTGGGATTTGTGTTAATTACAAAAAAAACACCACAACTTTTTGAAAATTACAAAAAACCCTGTAAAGTTTGATTCCGTATTACACTTCATTTCTTAATAAGCGAAGACATTTCAAAAAAAAAAAAAAAATCTCTTACATATAACAAGAATTAAAACTTTTTTTGTAATTTTCAAACATATCTGGTTTTTTTTTTTGTAATTAACCCAAACCTCAAGGATAATTTTTATAATTATCCCAAAATAAAAATAAAATAAACAAAAAAAACTTATGGTTTCTCTTATTTCTCTACAAAAACCAGTATTTTTCTTTAGTTTTTTAATCCTCACTTGTTTAAAAAAAGATAATTACAAAAACTACCCTTTACGTTTTGGGTTAATTACAAAAAAAACATGTTTTTGAAAATTAAAAAACCCTGAAATTTATTAAAATCCCATTTGATAAGCAAACACATTCCAAAAATATTTTACATTTAATCAAGAATCAAAACAATTTTGTAATTTTCAAAACCTCTGGTTTTTTTGTGTAATTAACCCAAACATCAGGGGTAGTTTTGTAATTATTCCAAAATTTTAAAAAAATAAATTCAATTTCTCTTATTTCTCTACAAAAGGGCTTATTCTTTTTTTTTTTTTTAAAAGGTGGGGCTTGTGGGTATGGAAATTTGTACAGCCAGGGTTATGGAACAAATACAGCAGCATTAAGCACAGCTCTGTTTAACAACGGTTTAAGTTGTGGAGCATGTTTTCAGTTAGTTTGTGTTAATGATCCAAAATGGTGTCTTCGTGGGTCAATAATTGTGACGGCCACAAATTTCTGCCCACCAGGGGGGTGGTGTGATCCACCCAACCACCATTTTGATCTATCTCAGCCTGTTTTTCTACGTATTGCGCAGTACAGAGCTGGCATTGTCCCTGTTCTCTACAGAAGGTGATGTTGTATCCTCTTTATTCATTAGGGATAATTACATGAAAACCCCTAAGGTTTGGGCTAATTGCAAAAAAGACCCAGAAATTTTGAAAATTACAAAAAAAAAAACCTTAAGTTTTGATTCTGCTTACATATTCCCCCTCTTAAGCAAAAAAACATTTCAAAGAACCACCATGATATTTGTAGACAAAATCAAATCTAAGGGGGTTTTTTGTAATTTTGAAACATATCTGGATTTTTTTTTAATTAGCCCAAACCTTGGGGGTGTTTTTGTAATTATCTCTATTCATTATGATCATTTGTCTTTGTGTTTCATGAGTTGTAATTGTAGTTTTATGGATTTTTTAGTGTGTTTTTGGTGAAATTACAAAAACACTCCATGAATTTAGCATGGTTACTAAAAAACTCCCGTTATCTTTCTGAATTACGAACCTTAAGACCCTTAAAGTATTACGAACATTTTTGATATTTGTATATGCTTAACAAATAACTGCTCTTGATGGCGCAATTTGCAAAATAGGAACAAATGTTAAGAGAGTATTTGTAATTTTGAAAGAAAACTGGGTGTTATTGTTATTAGATTGAACGTCAAATGAATTAGAGTGAATGTGAAATGTGTTTTTTGTAATTAATCTTTTTATGGGGGGTAATTTCAAAAACTACCCCGATTTAACCTAATTACAAAAAAACTTCATCTTTCTTACAATTACAAATACTCATTTAAAGTGTTACAAACACCATGAATTTTGTATTTAGCTGACAAATACTCAATCTTGAAAGTTCAATTTCATTTGTAAATGAGAAATAAATGTGAAAGAAGGTATCTGTAAAATTTAAAACATAAACTCGAATTTGTCGTACTTAAGTAAATCATCATGGATATATATTTTGTAATTAATTTTTTTTTTTTGGTATTTTCGTAAACATTCCGTTTCTTGCGCTCTTTATTTATATTTCCCTTAATCCATAACAAAAAAACTCATATGAGACGGATTCACAATTTTAACACGATGGATCACAACACACATGTTATTTAACCCATTTAAATTTCGATTCGTATCATGAATTTGAATCCGTAAGACGATCAGACACAAGACTGGATCAATTACGATTGGCGCAAATACTAACTAAAACCATTTTCTTAAATTTTGTTAAAACAGAGTACCCTGCAGGAGAAGGGGTGGGATCAGGTTCACCATCAATGGCCACTCATATTTCAATCTTGTCCTCGTAACCAACGTCGGTGGCGCCGGTGATGTTAATTCAGTTTACATCAAAGGATCAAGAACTGCGTGGCAACCGATGTCTAGAAATTGGGGGCAAAATTGGCAGAGCAATTCTTACCTAAATGGACAAAGCCTGTCTTTTAAGGTCACCACAAGTGATGGCCGAAGTGTTGTCTCTTACAACGTTGCCCCACCCACCTGGTCTTTCGGACAGACGTTTTCCGGAGCTCAATTCCGTTAAAACTAAGTGAGATGGGATCTTCTGTTCCACTTTTCCTATTTCACTCCTTATTCCATACATTGGATGAATTACACGTGTACAATGGTGACATCATCTTGTACATGTGTTATTTATACGATGTAACGGAATAGGAGTGGAACAGTGAACATGGAATAGGAAATGTCAATCCAAGTTTAATGGGTCTATAAAATTAAATGGATAATAATTACAAAAAGTCCTTGAGGTTCGGGCTATTTACTTAAACCCCCAAGATTTTTGGAAATTACAAAAACACTTTAAGTTTGCCCCCTTCATATGAAAAAAACATTTCAAAAACTTCCCTCACTTTTATCAGAACTGATTTCAGACACAATCAAATCTCAATGGATTTTTTGTAATTTTGAAAAACCTTTTGGTTTTTGTTGTAATTAGCCTGAACCTTAGGGGGGTTTTCGCAATTATCCAAAAATTAAATTGTAACTTATATACTCTAGTTTAGTGGGAGAAGAGATGAAATTATAAGAATTGTTTCTTAAAAAGGGCTTTATTTTGAAGGGGGCCTTGTCCTTAATTTAGTATATTATTATCTACTAAATGAGTGTATTTTTGTGTGTTTTCTTTTAGATCTTCAGTTACAAAATAGTTTCTGGAGGAGGTATCTATAATAATGTAAGTAGAATATCATTCTTGTTTCCTATAAGCCAGTTTTATTATTATAAGCTGAGATTAGACATTCTTGGAAGGTCGAAGAAAGGGAAAAGTATATGAATGAGGTTTGTCTGAAAGAAATTTGTACCCATGGAGTAGAACATATGTATAAGAATTGTCTTGTATTTACTTCTATTTGCAAAGGAGCATTATTGTGTTGAGATCTATTTCATTAGTTTTGGGATTGAATTTGGTGTTGTATTTCATCTAATGTTATACATCACTGTACATTCCAATGACAAATATATAAGGGATAATTACAAAAGACCCCTTGAGGTTTGGGCTAAATACAAAGAAACCCAAAGATGTTTCAAAATTACAAATAAAAACCCTCAAGTTTGATTTTGTCTTAAAAAAAATGTAATATTCCTAAAAATATTAGGGAATTTTTGAATTTTTTTTTGCTTATGAAAGAGAAACTGTAAGACGAAATCAAACTTCAAGGTTTTTTTTGTGATTTTTAAAAATCTTGGGATTTATTGTAAATAGCCTGAATTATCCCAGTATAATTAAAATATTATTTTTTGCATTTGACATGTCTTTACCAATATAACCAATTTTTTACATTTTGACATGTATTTACGAATAATAATAATAATGGTAATAATAATAAAACACTAGTTTTTGACTGATTCAACCAATTTTTGTCCGGTTTTGATTGGTTTAACAGAAAAAAATGGTTATTAGGGGCTAATCGGACCGGTCAGACATGCAGGCCGGTCTTGTCCAATTTTTAAAACATGTAATATAACACCAAATTAAAGCTATGACTGAAAAAGGAGGCTCGGTTGATAAATGCATAAGGTTGAATAAATACTGAATTTATTGGCAATAAATATGAGGGATAGGAAAAATTTATAATGGCAGAAAAATGTCTGGTATTATATGAGTTGTTTTTCTGCAGAAATTTAGGGGTTTTCATTGATAAATGATAAGTATAGTTGCAAACAGTCTTCTCAATACACAAAAGTCCTGACAAACATCTTTACAACTCCTTTGACTGAGCACCCTATTCAATTTGCGTAAATTATGTTACTCTTGGAAATTAATGGAACGAACTAACTGACCGCTACGCCGAGTTAGTTGCAATGACGATGCTCTTGTTCAAGTACCTGCAATCAGGGACGGACCAAGAAATTTCTCACGACGGGGCACAAAGTAAAAATATTATAGGTTATATAAAAAATAATTAATGGAGCGACAATTTGTTTTTCAACCTAATTAGTATATAACTTTTAAAAATTCATATAACACTATAATGTTATATAACACTATTAACAATTTATTTATAAAACTAAAGTATAGGTAAATCGTTGTAGGTAAAATCATTTTAGGTAAATATTTTACCTACAAAATCTAAAACTATTGGTAAATCCCTACAGTGTTTCGACCGGTAAATTTAAAATATATCGGTGAATCTCTCGGTAAATTACCGGTATAATTTGGGGAAAAACAATATTTTTTATTCTGGGTATTATGTGGGAACTGTAAAATTTAGTGACAAAAAATCATTTATGTTAGTAAATTCTGTCGTAAACTGAAATTTTCTTGTAGTAATATTACATACTAGATTTTTTTTGTTAATTCCATGAGTTTCATTATTTCATGCTTTTGCTTTAACTTCCAGAAAATAGATATCAGAATTTCTTCATGCAGGGTTTAAAAATCCTGTTTTATTTTCTCTTTTATTACTTCAAATAATTAAAATGAGCTTTACATATTTATGACATATTTTTAGTTTTGATGATTGATTAGTACTATGTTAATCTTTATTCACTCACCAGTCACAAATGAACAAGAAAGCAAAGAAGTTGACCACACAAAGCGTTTGATGATTGATATAGACCCATGCACCTGTAACAGCTGTAACCAAGGTAAATACTGTAGTTCTTGAATCTTAATTTCAGTTCATTACAAATTTTATAAAAAAAAACGTAATAAAAAATTGTGACAAAAGTCAATTATATCAAAAATTCTCACTAACTATATCTATATATAAAGATATTTTTTTTGCTTCATTACAATAATAAATAAGAATGTTTATTTTATCTGATTTGTATATTTTAATAGTTAAAACTTAAAAGAGTTATACAAAAATATCACAATTGATAGTTAGGGATTTGTCCATATAAAATTATCACCGTAAATGATTAGTGCACATGTATAGTGATAATTATATATTTTAATACATAGATGCAATAACAATTTCATGATATTTTGAAAGTAATATTAATACTATTTTTAAGTAGGTAAGGCCAAATGTCGGTGGTTCTTCTACTACTTTTCCCCATTTATTTTCTATTAAATTAGTTTGAGACTTTCCCTTTTTTTTTTAGGTCTTGGTATCAACTGTAAAGAGTAGATAAGAGACATCAAAAGTAGAGGTGTCAATCCATGTGGCCCATTGGGTCGACCCGAATATAAAGCCAGACTGGGCCAAAAATTTCCAAGCCCGAAAAGGATCGGGCCTAATTTGGTGCGGCCCAAAAGTCCCATATTGACCCGGCATAAAATGCACTACACATGCCAGGTTGGACCGTAAAAAATCGGCCCAATGGATTATCGGACAGGGCCGGCCTGGCCCGATTTTACCCTTTGGCCCTGCGATTCGTACCGGGCTGACTGGCCCGGCCTGATTGACACCTCTAATCAAAAGTAACACTACTAAATCTACTGACTCTTGAACAAAACTAAGATACAAATTTCACTGTGATAAAGATTGTTTCTTTGGACATGGTAGTACAAGCTGCCCCCTACCCAACAAAACAAGAGTACAATGACAATGTCCCCTTGTCAACCAGGTGGTCCTAAATCCCAAGGGCCCAATACCCTAATTATAGTATAAACCCAATACTCACATTTCTCAGCCTGTTATTATTCTGTCGCTGCCAAGGCCTCAATCCAGGAAAAATATTAGCTAGCTAATTTAGATGTATTGTCTATTAAATGTGGCATTTAATGTAACTTGACGTCTTTCAATTTACACAACGCGTTTTCATCAAAATATTGAATTTAATTCAAATCCTTTTTCTTTATTATCGTATGCATTACGGACAAAGTGTTATTTCGAAATTTTCAAGAACAGTTTGGGCCCAAACCGGTATTGAATGTTTTGTTCTCATTAAAAAAAAAAGTTGGATGTCTGTAGATCAGGCCCACTATTTTATGTATGCTTTTTCCATAGGCCCACTTCAATTTCTATTGCAAGTGGATCATCCTCAGCTGGATCTTGGGCCGCTTTTTAGTGCAAAGCCCAAAACATACTATTTTGATCCATGAAATTTTGATCACGTATTCTTTTAACTTGGACGGCATTTGTTTGCGGAGGGAATGAGCTTAATCGGCCCAGACTATTTCGAGTAACTCTAAGCATCCATTGCCCAACTTTTCCCTCTTGTTTTTTTATTAAGAGGGCAGGCCTCAAAACGTCTGAATAGTAATAGAATTAGTATGTCCTGAACATAGTTCAATTGGTGCAAATGACTTGAATGATATGATATCCGATTCACTGTCACTCACATCATGAAGGTTCGAATCCGCCTGATAACAGATTGGAGGATGGCGACGATTTGTTTGGCGACTCGTCTAAAGTTTCAGAAATGCGAATGAGAGCCCTCATGGATGGAGTTCACCCTTTTAATAATAGAACTAGTACTATTAATTGTTCTAAAAAAATTAAAGGTATTTTAATTTGTCATTATTGATGGTGATACATGTATAACCGTAAAAAAAATGTATTATCAATGCTACATTTGGTGTAGTACACTTTACATGGTAAATGACATTGTTTTTAATGACAAATGTCACACTTTTTACATGGTGAATGACAAGTGTTTTTAAGTATAAGATCCCGTAATAAAAATATTATCTCTAATTTAGCAAATAAAAATTATCCTAAAATCTATCAATAATTTACTGACAATAAATTTTCGTTATATGCATGTATTACGAATGAATAGCTGTGACAACTTACTTAAGATCATTATTAAACTTATGAAAATCACATCCGTGAGAAAAATCAACTTTGCTTGTCACTTATTTACATACCTAATCAGATAAAACATACACAACAAACCAAATTGTATACCGTTAGAGTCTTCACAATCTAGGTGACTCTCATTACTATTTGCTTTTCATTTGAATTATTAAATTTGAGATTCCAAAAGTTAATTAAGAGTGACAGACCATGTGGACAAAAGATAGGGATAACAAACAAAATAATGGACTGTAATAAATAAAAACCCTTAAATGAGGCAAGTAAGAAAGAAGCAAATATAGATCCAACATATTTTCTATTTCAATGACTGATGATTAGAATTTCACCAATTTTTATGAGGAAGTTGTTAATAAGATGAAAATGGGAAGAGTCAATGTGGACTGACTGACAAATAGATCAACAATCAAAATTATTACAATATTATTCAATTTGGGTCAATGTGTCAGCAAAGACCCTAATTTGGATTCCATGTTTGTAATAAAGTAGTCTATGCTCCTCTGGGCCACCTTCTCACCTGAGCTTGTTCCACTGCACTAAATTCTTTAAAAGGCTACACATCTATTAGCTGAGGTCTACTTAGTTAGGCCCTATGTTAAAATTATTACTTTAATTAATAATCCATCCCAATCATTAGTGTTAGTTGGGAAATAATATATTTAAGGGTAATTTGAAACTTTTTTCACACTGAAATTAAGAAAAAGTATTGGAAATTACAAATGTGTAACAATTTATTTGATTTGTCCTCATTTAATGAATAGTGTAAATTACAAAATGCATATTAAATAGAGTTATAATAGTAAAAGAATGAGAAAAAATACTATTTTGAAAAATTACAAAATGCATATATATTTGGGAAAAAATACTATTAAAAGGGAAAAAGAATATATTTGACTATATAATTTGGACTATATAATTGGTACGGAGGGAGTACAATACTTAATTAGTATTGGATATGTCTTATTTGAGACGGTTTCACAAACTTAAATTCATGAGACAGATATTACAAAATATAAAATATATTTTTATGAGTTTTGAGTTTGGGTTAAAATTATAGTTACATGTAGGATCTATCTCATAAACATTGTCCATGAAACCGTCTCATACAAGTTTTTGGCAATTAATATAAAATTGAGCAGTAGCACTTATGAATAAATTAGATAGTTAATTGATTATCCCTCAAATATTTGTTGAATCTAACACTGTTTCACTTACATGACATGCTATAACTAATTAATAATTTATTCTGATCTATATTTAGAACGAGGTAGGAGTATTTAGATTATTACATGGGATACAATTATTTAATGTAAACATAAGAAATTATTTAACTACCTCTACCTTAACTAACTTGCAGTCTCTTTCTAAACTTTGGCTAATTCAGTCTTAGGTTGCATAGAAGTAGGGGTATCAACCGTGTCGTATTTTCTATTCGCGGATCGTGTTTTAACACGAGTATTACATGTTTGACACGAATACGATATGTTTAATTATTCGTGATAGATACATTACACAAACACGACATGAAATACATATATGATTTAAAGTTGACACAAAAAAATTAAAAAATGGAGAAAAAGTTAAATTTTCAAATAAAAAATGCACTAAATTATTAGAAAATGAATTGAATAATTTGTTCAACATCATATAACCAACTAAAACATCATAAAATATGAAAATAACATGTCATTATATAATTAATTAAATGGGTTAAATATGTCAATTGTGTTGACACGTGGGTCGACATGACGAGACCTACTTATTTCTCGTGTTATCTGTGTCTGGCCCAAATCTGCAAATAGTTGTACTTATACCTGATAAATTTGTATAAGGTTCGTATCGGATTATCATGTCGTGTCACAAATTAACGCTCTAGATAGAAGAATTTGGATTTGAGTGACAAAATTGGAGGAAAAAAAAATATCGAAACGAATTAATTCTTTTAAAAGTGACAATAAAAGTTTGTTTCGGCCAAAAATGCAAACAGGGCTGCACCCATTTTTGGTGTTACAAATCAAGTTTGGTCGAATTTTAGAGCATTAAATTGAGGTATGAAGATAAGTCAAATTAGGGGTCAGTCCCTACTTTAGGCCTATCACCAAAGCCAAAACCAGGCCCCTCCCCTAAATCGTGTGGTTTTCAGTGGCAAAAACAAACACACCTTTTTTTCAGCTAACTCCTTTGTCTTCTTTTTTTTTTTTTAACTTTTTTTCACCCTTTAATTTATTCTCTGCCACCAACTCGTTTTTCTTGCTTTTCCCATATACCTATCTCCATGCAGAATGTCAGTACTATAATACGCCAGCGCCACCAAGAAATCGGCGGCGCCACCGCCCACAACCACCGCAACTCCTCCCATATGGGTTTTTTCCCGACAATGCCCTTGAAAATACAGGGCATCATGCTTTGGAGTCAGATTATTCTGTTGAGAAAGGTTTTAATTTTGGGACGGAGGGTTGCGTTAAGCTGGATTGCACCAATAGTAATAGCCATAAAAAAACGGAAAATGGGCAAACACGATTTTATGCTAGAGGGCATTGGAAGCCCTCAGAAGATGCAAAGCTGAGAGAGCTTGTGGGTTTGTACGGTCCCCAGAACTGGAATCTCATAGCTGAAAAACTTGAAGGAAGATCAGGTGAGTTAATTCAAACGCGTGCAAAAAAAAAAGTGATTATCAGCTTCTGGATGCAAACAACTATATTTTCTATTTAGAATCTGAGACTTACAGTGGTCTTATATGGTTATATTTTCAAGAGTACTATTCGGGAAAATGAGTTTTTTTTTGTTTACGAAGTTCTTAATACAAACGAAGTCATTTACAGTTTTCAATTTTTTTTTTTTGTGAAAACTTTCTTTTGAAAATACAATCAAATTCTTTTCACCAAAATCCCGCAAATCTATATGAAAATACACTACAATCACGCAAACCTATGTCAAAAATAGGTTCAGAAAACTATAACCAAACATATTTTCTTTTCCAAACAGAAATTCAGACAACAAACCAAACATATTCTCAATTCTCATACGAAAATCAATAAAGTTTGAAAATACATCCATAGAAGGCCGCTTTTTAAGAGTTTGCAAATACCGACCCTAATTAAGATTAATTTTGTTTTTACCTTAAAAGATTGATTTTTTTTCTTTTTGGTAATTAATTTGTGGAATTTTTGAAGGTAAGAGTTGTAGATTGAGGTGGTACAATCAACTAGACCCAAAGATAAACAAAAAAGCATTCACAGAAGAAGAAAAGGAGAGATTAATGGAGACTCACAAGGTTTATGGCAACAAATGGGCTTTGATTTCCAGGTTTTTTCCAGGGAGGACAGATAATGCAGTTAAGAACCATTGGCATGTTTTGATGGCCCGGAAATATAGACAGAAATCAAAACCCTACTTGAAAAAACAATGGACTATTACTAATTGTCATCCAGCACTTGAAAAGAAATCAATAATGGAGGAAAGTTTGCATTCTGGTTAGTTTTTCTTTTTCTCTAATCCCATCTTTAAATTTAGTTGATTGGAATAAATTTGAGTAGGTTGCTAGTAAGATGGTCGCATAGCGACGGATTCTGAATACACTTAATTATAGTATATTCAGATAAAATATTACTTTTTACATTAAAAATATCACCCGTCGCACCGTGCAATCGTCTTATACAAGTTTTTGCCTTTGATTTTTAGGATCACTTTTATTTTCGGAGAGAATTAATTTGCCAAAGTATGTATATGTCCAAGTTCAGCCCTAGGTATTTTATTTGAAGGAAAGAAACCCATAAATTGAACATTTCTAATCCAAGGGTCGCAACCATTGGAATACAAGGTTTCACTCTAGGTATTTATTTGAACAAAAAAAAAAAAAAAAAAATCCAAGGGTCGCGTTTTTAAGCTTATATATGGTAACCATACCATGATAAACTAGTTCTCTTATTATTCAACTTTATGTCACCTAAAATTGATACCATGTATATGAGAATTTAAAAGATAAATCTTCCCATTTGGATGACTTTCTACTTTCTAGCCAATTTGAAGCAACAAATGGGGCTGAATTTTGTTAGCTTTTTTGTTTGGACTGCATCATGTAGGTTTAAGATTTGTAGGTCTTGGGACTGTTTCATTTATCATATTTATTTTTTACCACTAATAACAATATCGAATAAGAACAGTTGCCTGTATAGATTTAATTTTTTAGACCCTAAACGGACTATTATTGAGTATATAATCATAAAATCACAATGAGGGGCCGTAGCCAGACAAATACTTTGAATTAAATAAAATCCCAATATTTATTTTGCATAGGTTGATTAAAAATTAAATAGTAAATACTACTAACATATGATCGATGTACAGGGTTGGAGAGCAGGTCTTGGGAAATGGCGAGAGAAATAGGGAGACAAGAAACCATGGATCAGCTTCGCAAATGTGGTTAGGTGCACCAATTATATCTCCATCTCCAGGAATAGGATCGGGTGCAGATGATCATCAGTACCAATTAGACTCGACCCATTTTCTGCACAACACTGAAACGCCTACATTCATAGATTTTCTTGGAGTTGGAGCCATATGATCAACTGATCAAGCCAATTAAGAGCTTTCATTTTATTAAGGGAAGACGATCGATCTCATAATTAATTAATTTGCAATAATTGCTGTACCTCTAATAAGCTGAAACAATCGTTTTTTTTTTTTTCGTTTTTCAATTTCATCATTTTTCCATGTCTAATTGTCTATGGCACATTTCTTGCTAGGAAACCCTAATAATACATTATTTATTAAAATTCGAGATGAAATAATATGTTGGTTGGAATAGTGTTGAAAAAGGAGATTTAAATATATCCGAAACTTAAATGAGGTAAGCACGACGCTAATCTCCTCAAGACAGATTTCATCCCCTACACGACTGGTGCTATAGGATCATGGACATGTGTCTCCTAACACACAACACTTCTTCACAACATTAGCTAGTAAAACAGTACTATACTAATTCTGTCCGATGAACAAAAAACTCAACTATACTCTTCTTCACATGAGAATAAGAAGCTCGAAGATAATCAAAGATTTTGGAAGATTAAGGGGATGTATGGATGTGTTTCCAAGTCCAGTTTCCAATTTCTAGTATTGGAAAATGAATTTTCAAATTTTATTGGTTTTCGTGTGAGAATTGAGAATATGTTTGGTTTGTTGTCTGAATTTCTGTTTAGAAATGAAAATATGTTTGGTTATAAGATTTTTGACATAAATTTGCGTGATTAGAGTGTATTTTTGACATCGTTTTGCGTGATTGTAGTGTATTTTCACATAGATTTGCGTGATTTTGGTGAAAACTTGTTTGGTTGTATTTTCAAAAGAATCTTTCCATAAAAATGAAAACTGAAAATGATTTTATTTCTATTGAGAATTTCTTAAACAAACATAAATTCATTTTCCAAATAGTTGGAAATTGGAAAATTGGATTTGGAAACAATTTCATACATAACCTAAGTTTTTAGAGAGGGAGGGAATGAAATGAAACAAAGGGTGGTCTATTTATAGATTTTTAGGTGTCTATTCATGTAAAAACATGTCCTTTGGTTAGGCATAGTCTAGACCATTAGATCGCATCCTCGTAAATTAATAGCAATATAATTGATTAAATTACATCATTTCATGAAAGTTCACAACCATAGGATATATGAACCGCTTACAACTAAATGGTTGTGCCATTCCTTGATATATGTCTCTTCAAGCTTCATGAACAATCACAACTCTTTTTCATATATTCCACTGTGACTGTTCATATCCAATGGACACATTTTGAAGTTTTTACTACCTTTTCAAACTTACGAATTTTTCCATCTAATCAAGTTAGGGAGCTTTTGATGGTGACTTTTCCAATCACTCCAGTTTAATAATTATTTTAAACAAATATGATGTCAAAAACAGTAAATTTAACGATTTTGTGAAAGTTTTTCCACGAATAGAAAATCGTCAAAAACGATTTAGCAAGTTAATCGAAATTTAGACAATTTCAACTTTAATACGCCAAATTTAGTAAACCGGGGACACATATATATTGAGGAGTTTTAATTTTTTTGCACTATAAAAGTATCCGTGACAGTTCAGATTTGGTGACAAATTAAATAATCTGTGTGTTGACGTCGATCACTATGCATAATATATATGCTTTGTGAAAATCCAAAATATAATTTATATGTACCAACTCTATATCTCTACTCAAGAATCAAGATTGTAAGCACAATCGTTTCATATCATCTATATATAATTATTAATATCGAAACCTGGAAAAAACATTATCTTATGCTCCTATAAATTGTGTACATATCACGCGCGTATATAGAAATAACGCCATCATGTACGCATAACATGTACTGATACGATTTGATTAGAATATGAAATACTAAATAAAATAGAGGATATGGGGGAAAATAACTGTTACTTCCTACCTATTTTTTGATGATAGTAACAACTTAAAATAAAATAGTGACAACTTAAAACACTAATTTTTGTCACTATTAAATTACTGAGAAAAAAAATTAAAAATAATTCATATCATTAAGGAAGAAAAGCTATTGTTACCTAAAATATATTATTGCTGATTATTTTCAAGTTAGAATTCATTTTTTGTTATTAAAAGGAATGATCATTATTATTATTATTATCATTATATTTGTGGTCAAATTTTTGAAAGAACAAAAAAAAATAGCTAGTAGTGTAAAAAGAATATGAAGAACTTAATTAACATCTACAACAAGTTTCTCTTGCCAAAAAAACAAAAAAAGAATATCTTAAACAAAGCTATTTTCCATGAATTTTAAAAACTCATCAAAATCCATCCTCCCATCACCATTTTCATCAAAAACACCAATCATCCTTCTGCAATTCTCCATTTCCAATCCTTCCTTCAATCCCAGACCACACAAAACCCTCTGCAAATCCCCTGCATCAAAAAACCCATCTCTGTTTTCATCAAACACCTCAAAAGCTTCTTTCACTTCATCCAAATTTGGATTTTGGTCCTCAAAAATGTTGAAAATATCATTAACACCCACTCTTGCTGGAAATTTTTCATCTTCACCACCATTGCCAAAAATTCCTAAGCTTCTGAGAACCATCTCAATATCTCCCCTGCAAACACTCTGTTCTTCTAGAACTTTCTTGGTGGGTGATTGGGGATCTTTGTTCTTTTTTGAAATAGATTGATAAAACAGGGACTGGAATTTGAAGAAAAAGATGGAAACTTTTTTCCTGTCAAGAAATATGTGTAATAAGAGGAATTCAATTAGTCCCACAATTAGAACAGATAATTGGATGGTGTTTAGGTTTAGGGAGATGATTTCATGAATTGGGAATTTGTTTAGGTTTAGATTTCTGAGAGACATGGCCGAAATTGTTAAATTAAAAAAAAAAATACAGAAAATTGTATAAAAACTTGATCTTGAGAGGTTGAATTTGAAGAATTTGGGGTTGGGATTGGAATTTATATAAATATTTGTATGTGGGTTTTCAAAGGGGAATTAGGAATTAGGAAGTTTCTTGGGTGGTGCAGGTTTACGTGGTCTTGGGGAGAATGTGGAGAAAAAAAAACATGTAAAAAGAAAGGAAAAATGGTTGTTTCGTGGAAATATGTGAGAAAGTTTGGTTTTTTTTTAATAACTCGGGCAGTGTTTTAAATACCGTACCGGTGATTAAATCGGTCAAATTATCCGTAAGCGATTCAACCGGCCGGACCGGTTCAACCACCAATTTTACCGGTTTTACCGTTTTAATAAAAACTAATTATATTTGATATTATATTATATAAAATATGAATGTAATTCATTAATATAAAAGGAAAAGTTGTATATATATATATAGTTAAAAGGAAAATATCTATCTATTTAGCTCAAATTTCAAATAATGATATAAATATATTAAATATTAAGTTTATAATTTTTATTTTTATAAAAAAAGTAAAAACACAAAAAATAAAAAAATAAAAAAAATAGCAAAAACCGGTTGAACCGGTATTTAACCAGTTTTTGGCCGGTATGTTCCGATTTGACCGATATTGACCGGTTTAACCGCAAAAATGGTTTTTAGAGCCTTATTATACCGGACCGACCACCGGTATCCGGTATAACCGGTTGAAACCGGCCGGTACGGTCCGGTATTTAAAACAGTGAACCCAAGCGTAAGTCTGACTATGTTTGAGGACAACAGTCAGTGTTCTGATGGGATTTGACTATGCTTGAGGACAACAACCAGTGTTCTGATGGGGTCTACTGAAATACAACCAGATTATATTGGACACTCCAATCTAATAATAATAGTGTTCTGTTGGGGTCTGCTAAGTACAACCAGATCCTCCCATTTAAAAAAGAATAATTATGTTCAATCTCCCAATCTAATAATAATGGTGAGCTCGCATATACATCGGGGAGCAATTTGATGGAGTAGAGAGATTAACCCCTAACCTTCACCTCACAATTCTTTGTGGTAGAAGGCTAAGTCCTAGTTAGTTTGGGTCTTGTCTGAAATTAGAGAAGTTTTGTGGGGCAGGCTGGACTGGTCTTTCTTGTCTGATTTTGGGTTAATAGTAAATTGAATGGTATTTAAGTGGAAAATGTGGAATTAATATAATAATGGTGCCGTTTGGTTGGACTGGTTGACTTTTTACCAAGAAATATTAGTGGTTTGTAATTTCCTAGAAATTGAAAGGTTTGTTGGCAGCCTACTTTAATTTTAGAGGCCTCGTGGTATTTGCATTTTCGTTGTTGGAAAATTTCCTATTCATTTTTCTGACTATGACTTCAAAACTTTAAGCCTTACTTAGGCACCTGTATTTTAAATTATATTGGCCTGAAAATGACATGGAATTGTTCTTGCATAGAAATCCCCCCCGTGTTATCTTCAACCTTTACTTTTTCTCCCAATTTTCCGACCCTTTTTGGCTTGGTTCGTGTTCAGATTCGGGTATAGGTTCATATTAGTTGTGTTCGTATGTATTCGTGTAATCATGTTAGTGTTTTCTCATTAATTTGTCGATCAATGTCATGTTATGTGTCACGGATTACACCCATAATTAAAGGATATATGATTGAGTACATTTGGGCTTGGTTTTATAAGTACTAGCTACAATTCAGTAAATAACCTCACATAATTATATCCATATAAATATTATGTGTTGGTTTTGCTTCAAATGCAAATAAATAAAGTAGTTTAATAGCATGTAATTTCAACCTAATTATTTTAAAAATCAGTTTTCAACGAAATCCAAGGCTCGGTGTAATGAAAGTGTAGGATTAGATTAGCTTTTCATCCTGGAGATAGTTTTTTTGTTCCTTAATATATATTATTCCTAAATTATTCTTCAAAATAAAACTAAATATACATATTTTTCTCTAAAAGCACTTCTGACTTCTCCTGAACCCCCAAAACAAGTCCAAATATTTTCATTGTTTTAGCTGACATTGTTTGATGGTGCATGGGCTAAGCCCAGAACAACTCCAAACATTAATGTAGTACATGGGCCGAATCTATGAGTCCTGTCACTTTTATGCAATTTTTTATTTTATTGGCTTAGGTATAGGTTGGCCCATCTTATATCCACCTAATTTGAGTATATTTGTACTTCAAGATTTGAGTAACTGTGTTATACTTTTTCTTGAAGAAGATGAAGGTAAAAATATAAGAAATACGGAAAAAAAAAGATGCAAGAATTAAAAAATAATAACAAGGAAAACGACAAAAGAAGAATATAATTAGTCCAAAAATACAAGACAATATATCTACGAATTAAAACAGACCCAAAATGTAGAAGTTGGCTAACTCAAGCCCAGGCCAAACCTCGGGCTAGTCCATGGGCCGAACGCATTTTCACAAACTCTACTGAAAGGTGGTTTCAAAAAAAAAAAATCTGAGTAATTGTTACAGATATGCAGCTAGTGGTTATTACTCTAAGGGATAATTATAAAAACTACCTCGAGGTCGAGTCTAATTAAAAAAAAAAAAAACTCAACTACCTTTCAAAATTACAAATATTTCCTTTCTTAAAGTGTTACAAATACCCCCATCTTGAGGGTGTAATTTGTAAGACAGAAACAAATATCAACCTGTTTTTGTAATTAACCCTTACTTCAATACAACATTATCACGTGTTGCCGGGGGCCCAAACAGCTAATATGAAAAGAAAATGACGATGACAATAGTTTTTGGACAGAAGAAAAGTTATTTTCAAGGAACTTGTGGTACAAAGTTGCTTTCTTTAGTTAAGTGAGCCCATCCAAACAAAGGATTTAGGGATAATTACAAAAACACCCTTGAGATTCCGGCTAATTACAAAAACCCAGAAATTTTTGAAAATTACAAAAAAGACCTTGAGATTTGATTCCGTCTTACATTTCCCCCTTCATAAGAAAAAAACATATCAAAAACTACCTGATATTTATAAAAATACTACAATTACTGTTTTTTTGTAATTTTGAAACATCTTTGGATTTTTTGTAATTAGCCAAAACCTCAGGGGTGTTTTTGTAATTATCCCAAGGATTTATATGCAAAACTGTTGGTGAAAGTTCTTGGCTGCAAGATCCAAATCCAAGGGAAAATCCAAGAAAATGAAATGAGAATCTAATTGATATATCCTAAAAGAGAAACATAGTAGTATAGCACCAAGAAAACTCATAAATATTCCCCACTTATTTTTACAGCATGTGGACACTGTTACAAAACCTCACTATAACTCTCAGTATTTCATATATATCTATTTACATAAACTGAAAAAAATCTCACAAAAACCTATCTCCCACATCACCTATTTGCTCATCCATGATGCATTGATGATCAAAATCAGCTTATGAGCTCTCATGGAAGCTTAATGACCTTGACAATGCTGCAGGATTGGCTTGTAACACCGTGGATGTTTCTAGAACATGACTCTTTTCGCCGCCTTTCGATTCGTTTCGGAACGCCTTGAAAAGACCGCGGCCACCACCAACCGAATCGGCTCTCTCGTTCTTTATACCCAACGTTGCCCATATCGAGCTCTTAGCAGCTTCTCCCGGATCATCGATTCTCAACGTTTGAACCCACAAACACTTCTCGAATTACTCTCTTTACCGTCTCCTTCGCGTTCGCGACGCTGTCGTCCCTCAAGTGCTTCCCGAGAGTAGGCGAACTGGGACCGGACGTGGGGGCCGGTGTCGGTTGGATAACCCAAGGAACATTCCAACCCCAGTAAGGCGGCGCCGTGGGATAAAACGGCACCGAAAACTAGCCGGGCTGAAATTCGGTGGGCCCCACTGAACAGGATTATTCCACGGATAAGGCCACGGGCCTCCGGGATAACACGGTACCTGTGGAGGAAAAGGGTGACTATTTGGCATCGGTTCGACAACCTAGTTTTATCTCCATTCTCCTTGTTTTCGTGGGAACCGAATTCCTAGTTCCTCTTCGGGTTTACGAGACCCGTTTCTAGAGGCGTTTCTAACATTTTTATCGACGATGTTCAAAATCGACGCGATGGATTCGCATAGGGCGAATCTGAACCGAACGTCAGGACAGTGCCGTTGGGGTGAATTGACTGAATTCCGCTCGAAGATCGACACAGGCAGTCTGTAGAGACTCTGGGACCGTCAGATGACGGAATTGGGAAATAGAATTCTTGTTTTTACGCCGACCGGCGCCACGGGTACGTTCTCATCGTCCCACCAGCTGTCCAGTATCTCTGGCAGTTCTTGCAGAAGTGCCTAGGTTGGTTGACGTTGTAGTTGTTGAAATAACAGAATTTCGTGTCCATGCTATTACAGCGAGGGCATGGGAGTATCTTGTCTGGCTTTTTGAGGGTTTTGTCCTGCGAGTTACTTGTCTCGGTTTGGTCTTCTTCGGTCTTTGACATTTTCATCGACCCAGAGTTACTATCGGCAGAAGGTGCATTTGAATCCTCGATTATTGGTGGAGTGGCATTAGAATTTTTTAATTCATCAGATGTTGTTAAAGGTTCGGCTTGATGTTCCTCTTTTGCATGATCTTGTTCCGGACCTGACTGACTCTGCACGAATATATTTCGATCACACATGAGAAAGCTGAAATCGAAAAGGTCATATTTATAACTCTGGCTGGAACATTTAAGCTCAACTTGGCAAATGAGTCGAATGCATAAAACTAGCAAGTTTCGATATTTCACTTATTTCTATAGATAATACCTGGTTCTGTTTTATATTTCACTTAATAGATCAACATGGGAAATTATTTCTCCTCTATCATGATTAACGCTGCACCTAAATAACCTAAGTGAAGCTAACCATCAATCTGCATCCGGGAAACGTAAAAAGCCGATCAATGAAGCAACAAATTTTTGATCACCCATAAAGAAAGGCCGTGATAGTTGAACTTATGTAAGAAGTAATATCAAATTTAGCAACCAAAATCACGCGACATGATAAAACAATATAGAAGTCTCCAACAAACCGCAATCTGGACTAACTATTTTTCAATAAGTTTGGGAGTAGTGGTTGGAGATGAGGGGATAAATTTCAAAGAAATCGAAAGATACGGGTTCAACCTGGTCAACACCCTTACAAAGGGTAAGGGATACCACGTGAGCTACAAGCTCGTGGTCTGCAACCTGGACTAACTATTTGAGTAGTTTCTTACCAGAACAATTATAACGCATCAAGACGCAACTCGAATATGAGTTCCAATTCAACAATGCTTTGTTAGATCTCAATTTTAAGGCTCCCAACTCTGTAAAAACGCCCATCTCTTTGAAATAAAGCAAAACACACTGCTGTTCTCGAGAAGGGGAAACCGAAGAATAAGAAAAGGCTTACACAGATAAGGCGAATTACGGTATGCACCTTGAGTAATTGAAATTCAGCTCATTCGAAGCTCTGAGTTCTATGCTTGATTTTTATTTTGGGGAAGTAGATGGCTGTATTGCAGAAAATATCATGATAAGTTCTAAAATCCATTCAAATGCAAAATTCCTTCTCGCAAATCCCGGGATGAACACCATCCCTGAGGGCCCCCACTGCCCTGCCCTGGATGCAAAATTCCTTCTCAAGTGCCTTTAATGAGGTCCAAACCACTAGACAAACATGATCACAAGGTCTTAAACTTAATGAAAAGTCACAGCTTTCTTAAAGCAAATTTAAAGAGGCCCTTAATTTCATAACCAAAAAACTCCTAAAACTAAATTTGCCAGAGCAGAGACACATGAAAAAATTGGCACAAAAAATGTTGTTCATAGCAGAATAACAGCATCAATGCTCACACATAACATGTCCTTAATTTTTAACTAACTCAAGAACAGAAACTTTATATTTCAATGCATCTTGTAAACCCTAAATCAAATTATTAAGCCAGAACAATCCACAAAGTCACAAAATTTCGAAAAAGCAATCAAAACCAAGATTGACCCATTACAATTCACACCAAATCGATTAAAGGGTTCTCTTCGAAATTGAAAATTCATTTCAATTCAATCCCTACCTCGACTGGTTCTTGCTCCCCTGCATCTCCACTCAAATTGCTATCTTCAACCATACAATCAGATGAACAAGGGGGATCTTGGTTTGAGCTATCTCCTCCATCAGCCTCACGAGACTGAGCTGAGACACGCTCACCACCTTCATCCGCCGCCGCCGCCGCCAAATTGTCCGGCAGCTCAATCGTTTTACCAAAAAGCTTAATCTTTGGGTCTTTCACTTCAGACATTCCGCTTTTTATCTCTCTTATCCAAACTAGAAAACAAAAGCCCAACTAATAAAACTAAAAAAAAAGCGAAAAAAAAAAAAAAAAAAAAAAACAAGCCCTGGTGTGTTGGGATTAGATCTGACAATCACACACACTGAGCGTGTAAGTGCGTGTTTTCCATTTTTTGGGGTGTGGGAGATGGATCCGAGGAGGTGTTAAAAGTTGAAGTGCCACGTCAGAAAAGGGACTGAATTCTCAGCCACAAGTTCTATGTGGCCTTGAGATCTTGTTCTTTTTCTTTTCCTTTTCTTTGATTCTTTTGTGCCAAAAAGTGGACTGACTCAGCACTTTTCCCCTCCCCTTTTTTTTTTTTTTCTGTTCCTATTTTTTTTTATTTTGAACCCTTCTTTTCTTTGTTTTGTCCACTTTGCCCTATAGTTTCCTTGGTTACCCCTTTCTAAAAAGTGTATCTACTTTTTATGTTCTTTGGTGTTTTCTTTTTTTGTGGATACCATAGCAACTAGGTTTAAAGTGTGGAAAAAGTGACCTTTTTCAAGTGTTTAGCCACCCATCCATGCGTGTCGAATCATCAATGTTCAAGGGACTCTCTCTTATGAAATGGAGGTTATGGGTTCAAAGTCACCCACCATCAAAATGTCTCCAGGACAGATGCGAGCTGATAACGGATTGGTGGAAATCTATATCGATTAATATTCGTGTGAGTTTGATTCGATTGAAAATCAACTATGGTTAGATTTAAAAAATGGCGTAGCGTAAAATTTTTCTGAGGATGGCCGATACACGAAATCAGGGTGGGCCAGATAAAAAACTAATAGAAAAATCATACAAAATTTTAACTAAATTTTTTCTTTAAAAAATTTGCCTTGTAAATTTAATTTTATTTTTAAAATGGGGAGGGCTAGGGCCCGGTTGCCCCTCCCTCTCTGCCAAAGATGTATTGATGGGATCGAGCATACTTGTTCCCTTTACCCCGAGAGGACATGACAGACGTCAAGAGACCCCACCGTAACAACTGGTTTGGCCTCGTGCACATCCTACGGTTTACCTTGGTGGCAAAGAATGAGAGGCCGGAGCCGCCGTCTCATGC
Organism: Rehmannia glutinosa; assembly: GCA_016081115.2. NCBI lineage: Eukaryota > Viridiplantae > Streptophyta > Magnoliopsida > Lamiales > Orobanchaceae > Rehmannia > Rehmannia glutinosa. Next base: position 15,974,489 of record CM071929.1, read on the forward strand.
ACGCATCGGCGTAAGCCGGAAGAAGAAGCGAGTTATCAAAAAAAAAATCAACAATGTTCTTAATTATAGTTTAGGGATAATTACAAAATCATCCCTAAATTTTAGCTTAATTAAAAAAACACCTTCAACTTCCAAAATTACAAATACTCCCTTAACATTTATTTCTAATTTACAAATTACACCTCAAGGATAGGGTATATGTTAGACAAATACAAACATCATTTGGAGTATTTATAACACTTTAAGAGGGTTCTTGTGTGTGTGGGGACAGAGTGTCAGGTGAAATTTGGCAAGATAAAAAGTTTACCCTCCAAAGTTTATATCAATTGGAGCCAAATTTCAATTTGGTCAAAGGATCTTCTTCGCACCATTAGGTCCTGGGTTCGAATCTCTCCAAATGATATTTACTAACCATGCCTCTCAAAAAAATCCCTCCATACGCGTAGGGTCAAGCGGTGTATACTAATCCGCAGGCTGCAAGGAGTTGGGGTTTCTTGTGTGGTGGGGACCGCATCTTGGTGGTGGGGCCAAGCTAAGTATAAAAGTTTACCCTCCAAAGTTTTAATCAATTGGAGCATTTCATTTGGTCAAAGGATCTTGTCTCGGCACCATTAGGTCCTGGGTTCGAATCTCTCCAAATGATATTTACTAGAACCATGTCTCTCAAAAATCCCTACATACGCGTGAGGCTGAGCGGTGTATACTAATCCGTAGGGCCAGTAGGAGTTGGGATTTCTTGTGGTGGGGACGCTTGATCTTGGGGTGAAATTTGGGCAAGCAAGTATAAAAAGTTTACCCTCCAAAGTTTTAATCAATTGGAGCCCCACCGGTCAAAGGATCTTCGCACGCACCTTTAGGTCCTGGGTTCGAATCTCTCCAAATGATATTTACTAGAACCATGCCTCTCAAAAATCCCTCCATACGCGTAGGAGGCGGTGTATACTAATCCGTAGGGGGTAGGAGTTGGGGTTTCTTGTGGTGGGACGCATGATCTTGGGGTCAAGCAAGCTAGTATAAAAGTTTACCCTCCAAAGTTTAACAATTGGAGCTACCACCGGTGGTCAAAGGATCTTGTCCGCACCATTAGGTCCCCGGGTTCGAATCTCTCCAAATGATATTTACTAACCACGCCCTCAAAAAATCCTCCATACGCGTAGGCCAAGCGGTATATACTAATCCGTAGGGCCAAGTCGAGTTGGGGTTTCTTATGGTGGGGACCACAATACCTAGGAGGGTTGGCTAAGTATAAAAGTTTACCCTCCAAAGTTTTTAAAATAATTAATGGGTGATCATCATCTTTGTTTTTGCTTTGTTATATAATATGTACCTCAACTTGCAATTGTAGAGGGAGTTGGAGTTTTGGGATTGATTCTTTTTTTGGTCCACTAGAATAATGTAGGTATTCCAAGTAATCATCATTTTATGCTTTTTTTGTTTATTAAGTTCTTTAGGGTAAATGGTTGTTTGCTTTCATTTGGAACCACATATCTTTGATGTGGCTTTAATTCGTGTTTCCCATTATACATGACAAGGGTATATATGTGATTAAACTTAGAAACAAAAAGGACAAATGAGAATTAGGCTTGTTTGCCCTAAATATTATGCAAAATGCAAATTTTTATCTTAGGTTTAGAAAATATTGCTCCTTTATAGGCAATAGCGGAGCCAACAAAGAAGTGGAGTGGGCTCACACAAGAAAATTATGAGCAGAATGAATAACTTAATAAAAAACCGTACAAATTATTTTTTTTTAAACATCTTAATATTATTGGGTTGGAGACAGGCATGTGATGAGGCCTAATATAGCCACCCCATTTCTCCGCTAATGAGTAGGATGAATCATGTGAACTTCAACTAATCAATCTGTTTATTCATTTTTATAGAGATACAATTAATTTGTGTCTATTTAATTAATTTCTTACTTTAATCTTGTTCGGTATTTCAATATGTCACATGAATGGGACGTGAACAATAATCGATCGCCTTATATACATGACATTCATCTTGTAAATTAAAATATCAAATAAAACACAATATAAAAAATAAAAGATTCCATATATAAAAGCATGGATAAATGAAAGGCAAATAGAAGTATGTCAACTTTTAAGGTTAACTGGATTTCCTTGTCAGCTTTTGAATAAGTGCTTATTCAAAGTTTGTACGAGCCTTTTAAAATAAGTAAAGAAATATATATATATGCTTTTTCTTTAAGCTACTTATCGCCCATTATTTATTGTTACCAAACAACCTAAGTTATTTGTGGCTGTGCTTTGCTCTTTTTTACTTTTTCTTTCTTAATAAATTATATTATAATTTGTCATCTTGTTTTCATGGCCACCCTTAATGACACGTGTTACTGCAATAAAGCACTGGGACACGCCCTTATCCTTTTGTTTTATGATTTTATCAGCTTGTCCAAGCAATTAGGAGTATCAATAATTTTATATTACTTATCATCATCGGATTATAGTATTGAAATATCAATTTAAACATCCTATATTTTTAAGATAGTATTTCACGAGGCTGTGACACGTTTTTATGCACTGTATCATTGGAATTCTACTTTGGCGGCCAAAAGTCTTCCAAATGTATAATGGAGTATAAGTAAAAGCTTTTGATCTTAGAATGAGTGATTTATTGCACAAATAGAGCTGGTAAAATCCAATCCGGTCTATGAATCGGCCCATCAGCTCGAGGTTTAGGTTGGGCTGGGCTGTAATATATTAGGCCCGAAGAAATTTGAGTTTTTGATCTGATTCGATTGGCCCATGGGCTGGGTTTAGGACGGCTTTTCACCCAATTCGATGGTTTTAGTGTACAAAATGTATACATGGGCTGGGTTGGGTCATGTATTTTCGTGGCTTGACCAAAATCGAATCGGCCCAACCCGTTCCGAAAAATTTCAAAAGCCTGATGGGCTTGGATCGGGTCAGCCCGCCCGGTCCATTGCCACTTGCCAGCTCTACGTGCAAGTAGCTGAGAATCATGAGTTGATAGTGTTTGAAAATAGAATCAGAAGTTGAAGTGGAAGAATTGGGAAAATATTTATTTGTTTGTAAAAGTCAAACTAGACAGAAATATAAAAAGCACCCACTTTCATGTTTTTAGATTATAATTAAATGAAGTAGAATATGAAGTAAAAAAGTTGGTATTTGTAGATACTACAGAATGATTTTTTTCCAGCTGAAAATAAGAAGTATTTCTATTATTTATGTTATCCTAATCAAATATCTCGATTATTTTAAAAATTTATAGCTTTGCTAGACCTATGGGCTATGTGTTCCATTTAAATTTTGTTTGGCAATCCAGAAATTCATTTGGTATGTGTCTAAGATGTGCAACTATCTTAATTTAGGTTCGAGCCCATTGGGCATTAGTGGTAGTTGGGTTGATGGGCCACTACGTAATTACGCGTACAACTTTAATTAGTGTTTTCAGTTTGCTCGTTTCCCGATCATTTGAGGTTCACTATTTGAAAATCGCAAATATTGTAATATCTTATAAGTTCTTAGTGTTTTAGTGTATTCTTAAATAATGGAGTCTTTGCAAAAATTTATGCTTTTAGAAGAAGTGATTTATTATAGCGAGTAAGTAGTTGAAAAATCGAGAAGTTGGTAGTGTTTGAAAATAGAATTAAAAGTTGAGAATGAGAAGTTGAGAGTGTTTGGTGAAAAAGTAGTAAAAGTACTTATTTATTTGTAAAATTCAAACTAGAAATGACGAGAATCCCAAAGACCTCTCTCCTTGCTTTTAGATGAGATTCGATTAAATGAAGCGAGACATTGGTATATGCAAACACTAAAATGTTTTTAAGAAAAACCGAAAATCACTTATTTTTAGTGTTTGCAAACACTCCCAATATTTATCACCTAAAATTATAACACTCGACTGATTATTATGTGTTTGTGTATGATAGTTGTAATCTCAGCCACACAACACCCTTTTAGCCTAAAAAGTACAAGACAACCAAGGATTATGCTTTATGCTGGATAACAAAAATTAATAACTCAAAAATATTGTTTTCCGAAATGAAAATGGGCAGATATATGAAGCTTGTACAAAATAAAAGTTTCATTCCAAATTTTTAACTACATTACACATCACTCATATTGGATTCATTGGGGAGGTTTTGATGGGTCGAAGTCGGATAAGTCCAATAGGCCAAGTCAAGAGAATTATATGGATCGTGGCCTAAGACAAAAATACGGCCCTAGGGATTAATTGTGTAAGGGTTAATTATTATTTAATTATTTTGGATGGTAATACTTAAATTGAATCCATCAAGGCCCTAAGATCAAAAAGCCTATAAAAACCTACTAATTTGTCTACAAGTACTCGGTTCCTTATTGTTGAAAGATATTCGATTTATCACACTTTATCTCAAATTCTTTGCGGTTTGGCTCGTTCTTACATAACTGGAATTGATTTGAGCCTCGGATGATTTTCGCCAGGTTAACCTCTTAGGCCTTTTTGTGACGCAAGTAGTGACCCACTCAAGAGTTAAATTTGGTAGTAGTACTACAATCATAGTGATACCAGATCAACTTCTCCTCAACATAAGCTCTAGTGGTGGCTCATTTCGGACATGGCGGACGCAGATTTAGCTTTGGGGGCGAAAAACGGACCGAGTTCATATATTTAAACTATGAGAAAAAAAAAAAATTTGGGGGCAATTGTAAAACACAACTATTTAAAAAATTTTATCAAAGTTTTGGGGGCAATTGTAAAAAAATTTCCCTATTTTAGCTATAAAAAATAATTTAAAAACTTTTGGGGGAAAAATAATTTTGGAAAATTTTGGGGGCTTTGTCCACTCTCTCCGTCCGCCACCGATTTCGGACCTAAGAAAACACAAATTTGCACCGCCACTTTATCGGTCGACCAAAATTGACAACTGTAATAATGACTTAGTTTAAAGCACTTGAAGGCTAGCTAATCGGCATATATTGCAATTCACCTCATCCATAAAATTCAGGGGCGGGTTAATGGGACTTTAACCCAATTCTCAAGTTTCAAATGGCGGCCGCCCAGCTCGGAATTTAATTCCTTTCGCACCATGTGGGTGTTGTCATTAGTAGGAAATTTCATATTCATTGTCTCTTTTAACAATGTTGCTTAATGGAATATATTTATTGCATTGTTCCAAGAAAACAGAAAGTTTCATGTGAATTAGTGTACTCATGAGTGGGGAATCTTGCTTAATAAGGATTAATTATCTAAAAGATTAATGCAATTTGATCTTGTTTAATGACAGTTTTAAAGCAATCCATCCACTTCATCAGCCAATATTTATTGTTTGAAAGATGACCTTTGGGAGAGCCAACACCACATAAAGCATTAATTAAATTATTTTTTATGTACTTAGCTTATTCTGTGGATCTTAAATTATCGTTAGGTTAGTTTTTTTAATAAATTGGGATTCTTGGTTGGAGGAGGTGATAAATTCCAAATAAACTGGAAGATATATGGTTCGAACCCTGGTTAACACCCGTATAAAGAGTTAGTGATACCACTTGATCTATAAGCTAGTGGTAAATTATAGTTAGGTTAGTAAGAAACCGGTTTTTCTCACTCTAAACGACAAAATATTGCATTATATTTTTCTTTTTATCCTTCTCCTTTCTTTTAAGTTTTCTTGTCAAAATCTAACATATAAAAATAGATGAAGTGATTCCACATTTGCTCATAACCTGAAGCACTGTTTTAAATATCGCATCGCCGATCAAATCGCCAAGCTACCAAGTAAGCAATTCAACCGATTTAATCAATATTGTAATACATTTCAAAAATAAAAAATATATAAATAAGCAACTAAAAAATTTAATATACCCCAAATTCAAATAATCACACAAATATAATAAATTATCAAATTTAAATTCTAAAATTTTATTAAAACTCTCAAATTAATCAAAAATCGGTTGAAACGGTTTTGACCAAGACAACCGGTTTTTTTTGGAGATTTACTGGATCGGTCCAACCACCGGTCTCGGTTGAACCGACATTTATTATACTATTGGGATTAAAATTCGGCCATACGTGATATTACTCACAAATGACGAAATTCGGATTCGAAGTAGCTGCATTGACTAGGCTGAATTTAGGAAGAAGAAAAAAACCGCTGATGTAGGGCCAAGCCTATCATAGCAGCATCCGAAAGCCTCACCACAAATCATTTTCAAATCATTCAGATTTCACACTAAAACTTCAATCCATACGGCCCACGTAATAACAGAGCCCAAAATAACTCCAAGACCAATAAAAAAGAATTTTTGTAGCGTGTATGACTCTCCATTTACGCTGTTCCATTTTCTTCATCAGATTCAGATTGTGATAAGTAACCGATAAATTAATAAAGCATAAAACCAGTGTGTACATTATGACTACTACTAATATCACTTTATAGCTTCTTCTTCCTTGTCGTGCCGGCCAATAATCCATATTTGATATTTCCCATCCCTTTATATTCCAAATCTCATTTCTTCTTCTGTAGATTTTTATTCCCGATGGTTTAAGGCTATTCACGAAGAGAACTCACCATTTCTTGGTCCAGGTGCACCGAATCGAATCTGTTTTCCGATTTTTGATCTGAAACTTATTATAAAATCGTGGGTTTGATTCAGAATTTGATTTAGATTCGTGGGTTTTTGATAAAGCTTCAATCTGGGTTAAATTCCAATCCAAATGGTCTGTTTGGATAGCTCGATTTCGGTTGACATGGCGAAACCCCTGAATACAACTAACCCTAGTCTGAAACTGAAGCAAATTAATCAGCTCCAGAGAAATAAAAAATTTAAATACTCCTGTTTGTGAGCAATTCCCATATGCTATAATCGATTTGGTAATCTTGATTGTTGTGATTTGTGCTTTTGGGTTTTTACTGTATCCTTATGCTACAATTTTAGCCCACAAGAGTCTTGAGCTTGGTGAAGAAGTTGTGGATGTGATGAGTGAGGAGATTTTTCGTGCCCCAATGGTTTTTGGGTGTTTAGGGCTTAGCATTTTTTTTGCAGCAATGGCATTATTGGTAATTTCTGTGTGTACAGACAGTAGGTGTGGGAAACCCGGGTGTCGTGGGCTTCGTAAGGCTGCTGAATTTGATATTCAATTGGAGAATGAGGAGAGTGTGAAGAAATCGACTTGTGTGTCGAAAAATGGATTGAAGAAGGGATTGTTTGAATTGCACCGTGATCACCACAGGGAATTGGAGGGGGAGCTCAAGAAAATGGCACCGCCTAATGGGAGGGCGATTCTGGTGTTCCGAGGAAGGTGTGGTTGCTCGGTTGGGAGAATGGAGGTTTTCGGGCCTAGGAAATCAAGAAAGGTTAAGAAATAAGTAGTGTTGATAAGTTAGATTTTTTTAGAAAAAAAGATCAATATCTAGCATCATATTCGATATTGAAATCGATCCATTTTCCGGTTAATATCCTTGAAGAGTATATAGATTTGAATAAGGTGGATAGGCTCATTTGCATAAGTTGTTTGAATAAGATACATACATACATGTTACTTGAGGATATATATATGGATGAATGGATGGAACCTTTTGTCTTCGTTAGATTTATCGTTTCAGAACTATTGTTATGATCTCGAACTGCTGAGAAAGTGTTTATCTTTTTGTGGTCCTTCTTTGCTTTATATCTGGTATAACTTCTATCCGAAAGATGATTGATCGTGTTTTGGTTTCTATTAGTCACTTGGTTTTAACAGAAACCTTGATCTGGGATTTGGTATACCAGTTTTTATGCATGCTTTTACACTAGAATGTAAAAAGGTTTGCACACTACATGGAATTTAACTTGTCGGTATACCTAATTAAGCATGAAATGATTTGCCGATATTCGATCCATGATGGTAAATGTTAAGAGTACAGTTTATTGTATCCAGTCATTCTTCTGGCAATGTTGTTGCTTAAATTTCAAATTTAGATTTTGAGCCTTCCAGCTTCATGAAATATTTGGCTTTAGAATGTGTTGGAGTGACTTTGCCCTAATCATATCTTTTGGATCCATATTTGGCTTTGGTTCAATTGTGGTTTTGGCATATATATTCTAGCTGTGACGCTTGGACCACCTCTACTATAGAGAAAGGTCATTTTAAAAGATGTGTCTTTTATTTTGATGTGAAGTTAGATGCTTCAGTTTCAATTTGTTGCCGGTAAAGTTTAGCTGCATATTCTTACTTCAAAATCTTCAGTTTGGTGGTAGATGATCCTATTTTGGGGAAATTGGTCACCGGAGTTGTATTTTCCTGAGTCGTGTTTTCCTTTATGAAGCTTCATTTTGACTTGGGAGCACTGTTCTAAAAATCCTCACCCACCACGACGATTAGTCCCCGTCTGCGCCGCAGGCGCTTTATTGTCCGCCACGTCATTTCCCGATTAGGCTCCGCCTAACCCACCTAAGTCCCGCCTAACTCCGCCCGGGTGTTCCGCCTAGGCGTTAAGCTCCGATCACCGCCCGATTAGCGCCTAATGCTTTTTAGAACACCGCTTGGGAGGTTGATGCTGATGCATTTGCCAATCCATATAACATATTACACACACAAATCTTGATGAATTGTATTTAGTTTTGATGCATATCATGCAATCCTCCACAATTATGGGAGTGTGTATTTTAACATTTGTTTTATGATTTTGGATTGTGTCAAGGAAATAATCCAATTCTTGTAAGGAAAGGAGCCTCCAGAGTTTGAACTTTGAATCCACATCGGCAAAGTTAGAGCCGAAAGCGAATCAAATTGAACTAGAGCTTTGGAATTGAATAGTAATTTTTTTTGCCAACTGGTCAAAAAAATTGTACCAAGTAAAAAACACGTCAATGTATCATAATTGCCCACTTTTTACAACTAGATGAAAACAATGGTGACATTAAATAAAAATATTCATGAACTGGTTGCAAAGACAAATTCAAATTCAATTTCATCCCTTTTTTGTTGAGAAATTCAAGCTATTTACACACAATTCGCCTGCGATCTACATCATTTAGGACTTTGGGATGGAATTCCGATTTTTGGGAGACAGAATTAGTCCGGTGCGGCCGAGAACATGAGACATAAAAAAAAAATAATGAATTGCTTTAGACAACTTTTAATTTATAATCAATGTGATTTTCAATTTAACATGAAGTTACGTCCTCTTGTCCTCTCGACAAGTAAGTGTCTTGCTTTTGACAAGTCTTCATGTCTTATTATATTCTCTGGTTTGATTGTTTTGTCGTTTTCACTTTCTTCGCTCTACTATGTCGGCTAAACAAGTCTCGATTGATGAATTATGTGGTCGGATGCAATTAGAGGAGGAGGAAAATGAGGGTTTATGTATTGAAGATACCACCGGTGATGAGAAAACTCAAGAACTCCGTTGGTGCCTCGTCGGGACGTTTTCTTATCGGATTGGCGTGAATTTTTCTCGCTATATGAAGAATACATTGGCATCAATCTGGGCGCCCTGTTAAAGGAATTTTTATCAAGGAACTCGGTTCGGACCTATACTTATTCCAATTCTTCCATGAATTGGACATATCGCGAGTTCAATCGAATGGTCCATGGACATTCGATAACTGCTTTTACTTACCAAAAGGTCGGTCGTGGGGGAACAACCGTCCCCGTATCCAATTATTTCATACGGAATTACGGGTTCAAGTTTATGACCTTCCTTTCGGTTTTATGACGGAAAAAGTTGGGAGAAGTGTAGGAATTTTATTGGTGTTTATCCGGACTCGGATCAACATAGCTTCTCGGGTGTCCGGCAAAGTTATACGCGATCCAATTGCTTTTGATGTTCGTGACACCGATTAAGAGGAGAATGAAACTTAAAAAACCGGATGGAGAATGGGTTTGGATTAATTTCAAATACGAAAGGCTTCCAACCTTTTGTTTTTTCGTGGTCTTCTGGTCATTCAGAGAAATTTTGTGAAAAAATTTCAACGCTCTGTCGTTTCGGATGATCGAGCGTATGGTTCTTGGTTGAGAGCGCCATCCCGGAAACAATTAACCAAGTGGGGTCCCGTGGCTCGGTCTTCTTCTCCCACGCAATACTCCGGTTTCGATCCGGGGGTGAGGATAAGCGGTTACACGACATGAGATCCTTCGACAAATCATGGGGCAAAAATTTGGGAGAAAATATTCATGCGGGGCGCAGGACGTGAATCATGGAGCGAATAAGTGGGGGGCGATTATGTTTCACACGATGTAACGGTTTTTAAAGACAAAGATTTAGCCTTATCTGTTGATAGAAATGCCTACGTGGGGGAAAAGGTAGTGAAGTGGCAAAAATTGAAAACAAGCGTAGAAGGTTGGATGGGCTTGAAGGAAATGTAATCGATGATGTTTTGGGGTTATTTGTTCGGTGGATCGGAACCAAAAAACGTGAAATCGGTGGGCTCGATTTCCAGGCCCACCGAGAATTATGAGTACCATAAGTCGGAACCGTCGTGGGCTTGGCAACCCACTTAACAGCTTCAAATCTTATCGACTGGTCCAATTGAAAAATCCTTCTTTTATTTTTCTTATGGAAACCATGATAGATAAAAGTAAATTAGAATTTATTCGTGTCAAGTTGGGTTTTGAAGGATTATTTGCGGTAAGTAGTGTGGGCCATAGTGGTGGACTAGCCTTTATTTTGGAGAAAGAAATATATGGCAAGCTTATTGAGTTTCTCCTAACCATATTGATATTCTTTTTCGATTAGAGAATTTTTCTCAATATCGACCCACGGGTTCTACGGTTATCCGAGAGGAGCGTAAGACGCCTCTCTTGGAATTTTCTATGTAGCTTGGCTTCTCAATCAAGTGTACTTGGTGTTGTATCGGCGATTTTAATGATCTTCTATCTTCTACAGAGAAACGTGGTAAGTTTGATCATCCTTCGCTTATTTCTGGCTTTCGTAATGCTATTGATGATTGTGGATTATTAGATTTGGGAATGATGGGATATCAATTTACTTGGGAACGAGGTAGAGGCTCGGAGCACTGGGTAGAAGAAAGGCTTGATAGGGGATTAGCTACGCATAATTGGTGTGCTTATTTTCCCAACTACAAAGTGTGGAATCTTGAAGCTTCCATGTCTGACCACTCGCCAATTTTTCTGGAATTGGGAAAACAATTTCGCATTAGGAAGGTGCGGAAATTTCGGTTTGAAAACGCATGGTTAAAGGAAAAAGAGTGTAGAAATATTGTTGAGAAAGGGTGGAATAAAGCGATGGAAGGTGATTTGCCGGGTAGAATTGCAGAGTGTGGTGCCGAGTTATTTAAATGGGGTGATATTTTAAGAAATTCTTTTCATAATCGAATCAGTGAAGCAAAGAGGAAAATGAAGGCCTTTCGGGGAGGTAGAGATCTTCATTTCGTTGGAGAGTATCAAAAAGCTCAACATAATTATAATACTCTATTGGCACAACAGAGCGTTTTGGAAGAACGTGCAAAAATCTCTTGGTTGAAGGGTGGTGATGCTAATACCAAATATTTTCATTTCGTTGCATCCACTCGGAAAAAGCATAATACAAATCTCTCGATTGAAGACAAGTAGTAGGGTGTTTGGTTAACTTGGGAGGATGGATTGGGAAATCATATTGTTAACCATTATATGAATATGTTCAAGTCCTCAGAAGTGGTGTGTGAACCCATTATCGATTGTATAGAGCCCAAGTTAACAGAGGATCACAACAAGATGTTGCTGGAACCCTTTTCTGAAATAGAGATAAAGGAGGCTTTGTTTACGATGTTAGCAGACAAATCACCCGGACCAGACGGCATGAACCCGGCTTTTTTCCAGAAATTTTGGGATATTACGGGACCCGAAGTTACAGCTTCCTGTATCTCTTTCATGAATGCATGTTCTTTTCCTGCTGGTTTTAACGACACAAATGTTGTGCTTATCCCAAAGAAAAATAATCCAGAGACGGTTTCAGAGTTAAGGCCTATAGCTCTTTGTAATGTGGTTTACAAAGTGATATCAAAAGTTCTTGCTAATCGACTTAAGGTTGTTCTCCGCCTATTATATCAGGAGTTTCGAGCGCGTTTGTTCCCGACGACTTATTTTTGATAATATTATGGTTGCTTTGAAATCAATCATTTCCTTAAAAGAAAGAGTCGTGGTAAACACGGAGTGGCGACTTTTAAAATTGATATGAGCAAGGCCTATGATCGCATTGAATGGGCTTATTTAAAAGCGGTGTTAACCAAGCTCGGATTTAATATTCGGTGGGTGAATCTTATGATACTATGTGTTTCGACAAATGTGTACAAGATTATTCATGGGGATTTTGAATCGATTTTTTATTCTAGCGGGGTTTAAGGCAAGGTGATCCATTATCGCCTTATTTATTTATTTTATGTGCGGAGGGGTTATCTTCTATTATCCAACGGTATGAACGAAGAGGTTGGATTCATGGATGTAAAATTGCTAGAAGTGCACCAAGTGTGTCCCATCTATTCTTCGCGGATGACAGCTTCTTATTTTTTAGAGCTAATCATTTGGAATGCACAAGAATCAAAGAATGCCTTGAGCTTTATTCCCAAGCGTCAGGCCAGGTGATCGATTATCGAAATCATCTATTTCATTTAGCAAGAATACGAACCCAACGGAGATACACGGCATATGCGATCTTCTGAATGTTAATCTAACTGATAATCATGGTTCGTATCTTGGGTTGCCGTCGTTGGTGGGGCGCAATAAAAAACAGATTTTTGCTTTTATTAAGGAGAAAGTGTGGAATAGGCTACAAGGTTGGAAGCAAAAAATCTTGTCGAGAGAGGGGAAAGGAGACAATCCTACAAGGGTATTAATTGGTTATCATGGAGCAAACTTTGTGTTCATAAATCACGAGGTGGATTGAATTTTAGACGCTTACACGAGTTTAAACTGGCATTATTAGGAAAACAAGTATGGAGATTTTTGAGACCACAATTCTTTGGTGTCGAGGATTTTTAAATCTAAATATTCCCCTCAACAAATTTGTGTGAAGCAAAGTTGGGCTATAATCCTGACTTTATTTGGCGTGGGATAATTGCGGCTAAAGATTTTGTTGTACAAAGCGTCGTATGAAGGTTGGAGATGGGAGAAATATCTCGGTTTGGGGAGATCCTTGGTTGTGATAGTAATGCTTTTGTCTCTACCCCTGCCTCTAACATTGGCCCGATCACAGTTCATAATCTAATGAAGGTGGATCAATTGGTTTGGGATGAGGATATTATAAGAGATTTATTCAATGATAGAGATCAGAGTCTCATATTGAGCATCCCGTTGGACAGAGGACATGCAAATGACAAATTGATTTGGGCAAGGAATAAAAAAGGAATTTATTCGGTGAAGTCGGGTTACCAGGTTCTTTGTGAGAATTTAGAACAGCAATTGGATTCATCTCAGTTGTTTGATTGGCAGAGCTTATGGAAATTAAAGGTGCCAGCAAAAGTTAAAAATCTTGTGTGGAGAGTGTGCCATAACTCCATACCTACAAAGGAAAGACTCATTTCTAGAAAAGTTCAAGTCTCTCCAATTTGTCCTGTTTGTAATCTAGAAGTGGAGAATGCTGCTCATTTATTTTTCTTCTGTTCGGTCTCGCAGAGATGTTGGGATTTGGTGAAATTAAGTCTTGATCTTGTGGCTCCCACATCTTTCCTAACATGCATGAATATGTTATGGAAAGATATCTCCAGTGAGATGAAGATTCAAGTTGCTATGTTATTATGGGCATTGTGGAGCAATAGAAATGACATCGTGTGGAAGCAGAAATCCAGGAGTCCGACTCAGATTTTAAATTTTGCAGCTTCTGCGCTCACCCAATGGCAAGCTGCTCAAGTCACGGATGTCTCGAACTGGTTCCTTAAACCTGAAGATGGGGCAGTGAAGTGGGCTAAACCGGATTATGGGAGATTCAAGTGTAATGTGGACGCCGCTCTATTTCATAATACAAGTATGCTTGGCTTTGGAGGGGTGATTAGAGATTGGGAAGGAAGATTTGTGGCTGCTATCCATGGAGGTTTGCGTGGTCAACTTGAACCAGAATTAGCTGAAGGGCTAGGATTTTGTGAAATCCTTAGTCAAGTTGAAGAAAAATTGGGATGGCTCGCACATTTGTTTGGAAAGATTCCATTTCGATTATTAAGGCTTTAAGAGGAAATGTATCGGATAATTCGTATTTCAGATGATATTATTAATGATTGTAAGAATTTGCTTGTTAGTATGCCGAATGTGTCTTGTGTTTTCATTAGGAGATCGTGAATGTTGTTGCCCTGTCGCCCAGAGCAACGAATTCTATGTCGGTGTCCAAGAGTGGAGATCTATGTCTCCTCTCTTTATTTGTAATGAGTCGATTCGACCGCTTGATTAATGAAAGTTTTTACCTTTGGTTTCAAAAAAAAATTTATAATCAATTAAAATATTTAATATATTAAATGGGTAACATAAGTATAAATTACTTAAATCGGTTCTATGCAATCTATCAATAAAATATAATGAACATCTTACATCTACTTGATTATTGTATGATAATTAAATTGTTAATATACTTAATAATTCGCAATCAACAAAGGCTTAGCTTAGCCCACCGGCCACCACAAGATTGTGGGATGGAGTCGGGGTTTAAATCTGCTCCATCAAATTGTTTGTGGGGTGGAGGTCGGGGTTCATATCCCTTCTCCATCAAATTGCTCCGGGGCATATGCGGTAGTGAAGATTTGGTGGGAACTCATCTTGAATAGCATCCGTGTGGGTTCGATTCGGGGAGAGATCGTTATTAGTAGATTGAGGGGTCGAACATAATTGTTCTCTTTACCAGGAGGATCGGTTGTATGTCGCCAGACCCGTCGAACACGGCCATGCGTGCACATCCCGCGGTTTACCCTTGGCGGCAAAGAATGAGGAATGGAAATTGTCGTAAGATAGTCGAACGCCACGCGCTGGAAAGATTAAAAAAAAAAAAAAAAAAAAAAAAAAAAAATCGCAATCAACTCATGATACGTGACTGACAGAATCTCTGAATTTTTCAATTGACAAGTATATATTTTAATGAATTAAAAATTAAAAAAACATTACCAATTAATTATACTTCTAATTAAGAAGAAATTCAATATAATCAAAGCTATTACTTTTTTTTTCGTTTTTAAATATGAGCTAAATAGAACTAATACATGCCTGAGTAATTCCACGAGCTATTAATTCAAAATTCAAAAAATATGAAAAGAATAAAAGTATATAATAGGAAAAAATAAAAAACCATTAGGATTTGCTCATCTTTTGTTTTCCTTTAATTCTTGGACAGAAATAGAAAAATTTCTTCACAAAAAAGTTCTCCACTTGCTTGAATATGTACATATACATAATACATTCATCTCATATACCTATTCAAACTAAATTTAAAAATAAAATAAAACAAATAAAATTCACTATCAAATAAAATCCAGGAAGAAAAAAAATAACAAATCAATCACTTTCATCCACCTCCATATCCTGAGCTGGCAACTCATCATTACCATCATCACCCACGTCACCATGTCTACTTTCCGAATCCTGATCCTCCTCATCCCGACCCGTATCCACATCCATACCCGAATCCGAATCCCTTCTCCCCCGAGCAATGAACACGTGAATCCTCAACCCTTCTCTCTCATAGCTCTCCTTACTCTCATCCACCGGCATACTGAACCGGCAAACCGGGCACGACCCGTGGATCCCCAACCACTTATCGATACAACCACCGTGAAACTTATGCCCGCACGGCATTTCTTTGACTTCCGCTTCGCCGTTGACTTCGTACTCCGCCAAGCAGATCGAGCACTCCAGACCCGATTCCGATACTCGGACCCGCGGCAAGGCCTCGATCGAAGCTTTTGTTGCCGGCAAGGGGCCTTGTTTGAAGGGGATTTCACGGAGGAGAGATTCGATGTCGATTGAGCCTTCGACGAGAGTTATTGATCGGGTGGGTTGGTGTACGAACACCGCGACCTCGCGGGGGGAGGAGTCCATGCCGAGGATCCAGGGGAGGAGGAGAGAGGTGGCGCTTCTGGAGCTTAGCTCCTCGAGAGACGGCGGCGATGATGAATCGGTGTTTGATGAAGCCATATATGTTGTCCTGATCTTCTTCTCCTTTTTCTTTTTCTTCAGCTTTAAGTTTCTTCGGGAAAAGAATTTCAAATGTCGATAAAGAGAAAATATCAAACGATTTGGGGGGATATATTGGGGGCGGTGAGGAGGCGGTGGAAGAGTCTAGAAACTGGTGCTGAATTATTTTATTTTATTTATTTTAACTTTGAAGAGGGATTAATTATTTAATTTTAACACTTAGCTAAATTTTTTAATTCTAATAAAAGGGTGCTAATAATTCCGATTTGGGTGTAGTGGGGTCCGTGTTAATTATATGGTACTTGTCATAATGTCATGTAATTAGTTATATTTTAAGAATACATATAATTAATTAATAATATTATGCTTTGTTATATATGTGATTAATTAACTAACTGAGCAAGTCTCTTGTGAAACGGTCTCACAGATCTAAATCCGTGAGACGGACCTCCTAAGGGTTCCGTATTGAGAACATGAACCATGAAAATAAATTTAAAAATAACAATGAACCATGAAGAAACAAAAATAAACTCTAAAAACATGAACCATGAAGAATAAATCCGAAAAACAAAAATAAACCCAAAAATAAAAAATAAACCCTAAAAAAACTAAAATCCTAAAAATCCAAATCAATTAAAAATAAACTCAAGAAACAAAATAAACCCTAAAAAAACAAATATAAACCCTAAGAAAAATAAAATCTAAAAAAAAACCTTTAAAACTTTGTGCAAGGGCTCCGTCTCACGAATCTAAATCCGTGAGACCGTCTCACGCAAGTTTTTGCCTAACTAAATTAGGTTAAATACAATTTAAACAACATCTATGTTAAAGTGTTAAGGTGTGATGTATATGACACAATACATATACTATTTATTAATTATTCTTTTTTTTGAATAAAACTATTTATTTAATGCATTTTTAATGTTTCAAATGCAAGTAATTCTTATTCTACTACGGATTTTCAACTTTGGATGAATGCTTCGAATCCGGTTTAGAGAGTCAAGTGAGTTTACCAAGTGAAATCGTGTTAGAAAAAATGGTTTTGCTAAGACCACAAAGTGTGAATGAATGACTCGATAATTAATTTTGTAAATGAGTAAATAAATGTGGTGTATTTATTTTCATAAACTATTTATTGGTGTGAGTGATAAATTGATGGACAAACGGTGCGATTGGAATATTTAAAAAAAGTGTATCTAACATATATGGAATATTAATAAATTGGCCAAAGTATGTATTTGGGTAAGTTGATCGATTTCATCTCTTCATTAGACACATTAGACATATTTGACTAAATCACCAATTTTTATGAATCTTGAAAAGTGCATAAAACCATTCTTTATTTGATTAGGGTACACAGTTGAAAAAATTGACTTGCACAAACTAATCAAGATTTGGGGGAATTCAATTAATATTTGTGGACGATAATATTTGGGGTACATAAGATCGTTTACACAGGATCACACACAACACACGAATTCCTGAATCTATCACTCTTGTTTTTGTGCTTGCATATTAAATGTTGCCTTAGGTGATACGTTAATCAGAATATCAATTAAAGCTGTCAATTTTGGCTCAATCCGATAAAAGTGGTTGGGTTGGGCTACACTTTCTTAGGCCCGAAATGAGTTGTGATTCTTTAGCCCGACCCATTAGGTCCGAAAAAAAACGATCTGACCTAATTTTCCTTTTGTATTTTTATGAGCTGGACTCAAAAAATAGCGGTCCGACATCTTGTTTGGCCCCAGGCCGTCGACACATTGTTTTTTGCTCGCTCGGCGGTGACACCGACTCAGCCCGTTTGACACCTCTAATCTCAATCAACTCAGTTCGCCAAGTAATTGAATTTGTGGTACTCATGTCTTTTAGCAAAGTCATTGTTATCTTATGAGACTCGTTGTCTGGAACCGTCATATTGTGACCGGGACAACAAGAGTGTTAAAGAAAGAGTTCGCTCACCAAAACTTGTTTTACTATTTTCTTTTTCGGTTATTTTATAATATACGTCGTTAGTTCGGATTTTTCCCTGATATATCCTTTGATTTTTGTTGTATCCTCAACAAATAATTACATGATATTTTTTTAAACTCAAAGTACTTTGAAATAATTTACAAAAGCTCTAAGTATGTTATATTTGTATCAAAAAAATTACATCAAATTCATATTAACATATTTTAAGATACATCTCTAAATCCTAATCGAGATGTATAGTCCACATTTTTAAATATTATGATATGTATCACGACCCACATAATAGTTTATTTAAATTTAAAAGTAATAGTCATGTACTTGTGTGTTTAACAATAAATTTTATTGATAAACGACTTAGGCTAGAAGGGCAAATATTAAGAGCTTCTCCAACTCTGCGCCATTCCACCAAAAAACGCCAAAATGAAGTGGAAATTACCAATCCAACTGTGCCATATTTTGCGTCAAAATGAAGATATCTACATTGCTGCGTCAAATTTGACGCAACACTATTCATCAACGATATCTTTTTTTTTTCTCAATAGACTTAAGTTTTTTATGTTTAAAAATGTAACGAAGATTCATAATTAATTCTATAGTTTTCCATATTATTTTTGAAATAGATAAATATTTTTTAAATCTAATTTTATATTTTAGTAAAAGTATGTATATATAAATATATAATTTTTAAATAAATTCAATTATTGTGATTTATATTGTCATTTAATTACTTATTACATTATCAAAATTAATTTTTAATAATAAGTGTATATTAAATAAAAGACAATTGGTAAAAGATTTTGATTAAAAAACAAGCATTACATTACACTAATTGTTTGTATCAGTTGTATTATTATATTTTTATAATAGAATATTTTATTAATTATTTTATTTTCCAATACATATTATTACACTATATAATTTAAATACAATAATAAAATATATTAATTAATTAAATAAATGCAGGTAAATTCAAATATTAATAAATATTTGGACTTAATAAAATAATTTTTGTATTGAAATAATAAGGATTATTCATGGAATATTCATTTTAGTGTAAAATTTAAAGTAGATGTATTGGAGATGGTTTTTAAGTATGGTGCAAAATTGCACTATTTTAGTGTAAAAGATGCACCAAAATAAAATTTAAGTTGAAATGGCCTAAAACACTGTGCGCGCACACACACACACACACAGACACACACGAGACACACGATATATATATAATAAAATTCAAAGGCTAGTTAGGCGTTGATGAAGGACAAGTTTTACATTTTATTAAACATAAGAAAACATCTGGGGCGTAGCAACCCGGTAGCTACCCCTAGCCCAAAATTTTTCCCTCATTTTCCCCTAGCTCAATTATTTTTTCTCTTTAAAAAAATACATATAAATTTTTTAATTTTTTTCCATGAAAAAACGGACAAAAAAATTTGTGGTGTGTCGGGGCCCCGCTCCCCCTATCTACGCCCGGACGCATATATAATAGATCTACACCAATTATAAGCGCATAAGGTGTATTATCTACAAGACTACAAGACCCATTATTAGCAAATTAATGTGTAAAAAAATAGTGTAGATAGAATTATTGATTTTCAGGTTATTTGTTATCTTTAAATTTGTAGATAAGACTACTTATTTGTTATCTTTTAAATTTGTAGATATTCTTGCCACATAAATAAATATGAAATGTCATGTGGAATTGGGAGGATGTAAAATTGACAAATGTCTAAGATAACGACGTAATTATATGTGAATTTTATTATATATATATATATATATACATATGATAGATTTATATATAATTTCTTTGTAATTATAAAGTGTAATAATAAATCTTTGAAAAACAAGAACCGAATCAAATTAGGGTGGCGCTATTGGCACCCCCAAAATTGTTAAGTACACCCCTTTTATATAATTTCAAAAATGCCATTAGTTTAAAAGACTATGATACCCTTACTTAAATAAATAAGTTTTAATACATTTCATCTTCCTCACACTCACCCACATTCTTGGAAAAAGCTGAACTTTTTTTTTGTAAACCCTAGATTTTTAAACACTCACATTATTGAAAATATTTAATTTTGTCGAATAATATAAGTATATCCTTAATTTGCAACTTAAAAGTGTGTTATTTTTTTCATTTTTACGGTGAAAATTTACTATTGAATAACAAAAGTGCGATATTTGGCACGATCGCGTGTGTGTGGTACGATCGTAATTATTTTTTGATCGTGCCACTTGCATAATGGCACGATCGAGGCACGATCGATCGTAGTTACTTTTGATCGTGCCACTTGCATAATGGCACGATCGATGGCACGATCGTAGTTACTTTTCGATCGTGCCATAATCGAAAGTATACCATCGCCACCCGCCGTCTTCTTCCCCAAACTCATACAAAAACCGAGGAAAAAAATTATGTAACTCTATAATCAAATAAATACAATTACCCAACACTTATACCCAATAATTACCCAAACTAATCCAACTATAAGTGCGAAATTAAATTAAAGTATTAAATTTAAAATTAAAATAAATTAAAAAATCCGTAATTGAAAAGATATTACATCTTTTTTGGTTTTAACAAAAAGATTGGTGTAATTTCTTGACATAATCACCGCGCTTGGGGTTATCATTTTGGGTGTATTTGGGAGGGAAAATAAGTGCAAGGTAAAATTGGAAAAAAAGGGGTGAACTCATCAATTGTGCCATATTTGAAAAAGTAAGGGATGATGTCTTAGAAGGTGGGTGTCTTTCATCAAAAAAGGGGGTGTGAATAGCGCCACCCATCAAATTATCCCGGCCCATTAGAAGCGGTCTAGCCGACAATTTTCAGATTCATATAACCACAACACAGTCCCTTAAAAATTATAAAATCCTATTATAAATCTCACATTCAGAATCTGGATTCCATTATATGGAACATATTGCGCACATACACCTGACACCTTTCATTCCTTCATCGCCATTCAGCAAAGGGATGCTACAGTGACGTCTTTCAGAGCTCTACGTTCCGCGAAATCCTAACTGGGGTTTCGATTATCCACGAAAACCCAAAACGTCTCTAATCGCCATGGATTTCTCTTTCGATATTTTCCAAATCTACCGCCAATACTGCGGTACTGTTACCAACTCCCTTTTAAATTTTGTTATCTGGGTTTTGTTTTATGAGTGTTCTTGAATTGAATTCACGGGACTCGTGATTTTTTTCTTGGTATGATTGTCAAGAACTTTTTTATTTTTCTGAATATGAATTAGTTTTATGTATTTTTTTCTCGTAAGTTAGGTTTACTTGAATAACATTAGTTTTCTTGAACAAGGTTGAGATATTGAAATTGAGAGGATGTTCCTGGATTTAATTTAGATGTACTTTTATGAAAACTTTTGAGTGGTTTATACTGAAAATTACGTCCAAGAGATGAATACAGACTGCAGTGTTGTAATTCTTTTCTAATTGTTTCTTTTGTGCGAAAGAATAATTTATGGCAAAGTTGTTAAATGTGACTAGAATGCTAACTCACATTTTGTTTTTGAGGCCAAAAACCCATTTTATTGCGCTTATTCTCTAGTTGTCTGGTTACTGTTTTTGCAACTGTGATGCATTTCCAAATCTTAGGAATTTTTCGGTTGAATTCCTACCTGGGTTTCGTTTATTTACGAAAACCCAAAATGTCCCTAATCGCCATTGATTTCTCTTTCGGTGTTACTCTAAATCTGCGGCCCACATGGCGGTGCTATATCAGCTCCCTTTCTTTTTATTTTATCTGGCCTTTGTTTTATGAGGGTTCTTGAAATGAATTCAAGAATTCGTGTTTTCTTGGATTATTAACTTTAACTTTCGGAATTACGGATTAGAAAAACTTTTGAGTTGTATCAATTGGAAAATGCGTCCATGAGATGTATATGGTGTTATAACTTTTCTCTAAATTTTTCTTTGGTATGAAAGACTCATTTATGGCAAAGTTGTGAAATTTGTTTAAAATACCCACTTAAATCTGTTTTCAGGCCAAAAACCAGTTTAATTGCACTTATTCCCCAGTTGTCTTGTTACTCTTTTGCAATTACATGTTTTGAATTTCTAAAAATTTCCAATTTTTTCATTCCAGATATTATGTCAAGGGCGATTGCTAATGAGGGGGAAGGTTACGGCCCAGATGAAGAGTTGCAGAAAGCAAGAGTCTCAAGGGAGGCATTGGCACAGTTATTGAAAGTGGTGGAATCAAAAATCAGTGCAAGGTATCTACTGACTGTTTATAACTTGGGTTCTCTATTATATAACTTACTAAATAGTAAATATCTGTGAAGCCGAAAGGTTGTAGGTAAAGGAAAATATTTCTGAAACTTGTTCAGATTTCGGATTTTGATGTGCAATTATCCTGAAAAATACTCAATGCATAAAATAGTTCAAGTTGCTGATAGTGACTACTTATCAGACGGAAAATTAAAACGATACATAAACAGAGAGGTTTTTAGATATTTTGCCAATCATGACAACCACATAAACTATATTAGTTGTTCTATTTAGATGTTATTTGGGACTTTTCCTCCCATTGTCACCACTTTCCGAAATCCTTTTTAAATTTAGTTCTATTTCAGTACTTGATATTCTGGGTGATCTCTTTAGGAAAAATGCAGTACAAAAACTAAACAGTGTCTTAACTATGCGACAGGGTTTCAATTCTGGAGGAAGTTTACAAGCTGATGTCAAGACTAGACTTGATGGTATGCTTGGTTACTTCTGCCTCTGGAATATACAATTTCTGGATATATTCATTTCAAGACTTCTTATGTTATAGGCAGAGTTTTCAGAGTTCTCGCGCTTCTATGAATTTGTTTTCTTCATTTGCCGGGAGAATGGTCAAAAAAACATCAGTAAGTTGATCTAATGTTTTTTAACAGTTTACTGCCATTTTGTATTCTTATTGTAAATTTTGTGGTAGAGTTTAACAATAATATCACATGGAAATATTTTTCAGCTGTAAGCAGGGCTGTTATGGCCTGGAGATTAGTTTTGTCTGGAAGGTTTCGACTGCTTAATCAATGGTGCAACTTCGTTGAGGTAAATTTCTTGAGTTAGAACTTCACCTTTGATTTCTGTATAGTATGGCTTATTGTCTTTATCTTCATCAGCTCACATGAATTCCATTTTCTTTCACCTCCAAAGTAATTAAAAAATATAACGTATGGACACAGAAGAATCACAGCTGAGTAGAATGTATTGGTTGAACTATAACGGCTAGCGCCTTATCAAAATGTTAAACCTTTTTGACTGTTGACACTCCACTATGTGTGCTAAATTTTCAAATATGATGATAAGACTGCTATCGTGCTTTTTGTGATATATGGGAGAGTTTGAGTCCTTTGCATTTTATTCTTTTGTTAAATGCTTGGATAGGTTTTTTGGTTGCATTTACTGTTTTGTTAGCTCCCTGTGCTGCTCAAAGCACATGAACTAGAAATGTTGCTGGTGATTTATTGTGACCAAGCGAAGCTGATTCAATGGCGAGCGGTTTACATTGAATGAAGGGAAAGGATGGGAATATGGGATCAAACTATGGTTTTTATAATGCTCAATCTCAATTGAAAAAGAATCACAGAAATACCTAGTATTTAATTCGAAAATAAGTACTCAGTTTGGTTCTTCAGAAAAAAACAAAAAAGAAAAGGTACCCAGTTTGGTATACGTTTGCACTTGCGCCCTGATTTGATATTCTGTTGTGAGATGCGCCCAAAGAGCAATGTTTTTCTGGGTCTAATATTGCAAAACCACTATTTTGTTTAAAAATTCAATATATAATTTTTGCTTTCATTTTGTTCATAATGTTTATCATTTTTCTACATTGATCATCTGGGTCTCTTTTTTATTCTCCAGAAAAATCAACGACATAACATATCTGAGGATACATGGCGACAAGTTTTAGCCTTCAGTCGATGTGTCCATGAAAATCTCGAAGGGTACGATCCTGAAGGTATTACTGTCTTCTGTTATATCATATCTTGACATTCCTTTAGCTAAACACCAAATACTTTATTTAATTGCAAAAAATTAAATTAGCTCTCTTTTTTCAAAATTAGCGCACATGAAATAAGTGTAAAATAAATTATAAGCACTGCTGAATTCTTGAAAAGTTATTGCCCACTTCATGGGACAATGTGCTCCAAATGACGGAGGTTTTCAAAAAAAGAAAAAAAAAAGAAGAAGAAGCAAGTGATGGAAAACAAAATTAGACGGAATGATAGAAAAATCCCAATCATACCAATTTATATCTGAGAGTGGATAATGACTTAGAATGGCGTTAAATACAAATTTGAAGGGCGGGTAATGGGCACATTGACATAGGCATATTATAGGTTTAGGGGCTAAAAGCTTCATCAGCCGCAACTCTTTTTTGAGATGAGAAACAACAAAATTTGATAAACACCAAATAGTTTTTTTAACGTCGTTGTCCCCCATTATCCAAACTGTGCCTTTTGTTGCATATATGGTTTGTGCAGTAGGTGGCTGATCCTTTTGATGCAATGTATCCCTAGGTGGTATTTGATGTTTTGCCAAATGTTGATGCAAGTGGCAGAGATTTATTCTGTAGTATAAATTATGTAAAATGTTCAATTTTCACTTTGTTGTGTTTATACATATACCTTTCTGGCTTGATAGGGTTGGCAGATAAAACATCACTGTAAGCATTTTAGGACTTGTCTGATTGATCGAAGAAGTGGTGGTTGAATCGAACTGTCTCAATTTTACAATGAAGCTAACAAATATCGTATTATAGAAAAATTAAGATGTTAGATAAATATTTTAGAATGTTTCATGAATTAAGACTTGGGTTTATTTACTCAGTAGATTGAGTTTATTCGTGTTCTTTCTTCTTTTGGTTTGACAGTTATAAAGTTGGTTGTTATCTATAGTTTATGGTTTACTTGCTCTGAGATGGTTTACACGCTATGATGTCTGCATTGCTTGACATGCTCTGTGGTCTTTGGTTGTGCGAGTCTGCGAGATGGGTTTAATAGCTAGACATTGGTTTATCAATGTGAAACAATTTTATGTTGCTCTATCAATATTGGCTATGGTTGAAGGTGGAAGTTTTCTTTTTTCAAAGCAGGTTTTAAAGTATCGAATCAAATTATTTCCGGCCATGTTACAAAAATAACATATTATATTTAACAATAATTAAGAAGGGCACTTTTATTTTTGTTATTATCTCTATCAAATGTTATTATATTTAAAAGTTGATTCATGTGTATAATATTATTTTTGTTTATATCCAATATATCATTCAAAGTTATTTTCGGCTAGATGATACTCAAAAGAAAGAGTCATTATTTATTTTTAAGTATCACATGCATTGTTTCTTGGTCATCTGATTGTTGATTATTTGCACCAGGAGCATGGCCTGTCTTAATTGATGACTTTGTCGAGTACATGTACAGGTACAATATCTTGACTGCAACATATACATACCACTCACGCGCACGCGCATAAATATATTATGTACAGTCACACTCACACACACAAACATATTATGTACAGCCACACACATAACATATTATGTACAATCACACGTGCATTAACATATTATGTGCAGTCACATGCACATAAAGTCATAAACAATATGTAAAAGTCACGCACACATAAACATATATATATATTCTCTTAATGAGTCTCTTTCTTATGTCCCGCATAACAAAATTTGGGAAACTTATTTTCCTAAAAAATTCTGCATGATGATAGTAATTAGTATGAAGAGGACATGGAATGGCCTTGAAGTAGTTCTTATAGAAAGATCGTGTCAACCGATGGAGTTGATTTGAGTTTGACTATGCCAAGTCAAGGATAAAAATTAATAAAATTTAATATCATGTAGGTTGGTGCTCAGCATTTTTTGGAGAATATTATCTCATCTATTTTAGATTTGATTTAGATTCTCACATCAACTTATTGAAAATTTCTGTTTGTGTGTATTTCCCTTCGAATTGACGTATCTCCCGTGATTCAGGATCAGGGGATCCGCTGGCACTCCTAATTTGTTCTGTAATTGTGGTGACTCAGAACCCCAACAATGTGAGGACACTCTGTCTGGTATATGCCGAAACTGGAAAATTTAACTATATAGGGATAATTATAAATTCTATCCTTGAGGCTTATAGCCTACTTAAAAAAAAAACCAAGTTGCCGTTCGAAATTACAAAATACCCTTGACATATGTTTCGATTTTACAAATTGCAACTCTTGAGGGGGATATTTTGTAAAACAATACAAATATCAAGGGGGTATTTGTAATTCTTAAGGGTATGCATTTGGATGGAAGGATTTGAAGATAAGGATTTCAATTTCATAATAACAAATCCATTTAGTTTGTTGGGTAATGTCATTCTACAATGGATTTCAAATCCTAAGCTCTATTTTGTGGTGGATTTCAAATGACTCCATCTAAGATGGATTTGTAATCTTCCAAAATGATTTCAAAGCTTCCAAGGATTTAAAATCCATTATAGAATGATTTCATCCAAACAACCTCAATGGATTTATTTTTTTGGATTTGAAAATCCTTAGCTCCAAATCCATCAATCCAAATGGAGCCTTAGCTTATATTTTAAACTAGGGATAATTACAAAAACACCCCTAAGGCCTAAGGTTAGGCCTAATTACAAAAAAAAAAACCAGAGTTCTTTGAAAATTACAAAAACTCCCTTGAGGTTTGATTCTGTGATTTTCGAAAACATTTCAAAAATACCCCTGACACTTACAAAAATTTTACAATTACCCTTCTTTATTCTTAAGACAAAACGAAACCTGAAGGGGTTTTTCGTAATTTCTGTTTTTTTTTTTGTAATTAACCCAAACCTCATGGGTGTTTTTGTAATTATCCCTTTAAACTATTTTTGAGTCATGTTTATGGATTTCAAATTCATTTCATATGGAGTCTTTGAAATCCTTCCCCCAAATACTCTCCTCAAATTCAAATCCTTCAATCCAAATGCAACCTGAGGGGTTACTCGATTTTTTTAGTAATCATGCTAAAACCTGAGGCATAGTTTTTTGTAATTATCCCATATATGCTTATATGAAATCTATTTTCCCGTCTAAACTGCTCGTACTGCAGGCTTGAAAAACTTCCCCGGTTCAAAGAGGAAATTGAGCAGCGATATGGAGATGGGACAGGAATGTTCGGATGATGGGCACGCAAGCTCTAGTAGCATTACAAATTCTAAGAGAAGGCACCTTTATAAGCCTGTTAACTTGGGGCAGAATGAGGTGAGTAATGGTGAAGTTAAACAGAGTAGTAGTCCATTGGGGTGCACAAAGTCTCAGTGTGCCGTTGAGGGCTGTTTGTCCAAGGGTTTTGCAGAACTTCTGTCTGGTCATTCGTGTTTGCAGTTTGACCGGGATACAAGAGTTCCCTATACGTAAGATAAAAACATATTTGGGTCGATTTCGGTTGGTAATAGTTGTAATGCGCACATATTTTGGGCAGCGGCTGTGATTCGTCTTTGTCTGGTTGAGATATCGATATAGTCAATAAAACTATTGTCCTGATACTGTAATATAGTCTTGAGCATTGCTTGGAAATTGTGTGGTTTAGTGAATAACAATTATTTGCTGAGATTATGTACCTAGGAGTGTCCTTTTCTGTACTTTTCCTTCTTTTTTTTTTTTTTTTTGAAAAAAATGGGGGTGTGAAAAAGTTTATTAGATAAATGATACGAGTACTAACTTTCATAAGTCAGGTTCTCAATTAACTGAGTTGGAATTTTGTCTTGAAGAAATGTCATCTTTTGATCTGTGATCTGTCTATTTCAATACTAATAACAGATACATATCTATACCAAGAATAAAAACAGGGGGCTAAAAACTTTAGGTCAGATTTAAATACCAATTCGTCAAGTTGATAACGAAACGCTCCCTGCTAGTGCCTAGGGATGTCAATGGGTAAGGCCAGGGACGAAGCTATGGGAGGGCCAGTGCCCCCCTCAAATTTTGAAAAAAAAGTAGGGGTATTTTGGTCCTTTTATTTTTTAATCTTAAGATAAATAAAAAATAGAAAAATAGAAGGAAAAAAAGGCTTCAATTATCTTGCATTCTTCTTTTCTGCTTTCATTTGTGAATCTTGAAAAATATGAGTCTTGATCATTTTGCCCATTTTTTAAAAAAATTGTACAGTTTTTAAGTTCCGCCATAAACTTTAACTTGAATTTTTGCATTATTCTCTTGTGTCTCTATTTGTCCCTTTGGTATATTGATGTAATTGTATTTTGTTATTTATTTTTTAATATTAAGATGTGATTGAATTAATACAATGACATAATCAAAATTTCTACTTATTTTAAATTTGATGTATTGTTATTAATTTTTACATGTGGTAATGGACAAATTGTCCACTTATGTTTTGTAAAAATAAAAAATAGTCATATATTTTGAAAACATATTTTTTTAGCCATTTAACACGGTCATACCCTTCTTGTATTATCTGATGAGGTACTTGGTTATATTTCAGAAAATTGATGCGGTGCATTTTTTGGTATCGAGTCATGGATCGGTCCATAGAAAGGAAAAAGAGACAAAATGAAAATGTGAACTCAAAAAATGGCTAAGAAAACATTGTTGAAACTATTTTTATTATGGAAAAGTGGTCAAAAGTCCGACGAACTTTTTTTATATTAATATTAGTTGGGCCCCCTACCCGAGATTCCTGGCTTCGTCACTGGGTAAGGCTCCCTGCTAGGGATGTCAATAGGTTCGGGTAGGATCAGGACCTCCACACCTAACCCATATAATTGGTATATATATTGATTGTATATATTGTTCTGAACTCTTGGTTTATTTGTTTTATTGGTGTTTATTACATACTTCATACAATATATACAATGGGATAATTACAAAAACACCCCTGAGGATTGGGCTAACTACAAAACAACCCAGAGTTCTTGGAAAATTACAAAAATCTCCTTGAGTTTGATTCTGTCTTACATTTTTTCCGGTGATTTTCAAAAACATTTCAAAAAACCCCTAATATTTACAAAAATATTACAGTTACCCCCGTAAATTTAAGACAAAACGAAACCTGAAGGGTTTTTTGTAATTTTGAAACATCCCGGAGTTTTTTTGTAAATAACCCAAACCTCAAGGGTGTTTTTGTAATTACCCCTTATATAAATAGTACATTTGACACAATTTTTTGTAGCAATATCATGAGCTAAAATCATATAAATTTGGCCAAATATATGAAGCTAGCGAGTCAACGGGTCTTAAACATGTGTATGGGTTGGGGCGGGTCCGGGTCTTGTGTATTTCTAATGAGTTGGGTATCGGGTCTGGTAGTACCCGGCCCATTGACATCCCTACCCCTGCCACTCGAACAGTTACATTTTTATCATTTGTCATCTATGTTCCATATCCAGAATTTTGCAAGAAGTTGAATTAGGATGCAAGAATAGAAATAGCAGAAGACCACTAAAAGAAGCACAACACTAATTCAGCTGTAACCAAAAGGATGTTAACTATGAGAGATGTCCGTACATTAAGTCAAACAGGCATTGTCAGAGGTCAATGGTGTCTTACAAAATGTTTATTTCTTTTTTACATTCTACCACCTGTAAGATCTGGTAAAAAAAGTTTACCTATCTAAACTTTATTGGCAAAAGAAATGCACTTATCTATCTGGAGTCTCTGTTATTAAATTTTTACCACTGATACTTAGCAGCAACAAGAACTTCCTCGTAATTTTGTGCAGCATTATCCCAACTCAGATCCTGCATCATACATCGTCTCTGGAGCCCGTCCCAACTCGTTTTGTACTCGCGATAAGTCAACAAACAATTCCCTAACGCGTTTATCAGTTCATTCGCCTCCGCTCTGCCAAACGTCCATCCAAGCCCCGATTCCTCAAACGGGTTAAAAGGCTGCACCGTATCCCTTAACCCACCCACGGCATGAACGACCGGAATCGTCCCATAACGCATAGCGTACAGCTGGTTAAGCCCACAAGGCTCAAATCTCGACGGCATCAGAAGTATATCCGCGCCAGCCGTTATCCGATGGGCCGTTTTCACCGAAAATCCAACCCATCCTCTAGCTCTGTCATTATACTGTCCCTCGAACCGCCTTAGCAGCTCTTCAAGATCCGCCGCCCGTTCCAAGCATGACCAACTGCACGCCCTGGTCCATCATCCATGGAACCGCGGCTATCGATCGACGCCCTTTTGGTGGTCGAGTCTCCCGATGAAACCGATTAACGGGACGTCTTCGCGTACGGGCAAGCCGAGCTCTTTTTGAAGTGCGGCCTTGCACTGAGATTTGCCGGGTTTGAGGGTTTCGAGGGAGTAATTGACGTAGCCGTCCGATTGGAGGTGGACGTCTACTTCGGGGCTCCACTCTTTTGTGTCGATCCCGTTTACGATCCCACGTAGTTTCCAATCGTTCTCGTTTATGATCCCGTGTAGGCCCCACCCACCTTCGGAGGTTTTTAGCTCCCAGGCGTATCCGTGACTAACGGTGACCACACGGTCGGCGGTCTTTAGACCCGCGGCGAAGATGTTGAAGTGGTCCCCGCCCATTGGATCGTACAATTTGAAAAGATCCAAGTAGTGTGGTGGAAGATCAACGTACCGAAAATCATCCAGAGGACCACGACCCTGGTTGGTTAAAAGATTAACAAATATTACAAAGTACCCTTGAGGTTTGGACTAATTACAATAAAACCTAGCTAACTTTCAAAATTACAAAAAATACCTCCAAGGTTTGATTCAGTGTTAGACAAAATAATACCTCAGGGTTACTTTTCATAATTTTGTAAGTTAGCTAGTTTTTTTTGTAATAGGTCAAACCTCAAGGGTACATTTTGTAATTAACCCAATAATGGATGAAGAGATGAATCCAAGTTTATTTGTGCAGGATCATTAACTGATAATTAAATATTATCCAAATGAATATGCATCCTATGCGAACTTTGTTTCATTTTTCAACTAATATTTACAATAAAAGTTAGATCACTTCAAAGGCCATAAATAAAGGGCTAAAAAAGTACTAGGAACAAACCTGATGAGCTATGTTATGAATCACGAGTACGGATCTTGTATATTGCATTAACCCATTGTCCCGATAATATGCCTTGAGGTAGACTGGCAATAAGGCAGTGTGCCAATCATTTGCAATGAAAACTAAATTTCCATCTCCATAGCAAATCCCACCACATGGAACATACCAAGGAACCTGTGGTCACCATATTTCCCAAATTATACGATGTCTAACAGCGTGAAGTAAACAAAAAACACAGATTGAATATGGCCATGCAGTGGTGCTCTTTCCTTTATTGGAAAAACCGGATCATTAATAGTGTATATGTTTTGTGTGTTTGTGCACGTGTATACGCATACAGATATTCGAATACATACACCACATAATATATATAGGATTAGAGACTTAAAAAAAAATCCCATGTTACGCCACAATGGAACTCTACTGCATGCTGATCGGTTTCTACATCTTAATTTAATCATACCTCTACAGCAGCTTTGCAAAACAAGGTCATGCGCTTCAGAATGTCCTGCGAGAAAAAGCATATGTATTATTAAAAGCATTTAGTTATTTATACAACATTTCAGAATCTGTATGCTGCTAGTGGAAGCCGAAAAAATAGTCAGAATTACTTTCATTTTTAAGACAAAAATCAGAAAAATGCATTTAGATACAAATTATTATAACGGTAACTCTGTTATAAAGATACAGTGCATGCGTAAGGTAATTTCATCATAAGGTTCATCATAAAGGACTAGACAACTAAAGTAAAAATCATAAATATACTTACCACACGATTTCCTCCATATATATTCTTTTCTATGTGCCGAAGAACGGGGCTATCAATAAAAACAAAATCTACACCATCAATGTAGGCGTGGAAGTAATTAACCTCCATATCCTGCAAAATATCATATTATGTTACACAACTGACTAAGCAAATTTAAATGATGTAATCATTGCTTACCTGACCGTCTACTTTATATCTCCTCCTAACCCCTGAATCTTGAGCTTCAGCATAATCACTATAGCGAGGTGCGACAACCTATCAGTTACAGAAAAACTAAATCAGTCCAAGGCCTTCAGAAGTCTACCACGCAATTCATCGAAGATTTTCCCATCATATGGACTTCTATTTACTGCATTGTAGACTTGCAATTAGGTTTAGTACATGACATTTTTTAGCAAAATTACCATGACTCTGTGTCCACGCCTAGCCAAAGCCTTAGGTAAAGCACCAGCAACATCTCCAAGCCCACCTAAGGAACAAATTCAGAATCAGTCTCAAGTTACATTGTGCCAGACGTGGGGTGTGCTTATATAAATATGCACGCATGTGAAAAATCTCTTGGGCGAACAAATGATTTAAGAGCTCATTTATTGGCGATTCATAGGCAAGCATGCAATGCTAGATAATTAAGAAACTCCAAATATTGTTGTCCTTATATCTCGAGAGCAAATGAAGCTTCCCTGGGACCCGCCACTTTTCAGCTGTACCATTTTATTTAACTGATCATAAATCAAGATTTTTACTGCGATACTTCTCTTTTTTTTGTTGTGCACATTTGATTATTACTAGTTCAGCTTATTCGTATGAGAAATATCGGAAAATAGGAAAGAACCAACATATTGTGCCAACAATGTGTGAATGTAGCTACAAAAGCTTCCTCCAATTTGGGCTTCAGATTTACTATTCCACTTTGTATTCCACCTTCCGGATGAATGACACGTGTCCATATATTCAAATAATCAATAACACAAGTTTATCTTAGAGACTGTGTGCCATTCATCCAACAAAGTGGAAGTGGAAATCTAGAGCCTCCAATTTGACAAATCTCTACAAGCATCCAGCTGACTTTCTCATCTCTGCATCATTTCAATTATCTGCTTTCACTAGATTGATGTAATCGTATTGACAGATTACCATCAATTTAACTCCTTGTTCACATATCATATATAAATACCATCAGGCACTTTGAATAATGATCGGATTGGAATAATATCTTCTACGATCAAAGGAATGTCAACCAGTAAAAGTGCGTTCAACATTCACTCAGTATAGAAGTACCTGTTTTAGACCAAGGAGCACATTCAGCAGCAACCATTATTATGTTCATTACATTGGGCCCAGCCAGTGGAGGGGGTTTTACGTCTTCATTTGTGGGATCTTGAATATTAACATTTGCATCCTCCGGACTTGATTTCTTTACATGTTCATGTAGCTCATGCTCCATGCTCGATGCTCTATTATATAGAAAGGTTGGCTTTACAGTAGTATCCTTCAACTTTTTGTTCGAATCTTCTCCCACGGAAGTCTTTGAACCAGATATTATCGCCTCTGTAGTGTTTTTCGACTCCTTGTACAAATCATTATTTGAAAAAGGCTGTGAACTGGGTGTCACAGAGGATTTCAAAGGCACAGATGACACTTTCTTAGATTGAACGTCCCGAGAAGTAGAGGCTTTCGATTGTTGTTGGGGATTGGCATCAAACAAAGTTCCATTACCAGGAAAGTCGTTTCCAAGTTCAGTTGCATCTGAAACAACATATTTAATAGAGATGAAGATGAATTTCGTTCACATATATTGGCGAGTTGACAGTGTTAGTTGACAAACATTAAGCTTTTGGTCTTCACTGATATCATTACCTTCAGTTGCAGTAGCATCGACACTGGAAATAGTGACATTATTCTCAATGTAAGGCTGTTCGCTGCCTTCTGGATCAATGATGCTATTTTTAATTGACGAGACCAATTTCTTTCTTTCTGCAATCTGCAAAGCAGTGTCAAAGAAAAATCCCACTTTGAAAGCATTTGATAAGACCCGAAGCAGTAAAAATATGTGGGGATACATCCAAATGCATACTTCCATGCTTACATTGAATTGAAAGTAGTTTTAGAGATGGAATAACACTAGAGATTCTCGTACAATAATAATCTCAAAAAAAAGAAAAAAAATCGTGCACAGAGGGAAAAATCTAACAGAAAGCAAAATCTTGTGACATGAGCACACTGGTGAGTCAATTCAAGAGTCCACACAAACAGGGCACAAATGGGAATCGAAACCATGGCCTTCTCCGCCGGCCGCTTAAGAGAACACCCTATTACAACCCAAAAACAAAAAGTGAACGAAAAAGAGAAACAATTGCAAAAGATGCAATAACTCTCTTTTTGCTATATATTTTGCATCATTTCTGATATGAACCTGAATCCAAAATTTTTGAACACCATCCCCAAACAACGGTAGTGTAAATAAGCATCCACGAGAAGTTCCAACAAATGTGAATTTAGAAGTGGAAATGAAATCACTGGGAACCATACTGATTAGCTAGTCTTTAAAGTGTTCTATAATCAATTTTCCACTCAAGAGTACTTATCCTAAATGGCAACATATAATTTTCCTTTTGACACTACCAACTTAATGTCAATTAAACTATTTAACCCTTTTACCTAATAAATTTAAAAACGAATGCAGCAGCAAATGAAAAGTTAAAATAAAATGCAAGGGAACTGGCACTATTGATCAAATCAAGATATTCACATGGGATCATTTATAAACTTAAGATTTACAAGTAAAAACATTCATATAGCCTGAATAAAGCTAATTTTGGGAAATGCTACTTCTTTTTCAGATAAAAACGAATTGCCCAGAATGAAAAAGATCAACGAATACAAGAACCTGTTGAAATAGGTCTCTTTGCATCTCAAGAACCTTCTTGCTCTTTTCAATTGTGGCTTGTAAAGCGTCCTCTGACTCATCATCAGTCTCGCCTCCCCCACTCCCCTCCGTCGTGGCTTTTACATGCTGGGTTGTCCACCTTCGTCGTCCATTGCACCGAGATAATCTGCTAAAAGAGTCTACCGTCAAATTTCTTGAAAACCCAGCTGAATTACAATCTGCAAAAGCCCCAACTTCCACACGCTTTCTTGGTCTGTATGCAAGTAAAGGAACCATGGGGGTATAATGATTCGAGCTGTGGATTATTACAGAGCTGTCGACTCCAGCGGGGAAAGATCCCATTGACGCCATTAAACTGTTCGATAATTTGTCTCAGAGAAAAGACAGAGAGTTTATCAAGATTTAAGAACCCAGTGGAAAATGGAGCATCCCAAATGAGGAAATTAGGAAATAAACAAAACCAATCAACGGTTCTTGTAATCGACGAACGTTAATTTTCGAAAGGTGGTGTCTCTGTCTTTGGATTTGTGATAAGGGAAAAACCATGGACAAAAATGGCAAGGTGAAGTGGAGCAAAAATGTCACCTGTGTCAATTGCTGGTTTGAAGAAGGACCCACTGGGACTAAGGGAAAAAATCATAGAGGTTTGTAAAATTATTGTGAGGTTCAGATTGAATTAGGTTTAGAAAAATAAAGATTGCAAACCAGAAGCTTCAGTTATGGTTGATAATTTAGCTCACCAGTGTCACCACGAATTATTTAAGAGCAAGTCTCTTGTGAGACGGTCTCGCGGATCTAAATCCAGTGAGAGACGGACCTTCAAGCGCTCCGTCTTGAAAAAATACGAACAATGAAAATAAATTTAAAAATAATAATGAACCAATGAAGAAATAAAAATAAATCCTAAAAACATGAACCATTAAGAATAAACCCGAAAAACAAAATAAACTCAAAAAAAAAAAAACCTTAAAAAAAACTAAAAATCCTAAAAACCCAAATAAATAAAAAATAAACCCAAAAAACAAAATAAACCCTAAAAAACAAATATAAACCCTAAGAAAAATAAAAAAATAAAAAAAAAAAAAAAAACCTTTAAAACTTTGTATAGGCTCCGTCTCACGGATCTAAATCCGTGAGACCGTCTCTCACGCAAGTTTTTGCCATTATTTAATGTTATACTCTTGATATTAGTGTTAATCCATTAGATTTTAAGAAATTAAAGGGATAATTACAAAAATCTCCATGGAGTTTGAGTGATTATAAATAAATCGAGATATGTTTCAAAATTACAACAAATCTCTAGGTAGGGTAAAATCTCATGCAAAAATAACATTTTTTTGCGATTTAAATGGTATTCTTCAAAATTGCCGGCAAATTCCGCAAATTCGAACAGGTGGGTGTTCGAGAACAATTTTTTCCATCATAAATGAATTCTTCATACAATTTTGAGGTCCCATACAAAATCTCACGCAAAAAATTGATTATATCTTAAATTTGAGGATAAGCGTAATATTTTTATATATATAACAAGGGTCCTTTTGAAATATTTTTTTACTTTATGTATGAGAAAAATGTAATATAAAATCAAATTTTAAGGGTTTTAAAAATGAGGTTTCTGTAATTTTCAAAAATCTCGATTTTTTTGTAATTAACCCGAACCTCAAGGATTTTTAATTATCCCTAAATAAAATTATTAGTAATATGAGCAAAAATCAAAATAACAAATAATTATTACACCACACTATTGCAACATAGTTTATTGTAATGTGTATTGTTTTAATAATAATTGACTAATAATAATTAATAATAATAATAATAATTAATACAATACATATTATCCCTAGATTGCAATATTTGAATTTGTGGTTTTGGAAAATCGACACGTGGGGAATGTGATGTAGCTTTGGATTATATATCATGCAAGTTGCATTTGTTTCCATTCATTTTGGAAGGATGCCATATTATTAATCATGCAAGATTTTTGGGCAAAAAACCTAATATGATTAATATTAGTGGTCGGTGCTACTGCACCGGAAGTAGGTAGATGAGTCAATCAGTTATCTACATTTTAGCACTATAGTCAGTAGACACCTCACACCTAGATTTGCCTTTTTCAAATGTATCATATCATTTTAATTGATTCTAAACCTAAAAATCAGGAAAGTACATGAACAAGTGAAAAGTTGCTTTTGCACAAACTCCCCCTTTCTCTCTCTAACTCTCTTCTCTCCCCTTCTCTCTAACTCCCCCCCAAAAAAAAATCCTAAGTTTCCCCCTCCCTCTCCCTTTGCAGCCGCCCCTTCCCCTCTCCCCCCCCCCTCCCTCCTTCCCCCTCCCCTCCCCTCCATGGTTTCTATTGGAGGGATACCAAATGGTGGTCCCAGGGTGTTTGAAGGTGGCGAATTTTTGGTCCGGGCGAAAGCGGGTCGGGGCTTCACGGAGGTGTCTTGGAGCGGAGAAGACGATGGGCTGGCAATGAGATTTGGGAGAGGAGAGGCAATTTTTTGCTTTTTTCTCTAGTTTGTTAGTATTTACATTTGTTTTCTTATTTTGTTTGTGTTTTCTTTTCTCGGTTGATTTGCGAAACTCGTAGGCGGATCGAGTTTTTTTTTCTGCGGTATGATAGTGGTTGCTCGTGCCCGATTTTAGTTTTTTTGGTGTATTACGGTCTCCTTTAAGGAGTCTTTGAAGTCTCCCGTGGAGTGGGTAGTTTTGGGGTGGGTAGTTTTTTTAGTACATGTGAATCAATTGGTTTTACCAATTTCCCGCTTGGCTCTTAGTTAGTCTTGTCGGCTCTTAGCCCGTTGGCTACGATTGTAGTTGTAATTTTATTTTTTGAGTTGGTTTAATATAATTCTATCGTTCGAAAAAAAAAAGTGAAAAGTTGCTTTTTGCAATAAAGATATTACTTTATATTAAGTGAACTTCTCATCAATTTATCATGATATTATTATTATTTTTATTATTATTATTTTTATACGAAGTTACATGACTAGTCTTTGGGAAAACAACCGAACTCTTGAGAACTGCCCCAAATCCTATTCTTAATTACCAAGCATAAGGAGTCATCCCCTAAGTGGTCACGCTCCCGTATGTTGGACTCTCATTTATCGAACCGCGTGTTCCCACCGAATTTCAACCTCCTACAGTCCGCTTGAAGCTCTCATATTAATTGTTATACCATCGTGTCTCGGGGGCTCGAACTCTTGATCTCTCTAAAGAGAGGCAAGAGTTAACTCAGCTTGATAGTTGATATGATAGGATTTGTTTGTGAATAGCAGGTGATTTGTATTTGGAGAAACTTATGATAATTGAATGATCTCGAAAATATTAAGAACTATTTCAAAACACAATTATGTAAAATCATTTAGAACGGTCATGTAATTGCAATACACTTGGTGTCCATCCATCATTAAGTATTCATTTTCTATAAAATAAGATATCTGTCATTCATCCATATAGCAATTATATCATTATAAATATGATATGATATAGAATGAATAATACCAAATAGAAGATTGAGAAAATCAAGAGAGAAATATTTATTGGAAACATATGACACATACAAGAAATTTGAAAACTTATTTGAAAAAAAATATTTAATATTCATTCTAGATTAGTAATTTGACTTACATTTCTTAAATTTATCAACCTTAATAATACATAGAATCAATTAGTTATGTTTGTAACTACAGCTTTAAAGTAGTCCCACTTTTTATTTATTTCTTATTTTTAATGCCCAACCTTTTGGTTTCATGCAACACTTTGAGAAAAGCCCATTATCGGAATTGAATGGCCCGATTTCGGGTCTCTGAAATTCATCGGCCCAAACCCTTCAACTGTGATTCAAATTTCATAGCATCTCTCTTGAACTCTTGCTCTTCCCTAAAACATCTTTTACAGATTCATGCTCAGATCATAATATCAGGCCTCCATCGCAATTCCTACATTATAGACAAAATCATCCAGTTTTGTACCTCCAGTTCAGTTAGCACGAAGCATACAGTTGATTTGATAAATCACGCATACCATGTCGTTAATTTCTCTGAAAAGTTGGAACCTTTTGCATGGAACAATGTGATAAGGGCCTACGCCACTTCTAATCCCGATTCGCAAAGAGATGCGATATGGGTTTTCCTTCAGATGCGGCGTTTGGGAATTATACCCAATGAACATACTTTCCCTTTTCTCTTCAAGGCGTGCGCTTCGTTTTTGGGCTTAATCGAGGGGAAACAGATTCATGGGGATGTAGTGAAGCATGGTTTGCATTTCAATGTGTATGTTCAGAATACGCTTATTCATTTGTATGGATCGTGCAAGAAAATTCTGGATGCCTACAAAGTGTTCGATGAAATGACGTACAGAACTGTGGTTTCCTGGAACTCAATAATATCAGCTAATGTAGAGTGTTCTTGGTTTTACGACTCGGTTGCGCTTTTCATTAACATGAGGGAGAGTGGGTTTCAGCCAGATGAGACTACAATGGTGATTGTGCTTTCAGCTTGTGCTGAGCTTGGGAATTTGAGTCTAGGAAAGTGGGTCCATTCTCAAGTGATTGCAAAAGGTATGAATGTGAATTGTCAGCTGGGCACTGCTCTTGTTGACATGTATGGGAAATG
Organism: Rehmannia glutinosa; assembly: GCA_016081115.2. Classification (NCBI taxonomy): domain Eukaryota; kingdom Viridiplantae; phylum Streptophyta; class Magnoliopsida; order Lamiales; family Orobanchaceae; genus Rehmannia; species Rehmannia glutinosa. Next base: position 16,013,827 of record CM071929.1, read on the forward strand.
CGGCGATGTTAATTATGCTACCTTAGTTTTTAACAACATGGTTTATCGAAATGTGTGGACTTGGAGCTCTATGATTCTTGGTTTTGCACAGCATGGGTTTGCTAGACATGCCCTCCAACTGTTTGATAAAATGAAAAAACACTCAATCAAGCCTAATCACGTCACTTTTCTCGGAATTCTTTGTGCTTGTAGCCATGCCGGACTTGTGGAGGACGGACAAAATTACTTCAACGAGATGGAGCACATGTATAAGATCAAGCCCATGATGGTACATTTTGGTGCAATGGTTGATATCTTGGGCCGTGCTGGCCGTCTTAAAGAAGCATATGATTTTATAACGAAAATGCCCGTTGAGGCTGATGGGATTGTGTGGAGGGCATTGCTAAGTGCTTGCAACATTCATGACGTTAACGACTATTTTGGGGTGGGTGAGAAGGTAAGGCAGAGACTAATTGATTTGGAACCAAAGAGGAGTGGGAATTTTGTGATGCTTGCGAACAATTACGCTGACGTGGGACTTTGGGAGAAAGCAGCTGATTTGAGGAGCAGAATGAGAAACAGAGGATTAAAGAAGATAGCTGGAGAGAGTTGTTTAGAGGTTGGTGGTTCTATCTTTAGATTCTTTTCTGGAGATTGTTCTTGTGTTGCGTTTTCTGATATCGTTTTGTTGCTGAATACGCTAAATTTGCACGCGAAGATGATTAAATTAGAATAACGTTTTTCGTTCTAAATGTGTTTGTTTTTTTCCGCAATTGAGCTTGATTTATTGCAAGTTTTCGCTTAATTTGTGAGATGGAGAGGGGCTTCATCATTTATTGGTGCTACTTTGAATGTCCTGTGTGAGATTGAGAACTTCAGGCATCCTTGTTATTTACCAGGATTTAGTCTTGCAATATCACATATAGGTGCTAGGATATTTAGGGAGTGTTGCAAAATCTTCTGCTTTTAGTGGAAACGATTTATTGTAACATGTGTAAAAGTAGTTGTCAATCGGAAGTTGGTAATGTTTGCAAATAGAATTAGTTGGTGAGAATCAGTGGTTGGTGAAAAAGTAGTAAAAGTGTTTATTTGGTTGGAAAAGTTTAACCAGGAAGCGAGTAAGAAACCTAAAGAACTCATCTCCCGACTTTTATATTCGATTAAATAAAGCGAGAATCGGAAGCAAACGTTGTACTAAAAAAGAATTGAGTACTCTTAGTATCTGTACATCTCTTTCCATTCGTTGTGAGCCACTAAGTTTGAGTAATATCATGGATTTTTCAACTAAATGTGGCTAATGGAAAATACTATGTACTTGCGTAGAATTTCAAATCATATATAATATCAGTTCCAACTTTTTGGGAACACACTTATATGATAGAAGACGTGATTTACTACGAGCTTGTAGCTCAAGTGGTATCGTTCACCCTTTATAAGGGTGTCGACCGGGTTGAAGCCGGTATCTGTCAATTTCTTTAAAATTCATCCCATCTCCTCCAACCAAGTCTCCCAACTTATTAAGATAGAAGACTTGATTTGACAAATACATAGTTACGTACACCTAATATTCATGGAACTTGGACGTATTAATAAACTTGTCCAAAAGGGTTTATTGCATCTTGATAAAAACATCCAAGAGAAAAATAAGCACCAGCTAAATTAAAACATCCCATATCCACTATTCCAAAATAAATCTAACTAGATAGATATATGTTGCTCTCTCTAAATATTGGACAATTTGTAGAGTCCAAAAGAAGTTGATTGATTACAACTTTTATGTTCCAGACAAAGATTCACATATTATGACCATTCTTTGAACTTGAACCCGTGGTCTATTTTCCTGTCAGAGTTACGTAGTTATTATTGTCTAGGATTCTGCACAAAATTGATGATCATGACAGGGTAGATGTTTGGCAGACACTATTTAGTATTTACTATCAAGAATTAGAAACGTAATTGTTCCACTTTCCCTATTACACTTCATATTTCACATATTAGATGAATAACACGTCTACAATTGTGACATCATCGTATACACGTGTCATTCATCCGATTCAATAGAAAATAGAGTGAAATAGGGAAGTAGAATAGAAATCTCAGTCCGCCCCAACTATCTTTTTGAGTTTTGGTTTAAGCTAATCTACCTTAAAGAATTTCGTTTCGATTAAGTCGCTGTCTAGAAAACCCGCTTTTCTACTCTTTTCTGTTCTTCCTAAGTCTATCAAGTTTATCGTGGAAGCAGCTTTCGTCATAATGTGGTCAAAAATCGACATAAAATGAAAGCCATATAATTGTTCTGTCTGGTTCAATTTTTGTCTTGTTTGGTGGAAAAGCCATCATGATTCATGCACACGTGTTTCGCTGTAGAGTTATAGGATGTTTGGCTAAATTTATTTTAAATAATTTATAAACTCCAAAAATTTTATATGATGTTTTCAAAAATTTTATAATAAGATATAAAATCATAATTTAAATTGAAAAATTTGAATAAAATAAAAATATGAAGCATAAAAGGTGTTACTAATGGTAATTTTATAATTTATTATATGGCCAAATAGAAGTTTAAAGATGTTAGTAACGGAAATTTTATAATTTATATAGCCCAATTAAAGAAGCTAATAAATTTAAAACGTACAATTGAGAAGTGAATTAATTTTAAAGATGTTAAAGATTATGCATCTTATGTTTTGCAAAACTTATAGGCAAAAACTTGTGTAAGACGGTTGCACGGTGCGACGAATGATATTTTTAGTGTAAAATGTGATATATTATCTGAATACACTAAATTTTAGTGTATTCAAACAAGATATCACTTTTTATTCAGACAAGATATCACTTTTTACACTAAAAGTATCACTTCACTTTTTACATTAAAGTGCAATCCATCGCACTATGCGACCATCTTACAAGAGACCTGCTCAAACTTATATATCAAATAATTGGAATCAATTGTAGCCTCTCAAATATCTTCAAAGATATTTTTAAAAATGCTTAAGCAAAACACCCTGAAATAATCACATTCAATCACAATTTTGTCACTCACAAATCCATGGTAAAATCATTCCATATGGTTATAACATTGTTACTTATCTTACCAAACGCTGGAAAATCTCTTGAAGAGCTGTATAAGTACCAACAACAAGAACAACAATACCTACCAACACAATGCCCCATAAAGAGATCGATTCGATCCCAAATCTCCGGTAAATGCCTGAGATCTTCAAGAAACACAAGCACGGAAGAATAACCGAAGCTGTAACGCTCAAAAATGCACCAACGAGTGACATGAGATATTCAAAGAAGGGGACGGCCATGGCCACAACGATGGTGCTTAGTACCAAAATAGTCCTAATCAATGTGCTTAGTCCTTTATTTTGGTTCGATAGGAAACGATTTTCAAGAGCATTTACTATTGGAGTTACCATCAATGCATATTTAGCTAATGGATTAACAAGGGTAGTGTAGATCGCCACTTTCGAGCTTAGATTATTAGTCGGAAGATTCAAAGTTATTTGAGACAGTACCTTTGAACCGAACATCAAGTACCCCAAAATTGCCATGGATGCATAGCTCAGTGTACAGACGAGAAAGCAAACGAGCAAGACCTGCAATTAGAGTTGAATTTGAGAAAATCCATTTATATCAATAAAAAATAGGGTTAATTACACTTTGCCATCCAAATTATAGCGGTTTTTGCACTTTGCCCGTTGAACTTTGAAAATACATATTTTGCCCTTTGAACTACATGATTCATTGCACTTTATCCTGAACCAACCAAAAGTTGACATGTGTCAGCTCATGATAGGTCCAAGTCAGCTCCAAGGGGTTAAGTGCAAAATGTTCAAAGTTAGACATGCATAGGTAAAGTGCAAAATGTGCGATAGTTTTGTGGCCAAAATGCAATTATCCCTAAAAATATAGGATACTTATATATATATATATATATATTACGTACGTTAGAGAACTGTGTATATTACCTTAGAGAACTTCTTTTGGTTTCTCATTGAAGTGTACAACGTGGGGAAAACTGGATGAGCACAATAACAAAACGCGTACAAGCTAATAGCGGTGGGAATCCCATTACTATTCAAAAGCGCGCCCTTCTCATGAAACCCAATGCCATCAAATGCGCCAGCCCACAAAATCGAACCGATGAGTATAAAAGAAGCTATAACTCCACTAGCAGATATGTAAGAAAGAATGCTCATATTGTCCAACCAAACAGTAGGCAGCATAATGAGGCCAACGACGAAAATAAAGCTTTGTCGTCCGCCTATAACAAGCCCGCCAAATTCAAATTCTACGTTTGGGAATAAGTTATGCAAATTATCTCCCTCTAGGATCAAGAAACCCGTCGCCACCAAATACAGTTCAATGTTCATTGCTATGGATACAAATGCTCTTCCTTTGGGTCCGAATGCTTGGTGACCAATGTCGGGATAACTTCTTATGTTCGGGTCCATATCCATGCATCTTTGAATTAATAAGCCCGTGTAGAAAGTGCAGCCGGCAATAAGGAAGAACAGTATCAAGCTCAACCATCCTCCTGATGATAGAGCATATGGTATAGACAATATCCCCACACCTGATGAACCAAAAACAACAATTAGTATGTGTCTTACACCATATTTAACAATTATTTGCATTTATATAGTATCATTAATTACTTATGAGGTTAAATATATTTAAGGGAGCACTCAAAAAAAAAAAAAAAAAAACAGTTTACCTACAGTGAGAAAAATTTGTAGGTAAGTATTAAGAAAATTGTAAAGTGTAGGTAAAAATGTTGTAGGTAAAATCATTATAGGTAAACTATTTACCTATATTTAAAAACTGATATTTGATATTTAACCTCACAAGAAAAATGCTCTTAATAAAATTGAAAAATTATCTTTATAATTTGGTGGAAAATAAATTTTTTTTATAATTTGGTGGAAAATAAATTTTTTTTTATTCTAGTATACATCATGTAAAATTTAACGACAAAATCATTTTTGTTGGTAAATTTTGTGGGTAAACTGAATATTTTAAGAAATAGTGAAATATCCAAAATTAAATAGTATCAAATGATTAACTTTCTAATTGTGTACGAGAAATAATGATTATGTCATGATGTCTTTTTTTCACAATGTGTTACGGATGATCATCTGCAAAACCACATAATGTTAATGGTCTTTTTCAAGAGTGGGTTAGGTGAAGGATGATCTAAAAAAACTAAATATTTAGTTTATGCTTTAGTACACTATTCAGTATTTAATGATAGCTAGCGATAACATGTTCATCAAAACACTAGATACCACGTGAACATAAGCAAAGTAAAGGTGAAAATCAATCATATAGAATACAAAATTGAACATTCAGATTTTTTTCTAATTTATTTAAAATTAATTTATAATGACAGGAAATTTCATTCTATTATACCAATTCAAAAAGTACCTTTGTTCCTATCTATTACTTCTATTTTCCAAATTGAAACGGACAAATTAAGATGACACTGCTTACTTTAAATCACTATATTAAACTAATAATATAAAATTGGTAAAAAAGGTAGTATGTTTTTTTTTCTCAATTCTTATCTTCATTCAACTCGAGTGGATAAGCAACAGAAGGGAAAAAGACTGTAGTAATCAATTCTAAACAGACCTCTATTCCAGGAGTGTTTACTAAATTACTGCCTTTAAATATTTCAAAAAAAAAAAAAAAAAACACTGTTTATCTATAAATTGAAATTTTGTCATTTGAATTTGAATTCAAAGTACTCCCTGGATGAAAATCTAAGTTCAAATTATATAAATAAAATAGATAAACTCCACCCAATAAACAAAATTGAAATAATTTATCCAAAAACACAAATTTCAACAAATTTGTTAACAAACCTAGCTAGTACAATATTGCAAAATTTGTGCATTAGCCATTTTTTCAAAAATTAAAGAGGCCTGGAAATTGGAATTGAGAAGAAAATAAAACCTGATAAAGCATTGAGGCCATTGAAGCAGGTTTTGAAGAAAGAGGTAGAGCCCGAAATAGAATCCTGATGAAACTTATTATCACCATTAATGCCAACCAAGAGTGGTACTTCGATAGCTGTGTCGATATTATCTGCTTCAGGTTTCATTGGAAATTAAAGTTGAAATATTTCCAATTAATGTGAACTGTGTGTGTAATTTGTGTGATTGTTTTCGTCTTCCTTGGAACTTGATATATATAGACTAGAGCTGTCAGTAAAATACTGGGCTGAGCTCTAATTTTAAAGGCCCGAAATGAATCGTTTGGTTTGTTATACTAGACTGAGCTCTAATTTTAAAGGCGCGAAATACAACAACAACAACAAGCGCTTAATTCCATTACGTCAATTCATTTATACGGATCATATCGTCTTATCGTTTACGGTCATAAGCCATATTTTCATTGATTTCTAGGTATAAGATATCTTGTTTAATAAACTTCTTTCCAAGTCTTTTTAGGCTCTGCCCTTCTTTTGATTTGTGTGAGTAATTTTAAAAAGGCTGAAATGAGCGAATTTTTTTGATTCGGTTTGGTTTGCGAATTTTTAGTGTATTTTTGTGGTGAGTCGAAGCCCAACCCGATCTATCTTGGGTTAAATATGGGTGACGTTTTACTCAAAAAGTAATGCATGGTTTCAACTTTCAAATTAACTTTCAATATTTATGGGGTTTAGAGTATTGTTTGAGCCTTGAGGAATTAATTTTGAAAAATTAATATTGTAAAATATTATAAATTTGAGAAAATATATATTTGAAAGATATAATATATGTTTGATCATATATGTATTTTTGAAGGTAATTACAATAATTTTTCTCAAATTTTTTGGGGTAGATGTATTTTTCCCTTAAGCTTATACAAAATTTTTTAAACAAGCTTATACATAGTTTATATAGACTAAATAGTAAATAGCAACTAAAATAAAAAAGAAGAAAAATGAAAATTTTGGAGGGCAGCAGCCCCACTTGCCAACCTTAGATCCACCACTGCATATATTGAAAGAATGAAGTAAGAATGATAAAATAATTTGAAAATGAAAACAACCAAATTAAATTTCATATCCCATGCGTGCATAATTTCGGAAAATCAAAAGCGAAAATAAGAGGATAGTTCTTGTAAGCTCCTACAATTTATAAAATATTTTCAGAGTTTAGAACATATTAGATTTTTAAAAATAATTGTTAAAGTAATTTAGAAAAAACAATGATGGATCTTTTAAAATGCCAGCAGTGGTGATTCTGTAATTAACATCGTCAAATTAAAGTAATGTGCCCATTCTTTTCTCTGTTTTTTTTCGAGAAAAAATTGGGATCTACATATTTACTAGAAAAACATATAAGTTTTCTTTCTTTTTTGAGGAACTCTTAAGCTTTCAAACAAGAAACACTTACCAAATTTTATGAAAACCATAAACTCTTAAACAAAATTTATAATATATTTTAAAGAACTTTATAAACTCCGCCAAATTTAATAACTCTCTAAATCATAGTCCATTTCAGACCATTGATATATAGGATGATTTTCTCTGATGTGGTCTGGCGTTATCGGCTGCATTATAAATTTATAATCATATATAATAAATACTAGAATAACACCTGTGTGTTATACGGGATTTGTCCAAAAGATAAATTTTTAGTGTTCCAAATTTGTTTGTAATAGTTAGAAGAGACCGAAAATACTAATTATAAAAACTAAAAATGAAATTCAAAACTTAAAAAAATATCATACAAATAATTCATTTTAAATTTTGAAAACTTTTTTTGTAAACTACATTAGTGGTTCTATTACCAACTCTACCATCTCCAAGGCAAGCTCAAAATTGTTGATGACTTATCTTTGTCTCATAAAAATCCCTAATACATTAAATATAACAAAGACGCTTGATCATATGGGCTTCCTCGTCGTCATTCTCTCATATACGACTTGTCATACAAACTTAAGATAGTCACGGTTCTAATTCTAATTAAAAATAAATAAAAAAAGAGTGCTTCAAAATCGATAAGGAAATGTTCATTAACGGGACATCAAAAAGAATGAGTTCCATACTTTTATTCTCCTCGAGGCTTGATTTGCAAATGGGTTTACCATATTCTGCTCACATCGTACCTTGAGGCGTTTTTATTTTCGGGATTACGTTCAAATATTAACAAAAATATATATTTGTAAAATACGTAAAATATCAAAATACAAAATAATGGGCATTTTGGATTCTATCTACCTTCCTTTTCATACATATTAATGAAAATTTAACATCATAATACAAAAACTATCCACCTATTAAAACACAACTTCTATGGTATGACCAATTAATTAATTAATTATCCTTTTATATATGAAAATACAAATTACGCTCAATTAATTAATTAATTATCCAACTACTAAAACATGACTTTTGTTGTATGACTAATTAATTAATTATTTTTTTATATATGAAAATACAAATTACGACCAATTAATTTTGATCATATCACTTTTTTATCAAATTATGTGAGTAGCAAACAAAATTTAATTTTATCTATAACCCCGGATCACGGGATATTGATTAGGCATCGATAGAAGTTTGAAATTTGAATTTTTTAAAATTGGTAACTACTCAATAATTTTAATTTCTATATATAAAAAGGATAATTAATTAATTAGGCATTCCACAAAAATCTATGTTTTAATAGGTGGACAATTTTTGTATTATGACGTTTTTTTCTTGAGAGAATATTATGATATTGAATTTTCATGAATATTTGTACGAAAAGGAATTAAGGTGGTGAGAATCCAGGAGAATGCTTATTATTTTGTATTTTGATATTTTATATCCTTTTCCAATTTGTCAATCTTTCTAAGTTAGTTGTCAATCATAAAATTGGTATTTAATTAGCCAACTTGAGTTATGGAAGCAAATCAATGTATAATTAGAAGCCAAAAAATCAAAGTAAGTGATCTAATTGATAATTGATAGTTATATACGGAAAATCAATTTATCCAAAAAAAAATCAATTTATATTTGGAAGAATAAAGTGTTGGCACAATTTGCCACGTGGTTAAATGTGAAGTTGACACGTGAATTTGAAAGACTAAGGTGTTGACACATGGACCAAATTGCTGAGGTGATGACATGTGACAGTTTGTTTTTTCTTTTAGTATATAGGGTTGATATTTGCGTGGACACGTGGTTCATTTATTATTCTCTGCATTTCCATCAATTTATTCCGTTTTGCCGCACCACTTCATTTGACTTTTAATACGACCACGAATTAAGTGTTCTAATTAAAAATATCCCACGTGAGATTTTATTTTAAAAATATAAAAATATTTCTTAATCGAATTAATAATTTAAATATGTCAAAAATATTTGTGAATAGTAATAATTTTAAATAAATTAAAATGTTTGGTTATCTCATTAAAATTACTCAAAGACAGCTACACCAATAAAATTCTACTTATTTAATTCCCATTAAAAGTTATCAAATGAAGGCAGAAATACATATATATCTTCTTGCACACTTTTCACCAAAACATACGGCCGGTAATAAATTTCATTTTGAGAATAATCTATTAATCATTAAAATTTACAATTCAAGTGTTATTTGAGATAAAAATCTTCTATACAAACAAAATTCATCATTAATTTTTTTGATTAATCTAGAAATATATGAATATTAAATGTTTAATTATATTATTAAAATTCATTTATGCATGAAGATTGTAATAGAAATTATCTAGTCAACTGAAATATATATATATATATATATATATTTCCCAAAAAATAGAAAAGTAACTTAGTATAATTTAATCTTATAAACATAAATATAAAACTCGAAAATGAATTACTATATTAATAGAAGTTTAAGATACATTGTCACATTATTAATTCACTGGCAACTCCTAGCACTCCAAACCCCTTTATTTTCTGAAAAAAATGAAGATTTTTAAAGTGTTGAACTGAAATCGTTGTGGGACTAACTTTGATACACATTTTACACACACACACACACACATATATATTCACATAATTGTGGAAGAAGTGCACTTGAGATATGTTTGTATTATATTAGGGTATTGGATATATATGATAAAGATTGAAAAGGTTTCACATTTTCTAGTATACTAGATAGAATGGCCCAGAAAGTACATAGACCAACTAACTTTAGACCCATTTTATGGCCCAAATGCAAATAGTAGTTATGGTTTAATTTGTGGTAAAGGTTGTGTCGCGGTGCGGCCTATAGGTTCATCACCTTTAGATAACACAATTTTGGTTTAATAGTTCTAAGATGTAACAAATTAGTATAGTAAAATAATATTTGGATAAAAATTTTGCGAATTAAGTCAAAAGGAGATCATACAATCAACTATAAAATCCTGTGACATTTTCCGCAAAATATTTATTTTCTAATGAAAAAGGGCTCAATTAAGTAATTTTATTATTTGTAGATTTTTATTGCAAAATATGAATTTTCTAATGTAGCTAACCTTGGATGGACTAATTTTGGACGCACCATTTGTCAAACAATAGCTACGGCTGAGAGAGTTGATACAATTATATTATCGTTGTGTTTTTTTAAGTACATATTACGAGAGAGGGAGAGACAAGTGGGAAACAAATCCATACCTTTGGTTTAGGTATAATAATTTTAATCACCTCGACTATTATCTGATTTTCTTCCATTATATTGTTTTAATAACTATTAAGTACATGTGTAATTATAGCTCAAAAGAATACTAAGACAAAAATATTCAAATGGAGTTATTTTTGAGAATGCATATGATAGAATCTGGGAGAATTTTTGTTACTATTATGATCGAAGAAGAATTGTGATAGGGTCGGACCCATTTGTGGCCAACTTCCAATTTAGAGTTAAAATCAACCAATTTCATTGGCTTTTTCATTTGAAAGTTTAGAAATTAATTTTTATTTGGCAGACCCATTAAAATATCTATAGAGGCTCACTTAGATATTGTAGATGTGTTTTCTGTTATGAAACCAGTGTGGCATTCACGGCTTTGAACTTGAAAACATCGATTCTAAAGCAAGCATATTGTTTCTTTGGCTGTAATCCTAAGGGATTATAATCAAAATATAATTTGGTGGATATGAAAATACGTTTTTAATAACTTTTCTAAAATAATCTATGCACGAAGTAATGAATTGATATCAATATTGTTCATTGTGACCATGAAGCCTATCTCAAAACGACAAAAGTTTGAAGTTTGATTGAATTTTAAGAGAGTGGGGATTATAATTGAAAGTTTCTAAATTTACTATTGACGCTAATTGTATTGTGGTCTAGACCATCCCTTTTTTGGATACCTCATGCCAGTCGTTGGCATGTTTTCTAATGTAACAAATTAATTATTCTTATGTGTGTTTTTCTTGAAAATCCTAGATAATTATCAAGTAAGAATCGATATACATGTGGGGCATTGTATTTTTAGATTGTACTTGTGGTAGAAAACCAACAAAGCAAATGATCAAAACTTGGAATTTGAAGTCAAATTTGAGACCATCAATTTCATAATAAAAATAAAAAGATGATTGTAAATATGTAGCATATATTACCCCAAACACTTCTTTTTGTTTCTCAATAAAGTGGAAGATTGGATAAGCATCATTATAGAAGATCAAGATATACATGTTCATAAGCAATACACGTGATTCATATAATTTTAGATAAAACACATGTATTGCACATGATTCATACATATTTTCACTAAAAACATATGTGTTTCACGTGATGTATTCAACTTTAGAAACACCCCATGTATTACAACCTCACTTTTAAATAACTTTTTCAAGACTCTTTTTTTAAACAATTTTTATTTTTAAACTAAAATCAATTATTACTCGTAGATCAACCTCACTTTTGAAGACAACTTTTTTTTTTTTAGAGTTCTAGCAGATTTATATCCCACATTATGTATGAGCCACCTTCTCAATTATTGATTAATTCAGACAACTTTTATTTTTTTAGAGTTCTAACAGATTTACACGATAACATGGAAGGTATTGCACACAGCTAGCTTGGATTTGTGTCTACAAAATTACGCGCATATTGTTGGGTATACGGGTATAAGTGTGAAAATATGAGAGGCATTGAGAATTAAATTGGAGGAGTTAATATTAACTTGCTAAAAATATAAGTTCAACATATATTGTTCTCTCTCGCTCTAGTAGCCTAATCGGCTTTGTACTCTTTTCACGTGATCGCTCACAAATTGCCTTATACTTGATGCTCACTAGATCCTCTTGGGGATTGCCTCTTTTGATCCCTCTCGGGATGATCCATCTTGGTTGCACAATTTGCCTATTTATAGGCTTGAAATTCACCTAATACATGCAAAGGCTAAACATAATATTGTAGTGCTAAGTTTGGTGATCAGATTAATTCTCATCCATTCTTTCTCAAGTGGGTTAGGTGAGATCACCCTACATGTCTTGCAAAATATATATTATTTAACACATATAAGTACAATAATGTACTATAATGAATTAATGTGTTATATTTGAGAAAATGAAGGTTTTATAAGACGGAATTGATATTTTTAATAAGATGGAATGAAACAAACATAATTTTAATATTTTGCACAATAAGAACCAGGAAAAACGGCTAATTAAAAAGAATTAGAAAAATGGAAGCCTTGACTCTTGAGAGTCACGAATTCAAAAAAATATATATATATATATATATATATATATATATATATATATGCTAGTTTCAAACGCAGGAAGGGGTTTAATAAATAGAAAACTTTCATGAAAAAATTTATTACCTTTTGCTAGCTGTACTAGTCGTTTTTCGTGGAAATGATTTCTATGAAAATGAATTCAATGAACATGAACTCTATTTTTCAAGTTTATGTGGTTTGGTGATGCCAAATTAATTGTCTATTTATTTGCCCAAAGAACGAACAATTATATATAAGTTACTAATGAGGTTGATCGGGACAATTTTGTATATATCTTTAAAGTTGTATGTATATATTTCCATTCATTAGTCCTAATTGCAAGGTGTTTGTGGAGAAGATTGATGGATTACATATTAAGACAGGTTAGTTTGTGTTAGAATTTTTATAGGATGTTTCATTTTTTAGGATAATTAAAGACCGGGAACAAATTTCATAACTTCTAATCCAACTAATACTTTTCAAGAGGACAACTAATACTTTTCATATGTAAAATTAATACTTTATAGGAAATTACTAAATACCTTTTAGCGGAAGGGCTGATCCGCTAATAAATAACCCTTGTTTGATTGAAAAAGTTAATATTTTTCGGGAGGACTAAAAATATTCTCCTTAAAAATACTATACTTTTTAGACCTTTTGGAAAGCTAATAAGATTACTAATCTTTTTTGGGATAAGTAATACTTTTTGGGAAATTATATATTTTCGGAGATTACTAATACTTTTCACGGGAAAAACTAATACTTTTTTGAGGGATTGCTAATACATTTAGTATATTCATGAGAAATATAAAATACACTTGAGGAACTACTAAAAAAGAAGCTAGTTATTTTTTAGATGATTGTTAAACATTTATGAGAAAAAAATTTATTCAAGTGGAACCATTTTGCTAATACTTTTTAGTAGGGCGACTAATACTTTTCAGAATGACTATTAATACATTTCTGGAGAAAATTTTAATTTATTTCAAAGAACTACTAATACTTTTCAAGGAACTAAATCTTTTTGAGGGATTGTTTCAATGAGTATATTGGAGAAATATTAAAAACTCTTTAAAAGCTTACTTTTTTTGGACGAAATTTTCCCGAAAAACTACTTAATATTGTCTATTTATTTGCCCAAAGAACGAACAATTATATATAAGTTACTAATGAGGTTGATCGGGACATAACTGAAAATATATGTATGACTATGCTTAAGGATGATGAAAAAGGAGGCATTTTGCTTCTCGCATTCTCCCCAAAATATAATGAGGACCAACTCTTAGGCTTGTAAATAACCCTTGTCCCTCTTTGAATTTAAGGAAATAATTCTCCTTCCAAGCCTTTTTTTCCCCGAATCCTGTACCATAATTTAATTCAAACCAAGAAAAATAGCTAGTTATTTTTGGAATTTAATAATTATTGACCAATTGACATATCATATTGCTATTATTTATGCATCTTTGTTCATGCTTTTTATCAGCTTTAAGTAAAATACCAAATTTTATTTTACTTTTTCAAATCTGGTCCTCCGCCAAATTTTGAGTTCTCACTTCATGTTTTAGACATTAATAGAAAGGAAAATTATTAGATAATCTCCACGTCCACCACAGTCGTAAAGAATGGTTATTGTTTCTGGGAGAATTCCGTTTATGGAACTGTAAATCCAATCATAATTTGTTTATATCATTTTATATTTTAGTAACCAAGAAATATTTTACTTTTTTTATCTTGCTAGCTACATAAATTTAAATTTATACATCTTGGTATCTACACTCATTACGTTAACAAAAATTGACAACAAGTATGGACAGGGAGAAATGAATGTGGAATTATATATTGTCATGCTCTAATTAACACACACACACACACACACACACATATATATATATATATATATATATATAGAGAGAGAGAGAGAGAGAGAGAGAGAGAATTTTTATTGGTGCTTATTATAATTGGGGAAAATATATATTTTACTACTTTTTCTTTATCTTGCTAGCTGTATAAATGTATACATCTTGGTATCTACACTCATGACGTTAACAAAGATTGATAGCAAGTATGGATAGGAAGAAAAAGGATTTTTGTGGCTGACGGGACAGATTATACTAACGTATTCCTCTCTATTAAATTCAAAAACTTGAAGTGAGTCCTAGATTTAGGGTAGGGTTCGATTTAAAAATTAAAATTAAAATTGGATCCCTATTTGAGAAGGTTGAAAGTTTAGGTTGATGGATTTACTTAAATTTGGGTCCTATTATTAAATTCTCCCGACATTATATTATCTTGAAAGACAAATGATCTCCTTGTGGATCGGAGTAGCTAGTAGAAGGTGATTACTTAGGCTAATTAGATGCTACCCAAGTGGGTAGTACAACTCCCTTTTGATCGTCACATGTGTTATATTTTGAATTTTTTTATTCTGAAAATATCATATGCATATGTCATAACGGGATACTTATCACAATCAAATAGGAATTTGGTACCACCCACTTGAGTAATATCTCATTAACTCATTTAATTTCTCGATTATATATTTAGGTAATAAATAAATAACAATGTTGTAAAAAGCGCTAGGCGCTAGTCGGGCAGCAGGCTAGGGCCTAGCGCCTAGTCGGGGTTAAACGGGGCCTAATAAAAAAAAATATATGCGGACAAGTAGAGTCTAGCGTCTAGTCGGGGACCAATCGGGGTTAGGCGGGGACTTTCACGGCAGAGATAAATAAACAAAGTGTGAAATGTTATGCACTGGAATAAATAATGTGACATCCTCATCCACAGGCTAGTGGCAATTTAGTACTTTTAAAGGTTAAAACGCTAAAATTTAGTACCTTTATAAATTACAACACGCCGTCATTCGCTTAATCATCTTAATTTACGCATACAAAAACACATCGTGAGTGAGAGAACACACGCATGGTTAATTGTTAGATTCAGTTTGATGAAAATCGTTTACACTTTTCTAGTGGCACAACATTAATTGAAAAAGGCGCTCTAACATAAATATATTTTTTTGGTAAGGAATTGAGTTCCAGTAATGGTGATTATTACAGTTTTTTGTTGGTAATTATGGCCCATTTGTGTGTGGCCCAATTCCAATGATTAAAGGCCCAAAAATTGCAGCCCAGAATAAGGCCTCCTACCCAAGCCCATCTCATTAGTTACCCGGATCTCTGGTATCGGGTTGCAGCACCCGTTTTCTCATGTACGCGGATCCTCTGGGCATGATCTTGGCCATCCATTGTGCTGGTATGATCTGGGCCCTTCATTGCTGCTATATAACCCTTTCCCCAGAAACCCTAATTTCATAATCTCAGTAATTTTCTCTCTCATCTCTCTCGAACTCTCTGGGTTCTTTCTCTATCTTGTTCTTCAACCTTGATCTCTAGATCTCCAACTTCCTCAGTTGTGTTTCGAGTGATTCGAGGGTGCTTTACACAAATCTGAGTGTTGTTGTGTTAGTTCACCAATTCTCGGTGTACTTAACTGCTCTTTGTGAGGTTAGGGTTTACTGGGGTTTGAGAGTTGGTTCGATCTAGGGTTTTCTGAGTTGTTCTTGGGGTTTGAGAGGTATTTTCTGTGGCGTGGCTTTTGTGGCTTCCTCGTGGTACTCTGGGCTGATTCTTTGTGACACTGTTGCTAGGGTTTACCAGTCCTGAGCCGAATCTTTCAATATTCGGAACTTAGGGTTTTATCCCTCTTTTACAGTTGTTTTATTCTTTTGTAACTTTCAATTTCTTCTGTTGTATTCTTTGATTCAGTTGTATTTACTTTCAGTATACTTTGAGTCTAGAGTACAAATCTGTATAATAGGTTTATTGAGTCTGTATTTGCTATTTGGTATTTAGTGTATCAATCTTTAGAGGCAGATAGATATCATTTTTGATATACTATAAACATTCAATCCAACAAGAAATCTCTTGTACTAAACTTTTTATTTTATATTTTGGGCCACGAATAGTTCCAAAAAGACAATTGATTTTAGTACTCATGCACTATATGAATGAAAAACAAACCAAGTTAGTCGATACTCGATTCGAGACCGATCTTTAAATGTCGTTTAAACTTGTTGCGTTAACATAACAAACCAAATTTGAATACATTTTTTGTTCGATAAATAGTAAATAAGGAACGTGTTGCATGGCCTTGGGTGTCCGAAAATATAATCCTATTATTTGCGTATATATGATAAAGATTGAAAAGGTTTGACATTTTCTAGTATACTAGATAGAATGGCCCAGAAAGTACATAGACCAACTAACTTTAGACCCATTTTATGGCCCCAAATGCAAATAGTAGTTATGGTTAATTTATGGTTAAGGTTGTGTCGCGGCCTATAGATTTGGCACCTTTAAATAACACAATTTTGGTTTAATAGTTCTAAGATGTCACAAATTAGTATAGTAAAATAAAATTTGGATAAAAATTTGTGAATTAAGTCCTCTTTTGGCCGGAGATCATACAATCACCTATAAAATCACGTGACATTTTCCGTAAAATATTTTTAAGTAATTTTATTATTTGTAGATTTTTATTGCAAAATATGATTTTTTTTACGGGACGGATTTTTACACCCTTTTTTGTAATGGGACCAAAATTAGAATTGAGGACTTATCACAATGAGTCAATGACTGGGGGATAATGTATGAAAGGATGTATAACTAAATTAATGAGGTCTCTGCCGGATTTGCAGACCAATTGACGATGTCTAATGTAGCGTTGGATGGACTAATTTTGGATGCACCATTTACCGAACAATAGCTACGGCTGAGAGAGTCGATACAATTATATCATCGTTGTGTTTTTTTAAGCACATATTCTGAGAGACGGGAGAGACAAGTGGGAAACGAACCCATACCTTTGGTTTAGATATGATAATTTTAACTACCAGACTATTATATATCTGATCTACCATTATATTGTGTTAATCACTAACACTATTAAGTACACGTGTAATTATAGCTCTAAAGAATACTAAGATGAAAATATTTAAATGGAATTATTTTTTGAGAATGCATATGATAGAATCTGAGAGAATTTTTGTTAATGTTATGATAGAAGAATTGTGATCAGGTCACCCATTTTATGGCCAACTTCCAATTTAGAGTTAAAATCAACCAATTTCATTGGCTTTTTCATTTGAAAGTTTAGAAATTAATTTTTATTTGGTAGACCCATTAAAATATCTATAGAGGCCCACTTAGATATAGTGGACGTGTTTTTGTTATGAAATCCAGTGCAACATTCACGGCTTTGAACTTGAAAACATCGATTCTAAAGCCTATTGTTTCTTTGGCTGGAATCCTCAGGTATTATAATCAAAATATAATTTAAGGGTGGATATGAAAATACGTTTTTATTAGCTTTTCTAAAATAATCTATACACAAAGTAATGAATTGATATCAATATTGTTCATTGTGACCATGAAGCCTATCTCAAAACAACAAAAAATTGAAGTTGGATTTAATTTTGAGAGAGTGGGGATTATGCCCTGGGGCGGAGGTCATACCCCGAAGGCGGCAGTCTTTACCCAGGGGGCGGTCATACCCTACGGGCGCAGTCTTAAGGGGGCAGTCATACCCCGAAGCATGTCTTCCCATAATAAACTAACCCCTCTTTGCCAAGTGAAAGGTCTCGAACAGGCCGAATCAACTACTCCCCTACTCTCTTAGTTTGGGGCGGCATGTGCCTTAACTAGGTGAGTAACAATTGTAGGTATCTTGAACCAGGCCGAATCAATATATATTGCACGTGATTCATATATATTTTCACTAAAAAGCATCTGTGTTTCACTAAAAAACAGAATTTCTTGAGAGAGAAAATATACATATTTAATTATAAATCATTAATTAATTTACATCCCCGAGGCCAGGTTCTACAGAAGAAAAAGGGACGGACCACCTCCAATTATAATTAGCACCAATAAAAATAACCTAATTAATACAAACTTTTCTTATATATATATATATATATATGTTAGAGCATGACAATATATAATTTCCTGGTGACAAATTCTTATGATCAGTTTGGGAAAGAAAAAAGATGGGATTGCGAGATGGGTCGGGTTGTTATCCCTGGCCAAGATCACCACAATCCTGGGAGTGTTGTCGTCGGTGACGGTGCTGGGAAGGGCTGTGCCGCTTCTCCGCCGTGGTCATCGTGGATAGAAGGGCTCTTCCGGAAGGAACAAGCTAGCATGATCAGGGCAGTAGCAATCAATAATACTTTATCCGTCCTAATTATATAGTCGGGTTGGACTTTTCACATGATTAAGGAAAAGTATTGGAAATTACAAATATACAAAACAATTACTTGATTTGCCCATATTTAATGAATAGTATAAATTATAGAATGTGTATTAACTAGAGTTATAATAGTAAAGGAATGGAAAAATACTATTAAATATGGAAAGCTGGGTATATATTTGGGGACATCCCAAAAAGGAATAGTGGATTATATAATTGGGACGGAAGGAGTATCATTAATCCTATTCCAGTAAAGAGGTAATAAGGCACAAGAGATTGTCTATGTGAGGATTTTGAGGAGGTTGAAGAAGGGTGTATAGGCATAGGCGGCGTAGGCCCCATCTCTCTCACTCATCCTATTCCATTAAAGAGGTAATAAGGCACATGAAATTGTCTATGTGAGGATTTTGAGGTTGAAGAAGGGTGTATAGGCATAGGCGCAGGCCCCATCTCTCTCACTCACGATGTGTGTGTTCTCTCACTCACGATGTGTTTTTGTGTGCGTAAATTAAGATGATTAAGCGGATGACGGCTTGTTTTAATTTATAAAGGTACTAAATTTCAGCGTTTTAACCTTTAAAAGTACTAAATTGCCACTAGCTTGTGGAGGAGGATGTCAACATTTATTTAATATTTCAATGCATAACATTTCACACTTTGCTTATTTATTTATTACCTTGAATAATCGGGAAATGAGATGCTACTCATCAAGTGTGTAATACTTAATTCTCCTTTGAATGTGATAAGTATCCCATTATGATATATACATGTGATATTTTCAAAATAAAAAAATTCAAAATGTGACACATGTCACGATGAAATCGGAGTTGTCTACCTCTTGGGTATCATCTAATTAGCTTTGAATAATCTCCCTTCTACTAGCTATTTGCAAGGATATCTTTTGTCTTTCATGATAATACAATGGAAGGCGCTATTAACACCCCCAAAACTATTAATACACCCCTCCTCTTAATACACCTCCATTACATTTTTTAAAAATGGCTTATTTACTTAATACACCCATCAACATTCTCCAATTTACCCTTCCCTCAATTAAACTCCAATTACTTTAGAAAATTGCTTTAATTTTGCTTTGTTTAGTTTTCTGATATTTTCTGCAAATAGCTTACTTCCCCTTGTAGGATTATGAGTTACTTGATATGGAAATTGCTATACATTGATGAATGATTGCAAAATTACAATGCATAATTTCTTTTATTGCTTTTGATTTTATGAAACGGTGGCTTGTTAGTTGGATAAGAACAAAGATTTCAAAATCAGACTATTATTTCACTAATTGCTTTATTTATTATTCGGCAGTTAAAATCCCTGGTATATATGCTTACTATTTTTTATTTCTCGTGTTTTATACTTGTCTCGTTCATCCACACATAGCAAACAAGAATATACAAATTATTCCAACAAATATACACAAAAAATATTTGCATAAGAAAAAATAGTTACACAAAAGAGAACAAAAATATGTTGGTGAAAAGATACATAAGCATGTTTACCTTCCGTTAGGGTTTGGGAATAAAGAAGGGAGAGAGAAGAGAAGAGAAAAGAAGAGGAAGAAGAAAGAGGAAAAATGAGGAGAGAAGAAGAAGAAGAATTGGGGACAGATTATAAGGGGGTGTATACAGAAATTTGGTGGGTGTATTTAAAAATTTGATATGATAATAAGGACATTTTAGTCTTTCCGATATATGCCATTTTTCGTAATTAAAAAGAAGAGGTGTATAAATAAGTTTTAGGGGTGTTAATAGCGCTCTCCTAATACAATGTCGAGTGAATTAAGTTAAGTAAATCCATCAACCTAAAAATTTAACCTTCTCAAATAGGGATTTAATTTTTATTTATATTTTTAAATAAAACCCTACCCTAAATCTAGGATTCTCAATTCAAATTTTTAAATTTAAAAGAAAGGGATACGTTAGTATAATCTGTTCCATCAGCCACAAAAATCCTTTTTCTTCCTCTTCATTTTTTCCCACATTCATTTCTCCCTGTCCATACTTATTGCCAATTTTTGTTAACGTAATGAGTGTAGATACCAAGATGCACAAATTTAAATTTACTGTGACTAGCAAGATAAAAAAAAAAGTAAAATATTTCTTGGTTACTAAAATATAAAATGATATACACAAATTGTGATTGGATTTACAATTCATAAACGGAATTCTCCCAAAAACAATAACCATTTTTTACGACTGTGGTGGACGTGGAGATTATCTAATATTTTTCCTTTCTATTAATGTCTAAAACATTAAGTGAGAACTCAAAATTTGGCGGAGGGCCGATTTGAAAAAGTAATAAAATTTGGTATTTTACTTAAAGCTGATAAAAAGCATGAACAAAGATGCATAAATAATAGCAATATGATATGTCAATTGGTCAATAATTATTAAATTCCAAAAATAACTAGCTACTTTTCTTGGTTTGAATTAAATTATGGTACATGATTCGGGAAAAAGAAAAAAGGCTTGGAAGGAGAATTATTTCCTCAAATTCAAAGAGGGACAAGGGTTATTTACAAGCCTAGGAGTTGGTCCATATTATACTTTGGGGAGAAGGCGAGAAGCAAAATGCTTTTTTCTCATCATCCTTATCCAAAGCATAGTCATCCATATATTTTCAGTCAGGGGCGGAGCTAGACAAAAATATTAAATAAAATTTTTAGGCTAAATAAATCAATAAAAAATAAATATTTAGTACTTAAAAATTAATATTTAAAAATAAAATATACCTATAAAAAATTAAAATTTCAAAAATTTTGGGGGGCTAAAGCCCCCAATCACAAGGGAGGATACCCCTGTTTTCGATTATGTCGATCAACCTCATTAGTAATTTAAAACTGATTAGATATTGCCCCCGGCATAGTTCAACTACGTACAAAATAATTTGTCTGATGTGATGTCCGTTTAGCCACCACCCATAGCCTGATTTATTGAGGCATATCCTATAATTCTCCTCCTCCATGAAACTTTAGGACGGGATGATGGGGCCCTCATCCTTTTATAATTGATTAGATATAGTGACCACATAAATTAAAAGAATATCGATTAATGCTTTTCGGTCACTTTAATGTGAAGAAAGCCATTATTGCCACTTCATGCACTATTATACTAGTCTTGACATCCTGTTCTCGAATTATTTACTCCATATATAACTTTATTAAGTATTCCATTTCATACCAAAATGTACTAAGTCTAATTGGTGGCAGCAAGGTCAATTCACATAGACCACACATAGTTAATAATTCTGATTTAATGGAATAGAATTCCACACATATGGGGGTTTTGTCCATTTAATTGATTTTTTTAGCTTTCTAATTAATACAAGTTAAATGATTATTTTTAGATTGTTGGTTGTTGCCTGTTGGGTCCATATAATTAGTACTTGATAGTTGGTATTTATAATACAAAAGAAGTCTTAACAATTCTTCAAAAGTAATTAAACAGACCCAAATCGATTAATTAAAACCAATTTCTTAAAAATATTGGACAATTTGAGCAAACCGGGATCACTATTGGTTAGTGGCTCAACTGATTGGATCGATTTAGCCCTCGGTCCAATCGATCTACCAAAAATTGACTATATTTTTCTAGAGCAACGATTTCCAATATGGGATATGTACATCTGTTCTTTAAAAACCTAGCTAACGAATCCTCTCGTCCGATTCTCTCTTCCCCAGCACATACCAAATATGCAATATATAACTTTTTTTCTCATAACCCATGAAAGAAAAATTAAGTTAATCCGAAAGAAAAAGAAAGGAAAAAAGGAATGCTAAGACTCAATAGAGTAAAACCAAAATAAAAAAGAATCAAAAATTCAAAATAAGTCAAAAATTAGAGATAAATTCGGGAAATTGTGGAGGAAAAAAATAAAAAAGGAATGCTACAATTTTAGCTAGGCAACCAGAAAGGGATAAAGAAGGAAAAAAATGAATGATAGGAATCCAGAAGAAATGATCAAACAAGGAAAAATGGGAATGCTACGATTCATTAAGGTAAACCTACAAATGAAATGATTCAAAGCTCAATAATTTATTTCTATAAGGCTTCTTCTATCCCTTTCTCGATCGGCTTTTTATTGTATTTTTCATTTTCTTGGCTTGTCATTGTCTTTTTCTATTCTCTTTTGTAACCCATCACAAACATCAAATCAAAATTATGGAGTGCAAGCCTGCTTTATAAAACCAAAACCGACTATTAACAAGGCCGACCTTAGCTACAAGGTTAAGATAATCAATATGGATATTAAAAAATTGCTAGTTAGTTTGGAGGTGCACAAGATTCATATAATATTAGAAAACAACACAAATATTTCAATGATTTATAAAATTTTAGTAAATAGCACGTGTTTTGCACGTGATTCATATAATTTTACTAAATAATTTATTAAAATAGTTGAGTGTTCTCTTTTTATATAAATAAAGAGATTTTAGTTAAATATTGCATTAACTTAAACTAAAATCAATTATTACCCGTAGATTAACCTCACTTTTGAAGACAACTTTTAATTTTTTTAAAGTTCTAGCAGATTTATTTTTGTGTAAAAGTGATATTTTGTATGTATATATTCACGACAAGGTATTACAAAATTTTTTACACTAAAAATTATCACTTGGAGGTCGTTTATCGTTCGACCATCTTACACAATTTTTGCCATATTGATAAATGGGTTTACTAGTGTGAAAAGAAGATGACGATAGGAAAAAATGACTTGCTATAATAACCAACTAGGTCTTAATTACATTCCAAAAATATTGAATGGTCAATTTTAATGAATGAGTTTACTTGTGCAAAAAGAGACAACGACATGAAAAATAATGATAATGAAAGCGGCCAAAGAAAAAAATGGAAAACGTTGCAACACCACACTATATATATAGACGTACATGCAACAACATTAGACTACAACAAATTAGCTAGAAATTTGATTCTTACAATGTCGAGCCAAGAAATTGTTGTTCCAGTAAATTCTCAAGGGGGAAATCATCCCACAGTTAGTTGAAACTGAGGGAGAGGGAATTATTGTTCCAGCAAATTCTCAAGGAAAAATCGTCCGACATTTAGGTGAAACTGAGGGAGAGGGAATTATTATTGTTCGAGAAAATGCTGAAGGGGAAATCTTTCCACGCATCGTTGAAGAAACTGAGGGAGATCAGGACATAATAAAATAGTTGAAGAAACTGAGGGAGAGGGAAACAATGAAACTGAAGGCCTAGGAGAAGAAACTGTTGTTTCGTCCGTAAATGTTTCGTTTGTTGTTGAGGAAACCACCAAAACCTCATTCTTAAAGATAATGTTCAATTTCTTGAATGCCCTCGCAGGTATACATATCTACTTAATTTATACACGAGCCACCAATTTTTCCATGGGTTATATAATATTTCTAACTAATTAATTTCATTTCCAGGTGTGGGGATTTTGGCTATGCCCTATGCAGTATCATCAGGGGAATGGCTAAGCCTTATATTTTTCTTCCTATGGTTGCACGTTATACACCGCTTTACTCCTAATGCGGTGCATGGATACAAACCCCCGCGTACGAAGTTACGCTGATATCGGGGCTCGAGCCTTTGGGGCTCGTGGTAGAACCATTGTATCCATAGCCATATACGTGCAGTTCTTTATGGTGGCCACTGGTTTATTAATCTTAGAGGAAGATAATCTCCATAGGTTATTTCCTCGTTTGAAATGTCAAATAAGTGGGCTTGTCATTGGAGGTAGGCAGTGTTTTATCTTAATAATTGGGATAACCGTCCTTCCAACTGTTTGGTTGGATAATATGAATTTCCTCTCCTACATATATGCGAGTGGTGTTATATCTTTTTTTGCTTTAATTTTATCGGTCTTGTGGGTTGGCTTTGATGGTGTCGAGTTTCACGAAAAGGGAAGACCTTTTAACTATAAAGGGATTCCCACATCAATTAGCATATACGCCTTCTGTTACGGGATGCATGCACTTCTACCCACGTTGTACACTTTGATGAGAGACCAAAAGAAGTTTCCTTGGGTAAAATATAATATTATATACAGTCGTCTATTTTTTATTTTTTTTAATTGATGATAAGAAACTTTTGACATTTGACTTAAATTGCAAATTGCAGGTCCTCGTCATTTGCTTTGGAGTCTGTACGCTGAGCTATGCAGCCATGGCAATTCTTGGCTACTTAATGTTCGGTTTGGAAGTAAATTCTCAAATAACACTAAGTTTTCCGGCCGATAAAGTTAGCACTAAAGTGGCTATTTACGCCATTATTGCTAGCCCGGTAGCCAAATTCGCTCTGATGCTATTACCAATCGTCAAAGATGTTGAAAATCAGCTCATGCGACGCCCCAATAGAGGGATTAGCATATTGCTAAGGAGCGGATTGGTAATAAGCTCAATTGTTGTGGCTCTCATATTCCCTTTATTTGGATATCTCATGACATTGGTTGGGGCATTTTTTGACATAGCACTTTCCATTATTCTTTCATGTGTATTTTACATGAAGATCACGAAGAGATATCTGTACGGATTTGAGTCGATATCCATGTGGGGCATAGTAGTTGTGGGTGTTCTTGTGCTTAGTCTTGGTACTTTCCAAGCCACGTGGGACATAGTTAAGCATTTCACCGGATGATCATTAGTATGATGTTGTACTAGTTATAGTGATGTTTGTATTGAGATTTCTACTTGTTAAAAAAATTTCATGTTGTTTGTATCTACAATTTCAAATAAATTTAGAGTATCCTAATATTCTTCCAGCAAACTTAAGGGCTAAGTTTTAAAATTCGACTAGTAGGGTTCGATTTAAAAATAAATTCATGCACCTCCAAACTAACTAGCAATTTTTTATCCATGATTATCTTAACTTTTTAGCTAAGGTCCTCATTGCACTCCATGATTTTGATTTGGTGTTTGCGAAGTGCGAAGGGTTACAAAAGAGAATGGAAAAAGGACAACGAGAATTATTGAGCTTTGAATCATTTCATGTGTAGGTTTATCTTTAATGAATCGTAGCATTAATTCCCATTTTTCTTATTTGATCCTTTCTTGATTCCTATCATTCAATTTTTTTCCTTCTTTATCCCTTTCTCGGTTACCTAGCTAAACTTGTAGTGATCATTTTTTTTCCTTCTTTACCTTTAATGAATCGTAGCATTAATTCTCAAATTTTTGACTTATTTTGAATTTTTGATTCTTTTTCATTTTGGTTTTACTCTATTAGTCATTGAATCACTTGTATCGCACGTGATTCATATATATAATTTCACTAAAAAAATATATGTCTTTCATGTGATGTATTCAACTTTAGAAAAACCCCATGTATTGCACAAGATTCATATAATATTAGAAAACAGCACAAAGATTGCAGTTATTCATAAAATTTTAGTAAATAGCACATGTCTTGCACGTGATTCATAGAACTTTACTAAATAATTTATTAAAGTTGAGTGTTCTCTTTTTATATAAATAAAGAGATTTTAGTTAAGTATTGCATTAATTTAAACTAAAATCAATTATTACTCATAGATTAACCTCACTTTTGAAGACAACTTTTAATTATTTTAAAGTTCTAGCGATTTATATATATTTGATCATCTATTTTTTAATTTTTTTTAATTGATGATGAGAAATTTCTCACATTTAACTCAAATTGCAGGTCCTCGTCATTTGCTTTGGAGTATGTACTGTGAGCTATGCATCCATAGCGATTCTTTGGTATTTAATGTTTGGTTCGAAAGTAAATTCTCAAATAATACTAAATCTTCCGACCGATAAAGTTAGCACTAAAGTGGCGATTTAAGCTATTATTGCCAGCCCGGTAGCAAAATTTGCTCTGATGCTATTAACAATCGTCAATGTTGTTGAAAATCAGCTCATGTGACGCCCTAATAAAGGGATTAGCATATTGTTTAGGAGCGGGTTAGTAATAAACTCGATAGTTGTAGCTCTCACAGTCCCTTTATTTGGATATCTCATTACATTAGTTAGGGTGTTTTTTGACATAGCATTCTCAATTATTCTTCTATGTGTATTTTACATGAAGATCACGAAGAATATTAAGGGCTTTGTTGTATCTTAAAGCAAATTGTCTCGAGATAAATTTTAATCCCCCAAAAAGAGCTGATGAGAGAGGCAATATTGTCTTTAGGAAAGTTGTTCGACGCCTCAAAATCATTGTTAATTTCGTTTTTTTCCCTAACAGAAAATTCTATATTTATTAAACTGATTGATTAGTGGTTAATTTCAAGTGTTCTTTTATTCAATCATCTTATATTTTTTTTTGAGGGAGCAATCATCTTACATTGATCTCCTCTATAATCTGATTTTTAACAATAAGTGAGTTTATATATGCAATATACCTTGAATTGGAGTAATTGATTCAATTCCAGCATTCTCGATTTCTTATTATTACTCTCCAAAAGTATTTTCAATTCTTATTAGTCTTCAAAAACATTAACTTCATTCGGCTACCCCCAATACTCCTAATTCTTGCCATATAGGTATTCTTGCGAAAAAGGTTGAAGAATATTCAAAGTATTGAACAGGACATAAAATATTTAGACTCATATACCTATGGTACAAATATAAAATATTTTATTCGGAAGTAAATTTTAATAATATTTTTGAATTATATTTAGACTTATGTTTAGATTATATAGAAATTAATTTAAAGTGCTTAATATAATTAAAATTAGTATATTGTATTTTTATACACTATTAAATTATAATTAACATAAAATAAAGTAATTATTGAATAATAATTAGTATATTTATATGTTTTAGTTATTCTTATTTATTAGTTATACAATATTTGAATTATACATGTAAATAACTTTTCATAAATAATTTTTAATTTAATTATAAATTATTAAAATGTAGTATGATTCGCCAAGTATTATTATAATAACTATAACCTTTGTGTGTTAAACTTTTACTTCAAAAAAAAAAATCGATTATTTAACAACACCTCGAAATGTGTGCAAACCGAAAACATAAGAAATTTTCGATTATTCATATTTATATACTACGTGTTTTAACTAACATAAAATTCCAAATTGTGGTATGACTTATGAGATATGGGAATAGATTTTGTGTTCCAGTTTTCTGTGTTCCACTTTGTTAGAGTTGACCTACTGAGTCAAAACTCTAATAATTTTAATTTGTTGTTATCTTGTTATTTTGCCAAGTTTCTAGAACAAAAATAAACTAATTATTTGCAGGCCCAATTACATGATTTTGGAGACTTAGTCGAATTTGTTTTGGGAGTTGAGAGATAGTGGGAATTGTGTCCTACTTTCAAGGAACTAACATCTCTCAATCCCCCACTAACCCCTTAACTTGAAAGTTGGTTGTGTGGCCTATTTTGTAGGGATGCAACCGTTCTATAAAAGGGCAAGAGAGATCGCACAAAGCAAGGCACGGATTCGAGCATAAGATTTGAGTTTTCACAAAAAGAGTCCAAGTTTTTCACAAGAAGAGAGGAGAGGTGCTAAGTGTGTTCGTTAGGTGTTGACGTCACCTTTCTTAACACCTCTTGAAAGTTAAATCTTCTTGGTAGTTTTGAGAGACAATCTGTAGTCTTGGATAGGTTATAGTTGTTCTCTTATGTTTACGGTAGAAGGTTGAGTTAAGAGATCAAGTACAATAGGGAAGTCTTGGTCTTGTTCTTTATTTGGTGTAATCAACATTCTACTTCATTGTTTTTGCCTTAGTGGCGCGCAAGACAAGTATTTTTATACTTGTGCAAATTTTATTCCTGTGTTCATTCTCATTTTTATGCTTTGGTTATTTTTCTTAATTGATAAAATAAACAAAGAATCGAAAAAAATTCAAGTTTCATTTGGGTGGCACCTAGAGGTGTTGCCAACACTCTGCACAACACTGTTTGCAAAACTTAAGAATTCGACCCTTGAATTCTAACAATTGGCATCAAGAGCCTACACTTGATACTACTAAGTGAGATCTGTTTGTTTTTGTAGTGTTTTTTGATGGATGGTCAAGGAATTTCGATGGTTTGTCCCCGTTCTCGATGGAACGAACTACTCTATTGGAAAGTTAAGATGAGGGCCTACATAAAGTCGATTGATGAGCGCGCATGGAGGAATATCCTGGTTGGATGGACTCTCCAAGAATCATAGATCTTTGATGGTGATTCATTCAAAAGAGAGATAGGGGACGAATGATGAGATTCAATTGGCCAGTTTCAATTCCAAAGCATTGAACGCCATTTTTAGTGCTGTGGATATGACTCTCTTCAAAGTAATCTCAAACTGTAACTCAGCGAAAGATGTGTGGGATGCTTTGCAGCTGCATTGTGAAGGTACACAGGGTGTTCGTAGAACCAAATTGAGACTTCTTGCAACTCAATTTGAACATCTATGAATGGAGGAAGATGAAACCATTTCATCTTACAATGCTAGAATTTGTGAGATTGCTAATGAAGCACGGGCTCTTGGAGATCCAATCAGTAACGAAAGACTTGTATCTAAAGTCATGAGATCACTTCCTAAGAGATTTAATGTCAAAATCTACACCATTGAGGAAACCAAGAACACGGAGACTACGTCTTGATGAACTCATGGGTATTTTGCAGACTTTTGAGTGAACTTGGCTCAACAGGAGGAATATGAGGCGAGAGGAAAAGGAAAAAGCATAGCTTTTGCCGCAAGTCGGAGGAAGCTACGGTGATGCCAAAGTGATGCCAACATCAGTAATGGAACACTTCATCAAGGAAATGGAAGATTGAACTTGGTGAAGAAACCATTGCAATGTTGACAAGAAGGTTCAACAATGTATTCAAAAAAATTAAACAAGGGCAAAGATTCCAAAACTCCTTTTAATAACGAGAGGATTCAAGCCGAAGAAACCTTGTTAATCTTTGGAACTCCTACTCCCATGAAGAAAGACGATCGGACCTTTGAGAATCCATTCTTTAAACTAAAAGAAATGGATAGAATCAATGTCGAGCATGTAAGGGGTTTGGTCACTATGCCAACCAAAGGTGCGCCAACACACTTAGGGAGCGTGGGATGAGCGTATGTGTTTCCCAAGTGATGATGACACGATCTTTGAAAAGGTGGAGGAAGAGGAGCTCAATCAAGGCTTGTTTACTATGTGCGAAAGTGTGCCTCGAGTGGAAGTTCGAAGTGTTACGAAGTGTCGTACCCGATACAACACCGGACGACACCTCGAGAATCGAAGAAGATCGGTACTCTGTTTGGATCGTCTCATCTTGTTGGAGCAGGACATTTGTCCTCAAGCTCTTTGGATTTTGATAATCAAGATCACGATTTGATTATTAAAAACAAAGAACTTGTAGAAAGTTTGTCCTAAATAAAACTTGAAAATGACGTTTTCCTCAAAGAAAATGAAGATTTAAAAGCTTGATCTCAAAATTGGAAGTTCTTTTGACTAAGAAGGATAAAGAACTTGATCAAACAAAAGCGAACTTTGTAATCTTGAGAAAAGGGTGAGTCAGTTTGATTCTAGCTCTATTGTGGTTGATGAAATTATGAAAACTAGATTTGACAAAAGTGGTTTGGGCTTCAAGCCCGATAAACTGTAAAGCAAAAATTGATGATTCTGTGAAAATGTTGGACTCGAAAATTCTTCCAAACGCGTCATTTTGTTTGTCATTATTGTCTAACTCCTGGGCACACTAGACCTTTTTGTAAAGAATCGAAAAATGATAAGAAAAAGGTCAAGTGTGGTCGAAGTGAAGTGACACACACACACACAAAGACGACACCTCAAGAAAAATAATAAATTTTTTCAGTAACTCTTCTGGAGTGAGTGAGACAGATGTTGAATGCCATTCTTGTCTTGTTGTTTACACTTCTCTCAAGTCCAATGTTGAAGGCACTTGGTATTTTGATAGTGGCTGCTCACGCCACATGACAGGTACCAAGTCACATTTAACTGATTATGAGGTGTGGAATGGAGGAAGAGTGAAGTTTGGTGGTGGTGCTAAGGGAATTATAATTGGTAAAGGAACTCTGAATGTCAAAGGTTTTCCTAAACTCAAGAATGTTTTTCATGTTGATGGCTTACTTGCTAATTTAATTAGTATAAGTCAATTGTGCGATGATGATTTGCATGTTAAGTTTGATAAAGACTCTTGTTCTGTCTTTGATAGCAATGATACGTGTGTAATGTTTGTACGAGATCTCTTGATAATTGCTATTTGCTTGGAAAAGATGAAACATGTCATCATGTCGATTTTGATGAAAACATTCTTTGGCACCAAAAACTTGGACACGTCAATTTTCGAAATTTGAAAAAATTAATCAGTCTTGAAGCAGTTAGGGGTATTCCCAAACTTACCTTCAATGGTAAAGTCACTCATGTTTGTGAACCTTGTCAGAAAGGTAAACAAACCAAGGTGTCTCACCAGGTGAGACAACACTTCAATACCACACACTGCTTTGAGCTCATTCATATGGATTTGATGGGTCCAGTTGAGGTTGATAGTTTAGGAGGGAAGAAATACACTTATGTGTGTGTTGATGATTTTTCGAGATTTGCTTGGGTTGAATTTTTGAAAGAAAAATCAGAAACCTTTGAGGCTTTTAAGAGACTTTACACTAGAATTTGTAACATGCATGATTCAAGTATTGCAAGGATTCGATTACGATCATGGGAAAGAATTTGAGAACATTTCATTTTCAAATTTTTGTGAAAAGAAAGGAATTTTCCATGAATTCTCGGCTCCCATAACACCCCAACAAAATGGGGTGGTGAAAGAAAAAAGAACCTTGCAAGAGATGGCCCGAGTAATGTTGTGCTCGAAAAATATTTCAAAAAGATTTTGGGCGAAGCTTTGAATCTTGCATGTCACATTTCTAACCGTGTGTACTTGAGACCAAGCTCTACTATGACTTCATATGAAATTTTAAAAGGAAAGAAGCTAATCTCAAGTATTTCCATGTGTTTGGGTGTGTCTGTTATATCTTGAATGATTGGGGAGAATTTGGGAAAGTTTGATCCTAAAAGTGACAAAGGCATGTTTCTTGGTTATTCTAAAAATAGCCATG
The DNA here is from genome assembly GCA_016081115.2 of Rehmannia glutinosa. NCBI lineage: Eukaryota > Viridiplantae > Streptophyta > Magnoliopsida > Lamiales > Orobanchaceae > Rehmannia > Rehmannia glutinosa. The sequence goes on from CM071929.1 coordinate 16,045,752, forward strand.
CTTATCGGATTTACAATCTTGAACTAGAACAATTCAAAAAGCTGTTAATGCCGTTTTGATGATTTGTCGATTTTAGGAAATAAGTCGAGGATGAGAACATTCTTTGATGTGATTGACTCTATTATTCTCGCAAAAACACGTGTCTGTTGTTTGTGATTCTCGGGGTGTTACCGGAGGTGAGACCACACCCCAGCCCAACACTGTCTTTGGATCTGGTGAACAGCAAGAAAGCTCGAAAGTGAAGTGAACTCGATCGAATCTCGTTCTGTGCAAAGAGATCCTCAAGGAAGATCCCGGAAAGACCATCCAACCACTCAAGTCATTGGAGAAGTTTCGATAATATCGAACAAGGAGAAAGGAAAAGGCGAACTACGGGGATATGGTGAGACCTTCCTTTTTCTCTTCTACATGTTTGATGGTAAGTCTTCGCTTGTTTTGTGTCAAACATTGAGCCCAAGAACATTAATGAAGCTCTTAAGGATGAATTCTGGATTAATGCCATGCATGAGGAATTGAACCAATTCATTAGAAATGATGTTTGGGACTTGGTTCCACGTCCTGACAATGTTAATGTCATAGGCACTAAATGGATTTTCAAGAATAAAAGTGATGAACATGGAAACATTGTAAGGAACAAAGCTAGACTAGTTGCACATGGTTACACACAAGTAGAAGGTGTTGATTACGATGAGACGTTCACACCTGTTGCTCGTCTTGAGTCTATTCGATTATTATTGTGTGTTGCTTGTTCTCTTGATCTTAAGTTGTACCAAATGGATGTCAAAAGTGCTTTTCTTAATGGCGTGTTAAATGAAGAAGTGTACGAGAAATGACCCAAAAGGATTTCAAGATCCACACAAACCTAATTTCGTTTTTAAACTTAAGAAGGCGTTGTATGGATTAAAACAAGCCCCTAGGGCTTGGTATGAAAGATTGGCAGATTTCTTAGTACAATTTGGTTTTAAAAGAGGCGGTGTTGATAAAACCTTGTTCATTAAGAAAGATAGGCACCATATGACTATAGCTCAAGTCTATGTGGATGATATAGTGTTTGGTTCTACTTGTGATTCTTTACGTGATGATTTTGTGAACTCTATGTCTTCCACTTTTGAAATGAGCTTGGTTGGGGAACTTAATTTCTTTCTAGGTTTACAAATTAGACAACTACCTGATGGTATTTTTGTCTCACAATGTAAATATGCAAAAAACCTGGTTAAGAAATTTGGTCTTGATAACAGCAAGCACATGAGAACACCCATGAACACTAGTCAAAAGCTGTGCAGGGATGAAGTGTCTGAAGGTGTTGACAACACCTTATACAGGAGCATGATAGGGAGCCTACTTTACCTCACTGCTAGTCGGCCAGATCTTATGTTTAGTGTTTGTGTGTGTGCCCGTGTACCAATCGACCCTAATATCACTCACTTGAATCTTTGTTAAACGAATAATAAAATATGTGAGTGGATCACGATTTAGGGCTATGGTACACTAAAGACAAAACACAAATTTGGTGGGGTTTAGTGATTCGGACTGGGCTGGTGACTTAGAGGATAGGAAGAGTACCTCTGGTGGATGTTTTTATCTCGGGAACAATCTTGTGTCGTGGTATAGTAGAAAGCAGAGTTGTGTTTTTCTTTCTACCGCCGAGTCCGAGTATGTGGCGGTGGTTCATGTTGTGCCCAACTTATCCGGATGAAGCAAATGCTTGATGATTATGGTATTTCTAGTGATATACTTGACCATGTATTGTGACAATTTAAGTCTTTATAGATATCTCTAGAAATCCCGGTGCAACATTCCCGAACTAAACACATTGACATAAGCGCACCATTTTATTCGGGATTTGGTGGAGAAAGGTTTGATTCACATTGATCATGTTTCCACCGAAAATCGATAGGCGACATTCTCACTAAATCGTTGGATTTTGAGAGATTTTCGATCTTTGAAATCTCTCGGTCTTTGTAAAAGCAGTGAAGTGTGGTCTGAGGTGTGACGACACTTGTCGTAACACCTATTTCTTTTTTTTTTTTTTCTTTTTTAGGTTTTAGGCATGGTGCATAATATCTTCAGGGGTTTTCAAATTGGGTGTGCCATCCTCTGTGAAACCTCTTGATTGGATTCGAGTTATTCTTGTGGCCAAAAATCGGATTGAATACACTACAAGTACTTGCACATTTTCTTCCTTATATTTGTACATTTTTTAGCTCTCTGTTTTGAAATTTGTTACTAAGTAGTTGAGGGTCTTTCATCTCTTGTATGATCATGCCCCATGCGAAAATTGTAACGTTTTTCAAACATGAGCTTGGCTTCGCTGATTATAGTCATTAAAGTAGTTGAGGAATCTTTCACATTTCTGTGATCATGTTCCATGTGAAACAATGACTTGTTAATTAAGAGCTTATGTGTACTTAAAAAAAATTGGAGAAAAATACACAAAATGTGTATATAAAAAAAAAACAAAAAAAACAAAAGGAAAAATACACAAAGTGTGTATGAAAAAAAAACGTGTGTTATTGATTCAGTGTGGTTGAATTTGTGCAAGGAAAAATCATTAAAAGATCTGATGTATGGCCATGAAAATTGTTTTGATGAAAACTGGGAAGTGTTTAGCGGATGTGGCCAACACCTTCCGTGAACACCTTGTGGTATTTTTTTCACTTTTGTGTGCTTCGCATTTTTTTCTTTTTCCTTCACACCGTTTTTTTTTCTTTTCATTTTTAGGCATAATCAGGAGTTGATTAAGTGGATTTGTCCCTATAAATTGATTTTCAGTGGTTACGTGGGGTGGTTATTTTTTTCTCTCCATTATCCTAAATTTTAGGGGGCTTAATGTTAGTGGGTTGAATTGAGGGGGAGTTACATATCTGGAATTTGAGATAAATATCTGCACTTAGTGGGTAGTTATTTTTGGTCTTTATATTGCTTATAAATACTATGATTTATTTCAAGTGTTTGTAACATCATTTTTTTCCAGATTTTCGATCCTCTTTATTTCCCTACAGGTCGTGATTTTCAATGGAGGGTGAAAATATTGCCAACATTTTGGCCCAATTAAAAAATAGCCCACCACCTCTTTCATCATCATTAAACCCAACACAAACACCCATTCCATCATCTTCTCACAACCCGTCACCTACCACCCAAAATCCACCATCATCCACCTCTTCACCGCCAAAATCCACAAAATCCACTGCCATGGCGTACGATCCATCTGATATTAGAAGTGAGTGGGCGAGAGCTACAGCGAAGCCACCTTCTTCGAGTGTTCCAGAAAGTGTGACCGCACCTGAAGAAAACAAGGACGAAAACCCTAAGACGACCGAATCCGGCTGTGTGCGCCCGGGCAGCGATTGTCCCTATAATCACCGAAATCGATGTTCGGGCGTCCAACTTCCGGACACGAAGAAAATCCGCTCGGATGTTGATGACCCACCGGATTTGGAAAGCATCAAACACACATTCGGTCCTTTAGGCACTCCATTCACAAAAAGATCTCGCCGACTTCAACGAAAACCCCGGTTCTTTAATTCGCACGACCCAAGAAAAGATCTCGAGGTTCGGGTAATGTGGGTCATCTTCTTCTTCAAAATTCTCAAAAATTCCTTCTCCTGCCCCCTTCTAATGTTGAAAAGAAGGTCCTACGTTGACCCAACGACCGGGAGAAGTGTTGAGGGAGAAGACAACCCTGCTGAAACCAGGTCTGAAGAAATTGGGGGTGAGGGTGACGAGTTTACTGTTTCTGCTAATGTGTATGTAGGTGTGTCTCCGGGTGATGCCAACACCCGTGCAACACCGCAGAACAAGAGTTTTTTAACTGGTTTGAATGATCAAGAGAGTAGTGATGCCTCCGATTCCGAGTCGGAGTATGAGAGAGAAGAAGTTAGTGATGAAAATGAGAGCATGGAAGAAGGGGCCATAGAAACAGAGGTTGAGGAAGATGATCCAGAAATGCACATCCCTATTGCTGAACTAAGGTCCAAAAGGGCTGCTGATCGAAATGTGTCCGGAGGTGTTGCCACACCTCACACAAAGACAACATGAAAATATGGAAGAAATAGATGAGGAGATGGTGAGGAATTTGCCCAAGCTCGGGCAAGTGATTTCGATATCGAGATAAGTAATCCACACTCTCTCGAATTTCTTTCCATTAAAGCTAGTGAAATTTGGGAAGTTGTCATCAAAAAGGATATCATTCTTGAAAAACCTCTTAATCTTGATGATTTTTCCAAATATAACCTTGTTCAATTTCGGAAGATCGACATTTTTCGCAAACTACCATGCATGCTAAACCGTTTGTTGATGGTATTGTTCGAGAATTTTATTCAAACATTTTAAAGAATACCTTCAACAAACATTCGCAAAATTTGGAAAAGTTTACCTACGGGAAAACTTTATAACTTCACACCTTCAATCATTAACAACCACCTTGGTTTGCCTAATGATGAAGGAGAATTAATTTTTGAAAATGAGGATGAAGTTATAAAGGAGCTCACCGAAAATGTTTTGAAAAATTGGCCAAAAGCTCCGATTAAGTTACGCTTCACACTTAACTTCTAAATATGTTGTTCTTCACAAAGTGGCCATAGCTAATTGGATTCCTACCTCGAATAATTCTACTGTGACTAAAGCCCAAGGGCATTTTATTTTTAAACTTGGTAGATGAGTCCACATAAATTTTGGTGAGCATGTTTTCTCCTTAATTTCCCATTTTTTGAGAAGAAAAGCACATATGGTAGTTTAATATTTCCTTCCTCATCTTTCTCTGTTCTCAAAGCTCAAGGAATACCACTCAAAGATCACGAATCGTACACCTCTGAGCCTTCTTCTATTCCCATCAAAACTGATTTACTTGAGGGACCCCATATTCGTGACCTTCCTATAGGTGTGCAGAGAGGTGTTACCACACCTCCTGGCACACCTCCTGTCTCCCAGCAATTTATCTCTGTTCCACTTCACCTTCTTGAACTCGATTCATAAACCGCCATTGCACAGATTGAAATATTTACTCGTATTCGGGATGAAACGAGTAAGTTAATTTCTGCCCAAAAAGGGGGAGACACTGGCACAAAAACAAGCGAGGTTGGAACGGGAACTGAAGTGCTAGGGGCTGAGGATCAAGGGGAAGAAGAGGAAGAAGTAGGTACAGCTGCAGGGGGAGTACAGGGTGCAGAGATTGCTGGAAATCAAAGTGCTTCTGAAGGTGTCAATGAAGGTGTTGCCCATACTGTTGGCAACACCCCTCTGAATCTGAATCCAGTGATCATTCCCCTGTATTCTGAAGACATGTTTGGCTGGATATTTGATGTTTTGTTTTGGGATGCTCTTAGGATAATTGTACTCTGATAACTCTGATTTCTTATCTTGGTTCTTGTTTTTTCTTCTGGATGATTATGTGTGTTTTAGGGGGAGCATGTATTTGAACGGTTTTTTGGTTGATTCCTCCTATGATTACTTGCGTAGTTCTATTTCTCCTATTCTTAGTCCGGTCTTTGTCACAGTTATTATTATGATGAGTTTTAGGGGAGTAGTTCTTATCTTGGTTACGCTTATTTGTGATTACTTTGGATGGATTGTTTTTATTCCTGGGATATGCTTGTCGGTTGTTATTTAGACATTATTTTGTCTAAGGTTTTTGTGCAGGTTTTGTTTAAATTGGCAAAAAGGGGAGATTGTTAGAGTTGACCTACCGAGAGTCAAAACTCTAATAATTTTAATTTGTTGTTATCTTGTTATTTTGCCAAGTTTCTAGAACAAAAATAAACTAATTATTTGCAGGCCCAATTACATGATTTTGGAGACTTAGTCGGTTGTTTTGGGAGTTGAGAGATAGTGGGAATTGTGTCCTACTTTCAAGGAACCAACATCTCTCAATCCCCCACTAACCCCTTAACTTGAAAGTTGGTTGTGTGGCCTATTTTGTAGGGATGCCGTTCTATAAAGGGCAAGGAGACTGCACAAAGCAAGGCACGGATTCCAGAGCATAAGATTTGAGTTTTCACAAAAAGAGTCCAAGTTTTTCACAAGAAGAGGGAGAGGTGCTAAGTGTGTTCGTTAGGTGTTGACGTCACCTTTCTTAACACCTCTTGAAAGTTAAATCTTCTTGGTAGTTTTGAGAGACAATCTGTAGTCTTGGATAGGTTATAGTTGTTCTCTTATGTTTACGGTAGAAGGTTGAGTTAAGAGATCAAGTACAATAGGGAAGTCTTGGTCTTGTTCTTTATTTGGTGTAATCAACATTCTACTTCATTGTTTTTGCCTTAGTGGCGCCGCACAAGTATTTTTATACTTGTGCAAATTTTTATTCCCTGTGTTCATTCTCATTTTTATGCTTTGGTTATTTTTCTTAATTGATAAAATAAACAAAGAATCAAAATTCAAGTTTCATTTGGGTGACACCTAGAGGTGTTGTTGCCAACACTCGCACAACACTCATCGCAAAACTTAAGAATTCGACCCTTGAATTCTAACACACTTCCTGTTCCACTACATTGAAATATGTCGGACACATATTTTTAGATAACATGTGTTTTTGGATTTTTTTTATGTATATATACACATGTATATCATCTAATAAATTTATAAGCTCAACCAAACACCCTCTAACTCATTATACACAATCAAAGTTTTTAACTTTTACAGGCAAGTGTCCCTATAAAATCTACCAATTCACAAGTGGTTCATTTTTTACTGTATTATTGCACTGAATTCCTTAGTAAGGAATAAGGGATGACTAGACAGGAACGTAATCAGAACGTTGGCGGCGGTCTTAAAAAAATTCAAATTTACCTTTTTACCTGTAAATTTTCGTTTTAAAAATAAATGTGACATTCCATCTCCATTTATTGCAAAATAATTTATAGCCACATTTAATGTAATTTGTTTTTTTTTTTTTTTGAAAACATAGCCACATTTCATGAATCTTGATATACAGGCACGTTGGACTGAAGGGGACGGCATTTCCTGAGGGAATGGAATTATAACAATCATATTTATATTCTTGTTGAAATTTCCTTGTCAATTCATTTATTCTGTCAATAAATAATTACAAGATTCACCCAAACCTAATTGCACCACTAATTGGTCTTATATATATATTTTTTTTGGCAAGCAAAATTAATTATTAGTGGACCCAAGTGCCCCAACCATTTTACAAATATTTTCACCCCTTACACAATACTAAATTACTAATACAAGTTTCTAACATGTCTATTCCGAGACGTTGTGAGGCGAATGATCTTTTAGTGTAAAAAGTAATATTTTGTCTTAATAGACTAATTTAAGGGTGTATTTGGATGGGGGGGATTTAGGAGGAAATTTGGGAGGAGGGATTTGAAATCCTTAACTAAATCCACACTCATGTTTGACATATAAATCTAAATCAATGGATTTCAAATCCATCGTTAAGTTTTAGTTCATTTTGAAAGGATTTCAAATTCCTCCCAAAACCTAGTCATTTAAAATCCATTTTTTTCCTTTATACTCACTTGCATATTCACACACATTGCACACATTTATGGACACATTTACACACACTACACACACTCGCACACTTTTACACGCACACTCCAAACACACATCACACACATTTACACACACACTCCACACACACCGCACATATTTACACACACCGCACATATTTACACACATTACACACATCGCGCACATTTACACACACACATACACATTTACACACACATTATAATTATTTACAAAATAATAAGATTATATCTTTTATTTTTATTTATTAAATATCAATTAAGAAAATAAATAGAGCTTCTAAATTTTTATTATTATCAAAACTTACGATTGATTTGAAATCCTTACACAAATTCACATCATCCAAACAAGAGGTGGATTTCAAATCTAATGACTTTGAAATCCATTCATTTGAAATCTCTTGGAATTTCAAATACCTCCATCCAAATGGGCCCTAAGTATATTTAGACAAGCATCACTTTTTACACTATAAATATCACGGTCTCATGGTCTCACGGTCTTACACCGTCTCACATAAGTTTTGCGTACAAGCTTTCCGCTCAAGAAGCCAATCCGAAAATGAGGTTGCACATAAAACTAATTTACAAATATATCTTTTTAGAAATTTATACTAAGATTTTAAAAAAATATTATAGTTATAAATTATAGTTTTTTTTTTAATTTCTATATCGACCCACTTCACCTTCGTATATCGATCCACCCCGATTTTTTCCTCGCTACGCCATTGTGTACAACCCATGTTTGTGGGCCATCTCCATAGACCAATGGGCAATGATTACAATAATAAAATCATTCTGCCTTAATCCATTCAGTCTATATATATGCATGCATAAAGTATAAGCTCAAATGCATCTTATATTTTGTGTCAATTTGATATTCTCTACGTTTCTTTGTTCTTGAATTTTAACAGAAAGCAGTTTTTTGTTCCAAAAATAAAGCTAAAAAATGGAGGATAGGCAACACAATTACAGTGATCTGACCAACGTAGCTGGGCTGGTGGCCGTTGAAAACCCGAAATTAGACATGCCCCTAACCGGTTGCATTCGGAGGCATTTTATAGAAAATTACCCACCCGACTTTCTGAAAAAGGTAATCACCAAAATTCATAGAACTCTTTTTTTTTTTTTTTTTTTTTTTGTTAGTACATATCCTCGAATGAGAGAATGCGGTGGGAATCGAACCTCTAACCTCTCGTCTGGGTGGGTATGAGAGTATTAACCACTTGATCACTATCTAATTATCTGAATAGAGATTTTTATTCACTCTCTTCTTGATTTTAACGAGCGATCACAATACAATTATGTTGGACAAATAAACTAACATTCCGCAAGAAGTCATATAAAAATAAAGGCAGCAGAAATCGCTAGGTAAAAATCTAGCGGCAACCCAGCGCCTAGCATCTAGACATAGTAATATTTTTTTTAAATTTTTTTTATTTTTAATTTACTTTTGACTGATTTTTGGCTGTCTGGACACGATTTTTGACCAAATTGGTTTTTCCACCAACATGGACATAATCACCTTGAGTTAGACGGCATACTGAGTTCTAGCCCCTCTCTCGCCCTTTTGTTTCTAATAATTAACAAAAAAAAAGATAGAATGTAGACTATATTTTTTTTGAGTTTTTTATCTAACCTCCCACCGCCAGCCGAATTTTACAACACTGCTTTGAAGGTTGTCTTTTATATTCTAAATCCTTCTAACATTCAGTCATTATTTCAAACACTTGATGGTATAATATGTAGGTGATTGCAGAAATAATTGCCACATTCCTATTGGTGTTTGTGACGTGTGGTTCGGCAGCTATTAGCGCGAGCGATGAACACAAAGTGTCGAGACTTGGAGCATCTGTGGCAGGTGGCCTCATTGTGACCGTCATGATCTATGCTGTTGGACACATCTCTGGTGCTCATATGAACCCCGCCGTCACCCTAGCTTTTGCCGCCGTCAGGCATTTTCCATGGATTCAGGTTTTTTCTAATCAATATATGCATAACTATATAAGCAATATTAATTGCTATTTATTTCCTGGCTAATCTTTTTTTATTTCATTAAGTACGTTGATTTCAGGGATTAAAAATTTAAACATTTCGATTACCTGAAATTTCTTCGGAGTGCTATTTTGGGGAGTTCAACCCAAATTTATGTATTAAAAATATACTTGATTTGCTTTGGGCCGATCGGGCCAAATAGGCCCGGTTCTTTTTGGGCCTGCAAAATCACAGCCCAGTCCGGCCCTATTATCGGGCCGGTCGGGCTAGCCCATCGGGTCGGACTTTTTTTTACAGCTCTACTTTTTAGGGATAATTACAAAAACTACTCTGAGGTTTGGGCTAATTACAAAAAAAACAAAAATGTTAGGGAAAAAGAAAAGAATCTTGAGATTTGATTTTGTGTTAAATATTACATTTTATAAATATAAAGTGAGTGTTTAAAATATTTTTGCTTATGAAGGGGTAATGTATAATACAAAATCATACTTCAATGAGTTCTTGGTATTTTCAAAAATCTATGGGTTAGTTTTTGTAATTATCCCTAATTTATATGAATGAATTTAATAAATTGATGGTATATTGTGGATAAACCAGAATATTCATATACAAAAAGAGCAATAGAATATTAATGGAGCTACATTGTACCATCCAACTTCATTTCATTATGAATAATATTTTACTCCACAAACATTTGTTAGCTAGCTAGGGCCTAGGAGGCGTTTTGACATATAGCTGCATTATTATTGGTCGTTGGCAGCATAAAAATCATTTCATACCGAAATAAGAACAAATTCATTTTTACATTATTCATAGTAAAATAATCAATATTTCGGCAACCAGGACCAATTATCAATTTCAAACGCATAGAAGAGGGAAGATGATATAATAATATTCATAGCCAAGAAGCCATAATCATTGAAACCCATCTTGATTCTCTTAAATAGCCAACATGGTCGGCCCAATATAAGGTTAAAATAATAGGTGATAAAAATCATAAATTTGTAACGACAAAACTAGAGCTGTCAAAATTAGTCTGAGCTCACAAAAAGACCAGGATAGAATGCAATTTCATCGGCATTCAGTCCGACCCAATTGGCTCAAAATAATTGGATGGGTTGAGCTCTAAAATTAGTGCCCCTGAATGGAATTTCGGACCAGCCCGATTTTCCCTTTGGTCTTGTGGGCTAATATCGGGCGGGCCAGTACATTTGACAGTCTAGATAAAACTACAGGTTTAGTGTTTTACCATCTTAATTTGCAATTCCCAGGTACCATTTTATGCAGCAGCACAGCTAACAGGAGCAACTGTTGCTGGATTTACACTACGTGTTCTCTTACAACCTATAAAACATGTTGGCACCACTTCACCCTCAGGAACAGACATTCAAGCCTTAGTCATGGAAATTGTTGTCACATTTTCTATGATGTTCATCACCTCAGCAGTGGCAACTGATACCAAAGCTGTAAGTACACACCACCCCACATCACCAAATTATCATCTTTTTTTTTTTTTTTTCTAATCATTGGAAATTGTTCAATATTTGGAAACATTTTTTCTTCTTGATTTGTTTTCACTATTTTCTTGTTGGACTTGCATTTTTATAGATAGGGGAGCTTGCAGGGATAGCAGTTGGCTCCGCAGTATGCATCACTTCAATCTTGGCCGGGTGAGTAAAAATAACTCCAACAAAAGGACACATACGAGAGATCTCCTATAGCTTACCGTGTTTCAACGTTATATATATGTCGAGTTTATAAAATGATATCATTATTGTAAACCATTATGAAGCAAAATTAACATGATTTAAAGTAACTATCATGCAGGCCAATATCAGGAGGATCGATGAACCCGGCAAGAACGATTGGTCCTGCAATAGCCAGCAATTACTACAAAGGTGTTTGGGTATATGTAATAGGGCCTGTTTGTGGGACATTATTGGGAGCGTGGTCCTATAACTTTATTCGTGTTTCCGACAAGCCAGCCTGTGCATTAACACCACATTCATTTTCATTCAAGCTTCGACGGTTGAGGAGCAATGATGAACATATTGCACCAAACGATAATCTCAACCATCTGTGAGGCCGTATATATGGCCCTCATTAATCCAGGGACATATTTCCATGACGTTTGTAGATAAATCATTTAAGAAAAGATGTGTACAATTCAGCAACTGTCATCTGATTGATGAATAACAAAATGTAAATATGGAGACTCATCTACAAACATTGGTTGTAATGTATGATACATTCTGCAAAAACTGGTCAAAATACAATTAAGACAAAATAACTGATTGGCCTGTAAATTAATGCAGAACGTTCAGCACTTGATATCAATGTTATAAAAAGCGCTAGGCTAGTCAGGCGGCAAGCAAGCTGGGGCTTAGCGCCTAGGCGGAGCCTTAGCAGGGTTAGGTTGGACTTGGGCGGGATTAGACAGGGCCTAATCAAAAGAAAAACATAGATGGACAAGAGGGGCCTAACGCCTAGGGGAGAACTAATTGGGACTAGGCGGGGATTTTTACAACAAAGCTTGATATCTAATAGAACAATTTCTCCAAATTTTCAGAAGCAAACAATATTCCTTGCATCCTTCTTCACATACAACTCGAAATAATTAGACAGAAACGAACATGGCAAAAAAAGTTACATATGCTATTTTCAATAAATACACTACACAACCCATCCATGGATTCCTAAATTCACACCTGGTTTACAAATTTCATATGATACAGCTGTCAATGGTTTGCAGAAAGCTTAAGAAACCTGCTCACAAACTACAAAGCTTCCTGGGTTGATAGTAATACTCTTAGTGCAATTATCCGTTTTGTAGATTCCCACAAGCCGATCCGCCAACTCAAACATGTTATTCCGAAGGCTGCATATCGAAGAAAAAAAATTTAAAAAAAAAACATCTCATAAACATTCTGCATAAAGGGCAAATCTCATAACAAATAATGGTTGCACAAAAACACACCTTATGATAATGAATTGTGCATCCTTGGTACGGTCTTTTACATAATGCCCCACAATCGAAACATTCTTGAAATCTGTCAAGCCAAGAAATCTCATGAGGATGCCGAAAACAATTCAAAAAATAAAGATAAAACAAATAAGAAGATCCAAGGGACATTACCTAAAGCAGCATCAATCTCATCCATCACATAAAGTGGAGTTGGTTTGTAGTGGTGGAGAGCAAAAACGAGGGCTAATGAGCTCAGTGTCTGATATATCAACATTAGAAAGAGAACCAAGTCAGATACACTGGCTAAGTTTTTTAAATTTTACGTCAAATTAAATGCAATATTCTTGGATTGATGCTATTGAGTAACATCTACTTAATAAATACCTTTTCACCGCCTGACAAGTTAGCGATATTCTTCCAACTCTTTTTGGGCGGTCTGACACTGAAGACAACTCCTTCAGAAAAAGGATCCAATGAGTCTACTAACTCCAGTTCTGCATCACCTCCCAGTGTAATCATCTGTAGCAACATCATAAACACCTTCAGCCGAAAAGATAACAACGAAAAGCACAAAACATACATAAAAAAAGAAATTAAGAAATTAAACAAGTGCCCTAAACACCAGCTAGAGCGTGAATTAATGTAAGAGAAAAAAAAATTCAGATAGCTGTTGTATTAAACCTGATACATTTCTTTAAGTTTCAACGAGATTGTGTTGAAACCAGCCATGAATTCATCTAACCTGGAAAACATTGAAGGAAATATAATATTATTAGATTTGGGAAGGTGAGATGAAAGAAGTATTACGATAAAACAAATCATCAGTGATTTACCTCCTCTTCCTCCATTCATCATATTGCTTCTTTATGTCATCACGCTCTTGAGTGACCAAATTAAGATCACCAACTCGCTCATTGTACAAGCTCACCTTTTTCCTGTACCTGTTAAGGAATACTAATTTTATTATCTCAAAATAAAATAAAATATTATCAATAGCACAGAAACATCATACACAGATATATGCCCTAATAACTTAAGAGTACTCGTTATAAATCACCAGAAACCAATGCATACTCTGAGATTGAGTCAAGATTTGGGTTCATGTCTTTCAGTTGAGCTTCAAGAAGTGCGACCGTCTCAAGAGCCCTCTTAAGGTCACTTGTTTCACCAAGAGTTGCATCTGTCAATATTGTTTGAAGCTTTTCTGGATCCACCAAATCCTTCTGAATCCTGTTACAATTATAAGGTTATTAAGAACAGCAGCTTGCGCACTAGCTGTGATATAACCAGAGGAAAAAGCTTACTGCTCCATGTGCTTCGATAGAGCTACTTGAAGATCATCAAGCTTTTTCTTGTAACCTTTCCCCTTAATTTCCAACTCTTTACATGCTTTCTTTTTATCTTGTAACTTGTACTCAGCATCAACCTGCACCATTAGTTAAATTGGTTAAAAAATAAATATACTGACCAAAAGAAGATGAAAACATATACTAGGGAATCAGACCTCAGATGTTCGCAACTCATCCACAGTTTTCTTCAGTTTTTCATAGTCAGATTTTGCTTGATCCAGGATATCTTTATGTTGATCAATTAACTACAAATACGAGAAAAAGGTTATATAAGCATCTATATCTTTGACTTAAATAGCCATATACGTATGCACATGCACAGAAAAATATGGGCACTAACCTCCTGCGTTTTCTTATAATTCTCCTGAACAGTAAAAGCTTTCTGTTCAATCTCTTTAAAAGTGGAATGTAATTTCTCCTTTTCCTCTGTAAGCCGTTGTTTCTCATTTTTGGACTCTTCAATCCCCTTCGTCAGTTTCTTAATCATTTTCTGACCAGTTTCTATCTGAACTTTGCGGCGGTTAATCTCAGTGCTAGTTTTATCAATATCCTGACAAAAGGTTTGGATGGAAAGTACAATATGGTCATTCACGAGAATTTGGTGCCTATTCAACTTCTTTTTGAGAATAAGTTACATGTACTTACAGACTGAATTTTGCTAACTTTAGACTTCTGGTTTTTCAGTTTTTCACCACCAGCATTTTCTATTTTATTCTGAAGCTCCAAAGCCTACAAAACAACAAAAGTTGATATGAAATGATAATTTCTCCAAACAAGTTCGTGGCCCCCTTTTTGTAAACGGCATGGAATTATAAGTTAGCATTTTGTGATGCTAAGCATGTATACCTAAACACTAGTGATCAACAATCCTTGGGAGTTGCACCATACAATACAAGAGCAGCTATTGGTTTTTGAAAATCAGTCAAAGACTTTTTTCATGGACTTCTAAAAAGAAAATATGGACGGGCAATTGAAGACAAAGGAATAAAAAATAATAAGAGGCAATTTTATGCAAAGAAATAAAGTTGATGGAACTATTAGAAAGACGAAGACTAACTAGCCAAGGTAAAGGTGTCAAAATATAGTCACCTTCTCTTTCAGTTGTTTTGAACAGCGCATAAGCCTATCAATCTCTTTCTCTTCAGCAGAAATGATGTTTCCCAATTCCTTCAGCCTAGCCACCTCTTCCTTTATTGGCTCTGATGCTGCCTTGAGGGAATCTAGCTGTTTTTCTATATCACCTAATAGCAACTTAAGACTGTCTATCTGTCATGGCAAATATAGTTTCAGGAAATTGATAACCAATAATATTATGAACGACCAGAAACGACAATCGTTAACAGCTGACCTACCTCCTTTTGGCTTTTTGCTAACTCCATCTCCAGGGGTGCTATTGCTTTTTCTGAATCCCTGTAATGTTTCACTGCATCAGTTAATTTGTTCCGTACAGTACTTAGACGTTCAACCAAATCAGACAACTCCTTTTCAGCATTTGCCACAGCTTCACCAGAGACGCTAGCACGGATAGATGTTCCCATTTTGCCTCCACGTGGCTTACTACCTCCACCACTCATAGTACCAGATTTTTCAAAAAGAGCACCATCAAGTGTCACAACACGCCAAAATTCCTTCTTTCCACCGTAAGCAATGTGAGTTGCCTGCAACAGCAAGATGAATAAAGAGTAAAACAGTGATGAATCAAGATATATACTTCAATGGTAAAACCAAATGCACTTCATGATAAACACAGTATATGCAATTTCATGACCCTTTTAGTTTTCCATATACATCTAGAAAAAAGTTTGCAAGAAACTCCAAGCAGACTGTTTTACCAACCACTTTGCAACAGCGGATTTGGAGGCTGAGTTTTTTTGTTGCTCACGTTAATTTCTTGACAGGTATTTCAAACAAAAAAAAATCCCATATGAATGTTGTGATCCTAAGATAACATATTGTTCTTCTTTCTTTAGCAAGATAAAGGTAGTAAAGGTACTACTTTTACAAGGACCTACCTGATCAATATCTTTAGCTAGAATTGTGTTCCCTAGTGCTGCAAAAAAAGCAAGTTTCATCCTCTCATCCTGAACCTTGATCAAATCAAATAGGCGTGGAACACCCTCTGGTGTCACGATTTTCTCCTTTAGTCGAGATTGATGATTGGCTTGTTTCTCCTGCGAGGAATCAGAAACAACAGTGTAAGCATGAGAAAGGAAGACTACAGTATATACACCCCAACTTTGATTAGAACTGAAATCGAACATGACAAAGACAGTTTATTTACAACTGCTATTTACAACCTTACACTTTTATAGGGCAACTGCTATTAATATATCCTTTCCGAAAGAACAATTGGGAAGCTCCAAGCAGGAGGCCCTATTCACATTGATCACATTGGAAATCCTATTATCCCATAGTACAGAGGAATCATAGAGGAGATGACTGTGTTGGAGAAAGAATTCTAAGACACTATTGAAGAATTCTAGCAATTTAAATCAGGCAGGATTTTAAAGGCTAAAGCATCAAAGAAAACTTTTATCCGTTTTATTTCGCTGTAGCTACAGGGAAATCAATAGGCAGCAGATAACCACACTAGTCGGCTTCAAGTTAATGCATTTAACATGGGATTAAATGTTTTTGATCAATTTGTTCACTTAAGACAACTGCTCTTCTAGTCATCCAAATTCCATTCTGCTCAATCGTTGGTACTGCAAGTAAAAATTGAATCTGAAAACTTATATAAGTGATGCTGAAAGAGCTAGAGTTGAACCATTGATCTACCAGAATCATGAAAGTAGCAACACCAAGGTTTTGGCTGCGAAGTAACTCAACACACGCTTGTGCGGAAGCAGTGTTTTCCACAACAATATAATCGAGTCCAGGACATGCAGTTGATATGGCTATATCATATTTTGCTGCAGAAAAAAATGTGGACGGTTAGAAAAATAAAACCAACCAGATCAAAAAACCACTTAAATAGATTACATACATCATCAATCAGTGCCTAAACAAAAGAAAGAAACAGAGCTAAATTTATACATACAAATTCACTTTTGTGTACAAGATATAGACTACTTATTGGTCTACCATTTTGACATAATTACTATTAGTTTAGTACGAGTAATTCACCATAGTACTGGCATCAATAGTTCTTCAAAATAGAGAGAGCAGCATATCAGTACGATCTTTCATGCGAAGTTTGCCAAATTAATGGTATCATCATTTGGAAGTTATAATAATGTGGTTACTATGCATATGAAACTGAAAGAACGCTAGAATGCATTCAATTGATGAAAGTTAAAATAGAAAATAAACATTGCACATAACAAGATGTCCTTCATTTCCTATGAAGTCAAGCATTATCGGAATCTGAACACAAGTCCTCATCAAATGGCTGCAGGTCTGGAGACAGTAAAGCAGCATCTCCATTGGAAAAGCCAAGATTCACGAAACATAGAATAAATTGTTGAGTAAACACCATGTTCCAGGTGAAACACCCACTATAATAAGAACCAAATTAGAGATAGACGAGTTTAAGGAAAAGCTGAACACCACATAAAGTATAAAGTTGAAGTACCATGCAAGACGCTATTACATAATTTTATGTATTTGGAGAATGCCCTTAATCAGTAAAAAGTCCAGATTAAAACAGTCACTGCTCACCATCAATAGCTCCTAAGTCTCCCATGCGGCCATATATTCCTGGTATAAGATTTGTTTCCTTAGCTTGAAGTATCGCTTTTAAGACAGATCCCTGATTCTTTTCAGATTCCATAGTTGATGAAAGCTCCACAACCTTTTGTCTTGCAGCCTGTTCCAAAGGAATCAACCTTTCTTGTTCTTCAAGGCACGTCTGCAATTTTCCAGGCAGCCTCAGAATTTTATACTGAAAAATGAAAATACAACAAATGTGAAGAACTATTATTAAAATTGCTTACTTGCTCCATTTTACGAGCTGCGAATGCTTCAAGCTTGAGTTTCTCTAGCTTATTCTGAATATCTTTTACACTTGAAGTCTTCGTCTCAATTTTTCTATTAACTTCAATAATCTGCTTCTGTGCATCTTCATAAGCAGCACGACCAGCCTCATGCTGAAATGGATGTTAACAATCAGTAAGTATGGTTAAAGAAATCCAGCTACCAAGGCACAAACTCTGAAATTGCTTGAACTTTTATTTCCAATAGAATCTCAGTGTAACAAAGCCAGCACTGAACAGTTCAGACATCTATGCCTAACTGAAAAGATAGCCCTGCTTTTCCAGCCCTTGGTCCATGACCAGGACAAGAAACATGGACATCTAAAGAAAGTTAATGGAGGTCAATGATAAATGGTATACATTCAGGAAGAGTACGCTTAAACATTAACTTGCGTGTTACCGAAATACAGGTACATTCTGGATTTCCGAAACGTAACCACCACTACTTTCTGCACTTTCCACCAGTGCACTTTATTGCTGTAGCATAAAACTACCCTTAAATATTTCAACTAGAGAATGTATCCTAACCCCAACTCTAGATTATGTGTGTGTCATGTCTTGTTTGATAAGTTTGTGTTACCTCATAATTATTTGTTGACAAAAAAGAACAGTGCCTCTTGTGAGAAGTAATTAAATTACTAATCAAGTATCCTATATAGTTGTAAATCAAGATGAATGCCTTGGTTCAACCTAACATAATTAGGTTTGATTCTAAGAGATAGCCAAAGCTGGATACTTTTGAATTACTCCATATTACGACCACATAGACAAGGTATGTCATATATGGACAATGGCATGATGCTAAAAATTTCAACCTAACAAATTTTGAGTATAAAGCAAAAGGAAAAGAAAAAAAAAGAGGACATCTATTTCAGCACCTCAATCTCATTTCATAGGTCATATGAGCCCATAGAAAGCAAAAGGTTGCAACACCCACCAAAAAGACATAAAAATTATAATGAGGATGCTTTGACATTCGCACAATGTTGAGGTGGAAGTTTAGAATGTTATATCTTGTCACTATTATTCTCCACGATATTGACAAGTTTAGAACTAGACTGGCCAAAGATTATAAAGCCAAAATGCAATAGTTACAAAGAATCCAACATAACTTGATAACATGAAGCTTAGGATTATGGGAAAGCTCTGTCTGAGGTTATTACAAACAGAAAAGAAAAGGTTATAAGTAAATAAAGGAAAAGAGTTAATACGTAGACATCAAAATGACTTAAAGTTCGCAAGGGTCACTATATGTTACAAACCTCACCTTTTCTATAAAAAGTTTCTTTTCTGCTGTAGCAACTTCAAGTTTTCCTCTATGTTCAATCAATTGCTTTTCCCAGGGTTCTAGTTCATTACGAACATCAGCAAGCTCACTACGGAAAACTTCTGTTTCAGCTGTTTAAAACAAAATAAAGCTCAGATAAGAATTTAATTATACATCAATAACAAGTCTGATGCAAAAGAAAGAAATGACAAACACAAAGATGAGGGTTACAAATTCTTTCATCATTATATCATCATCATCATCAAGGAAGCATCCTTCTACTAGATATGTCATGCAGAAAATAAAATGAATGAAACTTATATAAACTAGCAACAATATCTTTCCATCTAGATGTCAAAATATCATCAAAGTCAAAACATGAAATTTCAGAAGTTTTTCTAACTACAAAAGAATAGCATCCTGAATGTTGTCGAGGACAACATGCTAAAAATAAGGTAGGAATTAGTTCAATGACCAAGTAAGTATTGTATGAACCCAGTCATATGTGTGATTGTATGTCTGGAGGAAGAATGAAAGTAACAGAAAATATCAAGAGCAAATAAAATAAAATTTAAATGAAAACGAGGAATGAACATGCTGTGGAAGAATGAAATGTATTTCAAAGTAAACCTAGAGCTAATCCATTAGACAACATGATTAAGGGAAGTATAGAGCTACCTTTAGCATTTTCCTTAATTTCTTCCAAACTTTTCTCCTCATCCACTAAAAGTTTCTGTAGTTTAGGAATATCTTCCTCAAGCCGAGGAATCAAATTTGTAGAGTCCTCACTCTCTTTGGTGAGGTCGGCAATTTTAGTCGAATCCTGAAATGATAAGAAAGAAAAAATTATGTCAAAGCAAGACTGATAAAAAAAGTAAGGATCAAGTCAAATAAGAACAATTAACTCGATACAGGCTACTGTTCGTCATACCTTTTCAAGCTTATCATCAAGCTTTTTGATCTTTTGCTTCAAATGCTTAAAATCTTCCCTGTGTTTCAAGTCCTGCCTTTCAAATTCCTTAAACTCGTCCTTGCAGCGCCTGAGGTCACTATCTAATTCCTAGTATTTCAAATATTAAAAAAAAAAATCAAACTAAAACCATTTCAAAAGTTTGGACAGTTTCAAGAAATTGTTATTAATAAAATAAAGTTGATACCACATGCACATGTATATCTGAGGGGTATAGAAAATTTACAAGTAATACTTGTATAGAAATATAGGGCACAAACCTCTTGTGTCTTCATGTACTTCACATGCAAAGCTTCAAGCTCTTTCAATGTTTTGGTATTTTCTTGAATTTTTTCCCTGTAAAATACAGCCAATGATTTTCAGCAGAATCCTGATTGTCTATCCAAGACTTAAACTAGTTCGAACAGAACCACCTTTCAGTCTTCACATTTGCTTCTAGGTTTGAAACAGTTGTTTGCAATTCTGCTACTTCAGTAACATTATTTTCAGAGGCAAGTTTGGTAGCTTTTTCTTGCCATTTTAACAGTGACAATTCCTTAAGCATGTATTCTTCTGCTTCGTTCTTGACACCCTAGTAAAATGAGCAACAAAAATATAAAAATCCTCAAGACATATGTTGGAAACAAATACAAGGTAAGCAAGCTATTGTAAAACCTTACCTCCAGGCTCTCTCTTTCTTTCTCAGCTAGCTTAACCATTTGAACAACACCAGACCTCTTTTCATTAAGTGCTTCCAGCCTAACATGTTGAAAAAAATTAGAGAACATTTGAACACCTAGGTTGTGTGCTTTCCTATAGGATAGCGAACAAGGGAAAACAAGTAAAATATTCCAGTAAGCTAAAGTGAAACATAGATAGATACTTTGGCAAACAAGAAACAACATTCAAACATTGTCTGTTTTTCTGTATGTAAAGATATCCATTTAGTTCATTCTGGGGGCATTGCGCATAATGTAAAATTGATATTCTATCAAACATAGACTAATTTTCAATAAGGAAAGATCTATCCAAGAATATTGCTGAAATCCTACACATATAACTTTATGAGTTGATTGATTTGCATATTCGATTTGCTGAATAATAACAGCACTCCAATTAAATAAACAATAAGAAAACGATTGTCCTTTACAATCCATGTGCACTAAAGCAACATGTGTCTCCCCATGATGAAGCTCATAACTTACTGCTTAAATGATTCGTCAATTTTTTCTACATATTTGTTAGTTCCAATTATATCCTCGAGATACTCCAGAAAACCTTCATCATGGGGCCCCTGTGCCTTTGGCTTCATAAGGGATATTTGCTCCACTTCACCCTGGAGAAACACAAAACTTTAAGCATTAAAACCACAGACATAGCAACTGTGTGTGTATCCTGAACCAAATAAAAACAATTACATGACTTGAACCTGAAGAATCAAAAAGCGGTTGTTATCCAAGTCAACACCTTTCCCTCTCAACAACTTGGTGACCTCTGTAAAATTACTAGCTCTATTATTGATATAATACTTAGAGGAGTTATCCCGAAATGCAACACGTGTAATCACAATATCACTTCCAGGGACAACTTCATAAGTCCCATCATCCTATAACCAAAGCAAAAGTCAGCAATATACCACCAGAAACAACCCCCTAACAAGGAAAATACATCATAATTAAAAGAAAAGAGGGCAAATAAGGACAACATACCAAATCCAAAATCTCCTGAAAGTGAACTGATACACTAGCACTGTCCAAATTCTGATGATTGGAGGAGTTGTGGATAAGCTCTGACACTTTATTTAGCCTCATCTGCATGTTTAGTAAACTCAAACAAAGTTATTGATTGTCGACAACTGTCAAACAGATCAAATCTTCTATTATTACCAATATAAAAAAAAAAAAGAAATCTTAAGCTCTTACTTGGCACAACACACACAAACCAAAAAGTGTAGACATCAAAATTATAAGGAGAGAACTCTATCAAATTAATATGACAAGCTAACAGATTTTATTCCAACTGAAAAAATATTCTGGGAAAATATATATATATATATATATATATATATATAATTTTGATTTTACAAGGCCAAAAAAAGAAAAAGAAGAAAAGACGAAAATGTATCAGGAATCTGTAGCAAAAAAAAAAAATTACCTGTTTGGCTCGCTTTCCAAACACAAAGAGCATCGCATCTATGACGTTGCTCTTCCCGCTTCCATTAGGACCGACCACCGCCGAGAAACTCTAAACATAAAAAAAGAACTAGTTTCACAAACGAACAAAATTAACGAAGCTTAAGACAGCGAATTAACTAATTATTTTTGCCGCCTTTTCTTTTCCCTCCAGCATAGTTAATCCTCAAATTGAAACAATTTCAAGAAAAAAAAAAACGAAAAACCCTAACCTTGTGAAAAGGGCCAACGCGCTGTTCGCCCGCATAGGATTTGAAATTCTTCATCACCATCTCCTTAATAAATAACCTAGGAGTTCGGTGCGCCGGCCGAGTTGGCTCCGTCACGAACTCATCGCCGTTCGCCGTCGATTCCATCTCTATCCCCATCGGTCAAAATTTCTCAGAAGAATGGAGAGGGTTTGAGAGTTGATGCCGGCTTGGTTTTGCTCAACTCAACTGGGTCTTTCTTGATTTCAGCTTACTACCACACTTCACAATGACACTCCTACAACGTCACTATAATTATAGTTATAATTATAGTATAACACAACAAAAAGTGGTAAGAAAAGATAGGTTTGAGGAAGGAAAGCTGAAGAGGGCAGGATTTGAAACGGCAGACGAATTTGGGCGGGAAAATGAATTTTCGTTCTGATTTAAAATGGGTCGGTTCAGTTTTCAGCTGGTATTTTTGGGCCCAAGTTCATAAAATGGGCCAGAAATCATATGGCACGCTGTTCAGATATGGGTAACAGGGTTGGTTTTCAGTACGTCTATTGTCCAGCCCATTTGATAATACCAGCCTAGCAAGTATACCTTTTTTTTTTTTGAGGACAGCCTAGCAAGTATACTTGGTTAGCATATAGTTGGTAGTTTACATTAATATGAAGAATGATTTTCTCCTATTAATCTATATATATTACATCTTTATAAAATAAAAATGAATCTTTTTTTCCTTTTTTTTGCCAAATTAAAGAAGTTCCTAAAAAGGGTGAAGAAAACGTTTCCTAAAGGAAAAATATAATTTATTTTAGGTATTTTGAAACAGTATTCTAAAAAGTGTTAAGCACTAGTTGAGCGTCAGGCTGGGGCCCAGCATCTAGGCAGAGCCTCAGTAGGGTTAGATAGGATCTGGACGGGTTAGGTAGACTAAATTGGAAGAAAAATGCACTCGGGCATGGGGAGCTTAACGTCTAGTCAGAAACTAATCGAGAATATGCGGAAATTTTTAGAATACTTGTTTTGAAATAATAAAACCCATATATGAAAATCAAGGATAGAACTCATCATTTTTCGAGAGTCCAGGCCCATTCCAGGCCTCTAAATTTGTTGCTGGGAGGCCCATTGTTATTTTTCCTGTTTATTTCTATATATTTGTTATAATTCGGCCAACAACTTTTATATCTTTTCCATATTATAAAGTTAAACTTAAAAGCTGCCATCAGCAATCAACAATATCCTCTTTTCTCCGTAATCTATGCTCAATTTTTTTATACTTTAGCCCTTTCTCTACAGTCTTCGAAAATCGAAACAGTGGCCTTTTTTAAGATTCTTCCAGGCAGAAAATAGCTTGTGTTCCACCCAACAAATCATGGCCAACATCAGTACTATATATAGGGATAATTACGAAAGACACCCTGAAGTTTGGATTAATTACAAAAGAAAAATCGTAGATGTTTCAAAATTACAAAAAACCCTTAAAATTTGATTATGTCTTAAATTTAAATAGTAACGGTAATAATTCTAGAAATATTAGACGGGTGTTTGAAACGTATTTTGCTTTTGAAAGGAAAATGTAAATGACTAGGATTTTTTTGTAACTCTTTTTTGGGTTTTTTGTAATTAGCCCAAACCTCAGGCGGATTTTTGTAGTGAATTATTAACCCTAAGAAAAGGGGACTTGTTCTGTTAATGTATGTTGTACAAGGAGTTAGAATTAATGTATTCCTCATTTAACAGATGCAGCTTTAATTGCTCATTAATTGCTACAAAAAAGAATATATGAGTTCATCGTTTTCTTTGATAAGTTGTGAATACTCGTTGGAGAAGATGAGATGAATTTCAAACAAATTGAAAGATACTGGATTCGAGACCTAGTGATTAATACCACTTGAGCATTATTTTCTTTGATATATATAGTCTATTGGAATCAGTCATCATTTAATACATCATCTCAGGAAATACAGTTCTTTTTATTTGCAGTTTAACCAATTTGCACCACAACTAAGGGATAATTATAAAAGACCCCCTGCGGATTGAGCTAGATTACAAAAAAGCCCCACTCACTGGGTTATTTTGTAATTAACCCAAACTCATGGTTTTTTTTGTAATTATCTAATTGTTAGATTCAGACAAGAGATCTTGCAAGGATTTGGTATTCATAAATATTAAGATTCATAACTCATAAATAGAGCCAACTCACATTCAAGACAAAACCCCTTAAATGGAGTGGCATATATAGTAGTACTCCTTACATGAGTGACCAAATAGGCAAATAGTAACAACAAAAGATAAAAAAAGAAAATTGCATATATCTAAAATCATTAGTTAGCCCACTAATGCAACATAATCATCATACATTTAATATAGTAGTAATAACAATTAAAGTACTAGCTTATAAATTTCAAATTTTCAAGGGCATTTTGGTCCACCTTCCTTGGTCTTCCAGTTGTTATAGCAAGGGCAAACAGCTTTGTTGCCATAATAGCCGGGGGGCACACAAAGGCACTTTCTGCAACACTTTTGACAGAAGAACATGCACGGTTTGTGGTATTGGGTTTTGCTGCATCTCCTCGTGCATTGTGAGGGGCATTCTGGTCATTCCAATATTAAAAGAAAAAAATATCAGTCAACACATATATATATACTTTTGACCAACTGGTCAAAGGACGTTTAATAATATTGCTCTGGGGACTCGTGTAATAAGGAATAAAATGTAAAATGTAACCTCAAGGGATTTTTTGTAATTTTAAAATATTTTTGGGTTTTTTATAATTAGTCTGAACCTCAGAGGTGTTTTTGTAATTATACAATTTTATCTTGTGTCTTTCTCTCTAAATTTACACAAAATTTACGAAATAAAAATGTAGATGATGCGGGTCCAAAATTTCATTTCAGTGTGGGGATCTCAATATTAACTGTTAATTAATTATTAGCATTTCGTCTTGAAATGAAATAACAAAGATCTGAATAAATAATCAAAATGTCAATGCATAAAGGCTAAATTTCATTCTTAAATGTGATTTAAATTTTTTTTCTGGGAAACAAATGTGATTTAATTTGTTGAAGAAGAAATTAAAAATTGAACAGAGATAATTTTACTTACGGAAGCCCTTCAGGCTGCCAGGACCATATCGGACCTGCAATTCACAGGAAAAGCAAAACACGAGCACATTTAAAAAATTATAATAAAAAATTAAAAACCAAAAACAAGATTTATCGAAATTCCAAGTGAAAATCCAACCTTGTTCAACTGATAGCCCCCTTCATGAGATGCCATGACCTAAGAATAACAAGAAAAAACATATATCAGCAAAAATAAAAAAACTAAAAAGTCTTGGCATTTTGATCATACACCATTCACATTATTAAATTTTCAAGAAATTAAACAAAAAACTACTCACGGGTATCTGTAACATGGAAATGGCGATAAGTGCAACAAGTACAAAAGCAAAAAACTTGGCCATTTTCTTGTTTTGGGCAAAACAAAAAGCAAAAGGCCCTAAATGAGCAGAGTGTTAAAAATGAGGGGGGAAAATTGAAGTATAGAAAATATGGGGTGGGGTTTTTTGGTGTGGGGTGTGAGAATGCTAGTGTGGAGTGGGCATTAAATAGAGGTTAGTATGGTTGGGTGGGGCTATGAATTTTGGTTGGTCTTGATTTGCAATTTTTAGGGCCCACCAGGTTTAATTTGTGACCTATCCTGTAAACCATTTTGGCAGTGCTTTTTATGGTTGTATGTCACACAAATTATCAGATTTTCACATGCTTCAGAGTCTCCCTCTCTTGCAGCATTATTGCTCCATTTTCTCTTGTTTTATTATTTTCTAGTTTTATTTTTATTTAATTCTTTGGTGTTTTCTGTCACGCATAATGGCATTGGGATGTCTTTCGCTACGACTACTAGTGTTGTGCAGAGAATGTATATGTGGTTTCAGTCGATTGGTTTGTGGGTACGTGCGTATGACCTTTGAATGTTGAGGCAGACCGACCCGACTAAATTCAGGAAGCTAGCTTGTTGCTAGTCTTGGACTTGACAGTGATGAAGGAAATTGGTCATCCCTACCTAAACTGGTCGGATGCTAGAGTCGCATTCCTGATGAGCCAAAGACAGGGAAAAACCCAAGGTTGTCCCGAGGGATAGGTTGGCTCCGACTGGTCCGGGGCGCCGCACGGGCATCGTGTGGAGGCCGAAATGGCTAGGCCCGTGACATTTCTGTCTGGTTAATTTATAAGAGAATAAGATGTTGATAAACCCCTGGCCGCTGGTCACCACAAGTGATTGTGGGGGGGAGGGGTTCAAAACTACAGTACTTCATCAAATTGTTTCCGATGACATATTCGAAATAGTGAAGGTTGGTATATATTCATATTAAATAGCATCTGTATGAATTCGATTCGGAAGATATCGACTATATTATTAGATTTTGAGATTGAACATACTTATTCTTTTTCACCTGGTTATACATCAACGAACTCCATCGTAACATTGATCATCATGTGTATATTCCGCAGTTTATCTTGATATCAACGATGTCATGAGACATAGTCAAGTAAATATTGAAGTTGAGTTATTAAAGAGAAAGTAGAGGTTGATGGAAATTGGACTTATAACTATTTATGGCTACACACAATATTAATTGCTGTAGGAAATCCGTGATGAATTGAAACACTTTTTATGAAATAGAAATCCATTTCACTGACACGGACTTTACTAATTAAGGAATTTAGTAGCATTGGTGCTTTGTAATAATCCGATTGATGTGCAAGAGATCTTTTTAATTTTATTAATTTTATTTCATGATTATAATGGTCAGGCACTTGTCTCTGCTTTACTATTTTTTATTTAGATCATTGTTCATACAGAAAATGCTATTAGGAGGATCTGGATTTTGGAAACAAATTTTTACATAATTAAGATTTCGGAATAGTTTTACATGCTAAATAGAATTTTTTTCTTTATTGAAGCCCATGGAGATTATAAGAGCCACCAATCCATAAATCCTCTGAAAAGTAGTAATTAATGTTTTGTGACAGACTGAATGAAAGATTATAACAGAATTAGTTTGGTATGAGATGTTTTAAAATAATAAAATTACCACAACTATTCAACCGTTACAAAATCAATAATTATAACAGCAGCATGTTAGGAAATTACTTATTTGCTTATACGAGCAACATATTTTAAGTATGTAATCATATTAATTTGCCATTTTATAAAATTATTTTATTTATTAATGGACTTAATTAAGTAATAAAATTTTGGTAGAGTCCTAACTAATAAATTTTATATGGAAACAATTAATGACTAGATACCTAATAGTACTCAGTTGAGGTGATTATGGGAATTAACCCAACTTGATTACTATATAAAGCCTTTATGGTTATAAATATACTAAATATCATGCAGTTTTATCAATCTGACTAGTACAGCCTACATGTATTCTATTTATTCCATAAATTGTAGACGACATCAATTATTGATCCACATCAATTCCAAATCAGTGTAAAATAAAGTATCTCAATTTGATATGGAAATTACTATGCTAGCCTCGCCTAGGTCAAAATTACCATCTTAATCTCGCTTCGCTGGAAATTACCAAGATGTCATTAGGATCCGTGGTTTTTTATACGAGCCCTTTTTCCGACCCGATGGGGTGCCATCGATGGGGTGCCACGTGTACAATGTTTCACATTTCACGGTGAACACTACTATAAATACAACACGAAAATCAAGGTAAATGAGAAATTGTCATTATTTTAAATTACATTGCCTAAGTACCTCAACTACCTGATTATGACTTAGACATCAGAAGACCTTAGTTGGGAGCAATCCCAACTAACCTAATGTGTGCTCAGTTTCAGATACCCTCGAATAAAATTTCGCACCTTAATTATTTTTTGGAGACCCTAGATTTGGTGGCATCGGAGAATCTATTTCACCTCGCTTTCTTGGTCCCTAAGTCAGGTACATCTCATTTACCTTCCTAAATACAATTTAAAACATCATTTGATGCCCTAATTATTTTACGAATAATAAAAAAAATCACATAAAGATAGATATGTGTGTGAAAAAGAGAAGTGATAAAGAATAAAGACCATGTGGGACGTTAGTTAGGGAAGTTGTGGGATAGGGCCCAATTCAATATTAAAGTCAAACTAGATCAAAAAAATTCAACCAAGGGCCTTATGAAATGACTTCCCATAAATGCTTTTTCCACTGTGAACCAAAAAAGTTGAAAAGAGGAGACCCATAACATGTGCTATGCAGATGAACCAAGCTTTTGCCCGTTTTGGACAACATTGCGTGCCCTACGGTGTAAATCTACTTTTTTTTTTTTTTGCATTTCCTTGTCCGATCGTACATTTAAGTACATTGCATGTTCTTTATCACTTGCTTATATTAATGCCGGCCTGAATCTGATCCATGTTTTCGTAAGTTATAGGGCACCGACGACTAGGAGTTGTGTTAGGGAATGTTTGGAAACTTATTGCCTTGTTATTTATCTCGCCGGTCGTCTTGTATGGACCATTTTTGACTAGGTGTGACAAGTTATGACACAACACGAACCCACACGAAGTTAATGAGGTAAACATGTAACCAACACGACATGAACTTGGCTTATCCGAATTCGACACGAATTTAACAATTGGTCCAGAAACGATGTCATGTTATGTTTTACAAAACATTAATTTGATGTATTTTGAGCATAATTCAGAATTAACCCAAAACTAAACTCGTACCAGTACCAACCAAATAACCCAAAATTTCACCCTATTATTGACATGTTTAATTGTCCATGTATTCATTTTGAAATTAAGCTTCTCCTATATTATAAATGTAGATTTATCGCTCGATTATTTGAGCAACACCCGCCAAAACAAATTAGGCATTCTGTGGGTGGGAAATGTAGAATTGGATCACAATATTGGGACCACATATTATAATTGAGCCCAATTATAAATATTAAGACTCAAATGGATCTGGGGCCTCAAAAGTAACCGGCCCAAATCCCATGTTCCTGGGTCTGGGTTGTGCGGATAGTGAATACCATTGTGAGGACTGGCCGCTGCTACCTTGGAATTTTAAGGATGGGTTGCATATTGGGCGACTTGTTGCAACGGACCTCAACTTTGAAGGTCCATCACGAACTATTTCTTTTTGGGCCTAAACAGTTTGTCTGGTGGTCCCTCTTTCTCCACCCTTTCATTTTATTTTCTCTTTTTTCTTTTTCTTTTGGTGGATGTTCTGTCATATTAATTATTACGTAATTTTCTTTATGGAGAGTTCTTAAATTAGGAATTGAAATTTAATGAAGGAAAATGAAATTTTTTTCATAGAAAATTAACCAATTTCCATGCACTCCATTTTAAAGCAAAAGATGTTTTCTTAATGTCATACGAAAAAGGAAATTAAATAAAAATGTAGAAATAACAAAATACTTTTAGTTGCATTTTACAAGCTTTACGGCCAGTTTCCATTTAAAACTAGGGGTTCAATTTGTAACACGACACGATAATCCAATATTAACCTAATGCGCATTCAGTAGGTACATATATAACCAGTGACGAAACTAGGAATTTGGGGCAGGGGGCCTTAATTAATATTAATATGGATAAAGGTTGTCAAATTTTGGCTACTTTTCCAAAATAGTAACCATGTTTTTTTAGTCATTTTTTAGTTCAAATTTTCACTGTCATTTTTCATTTTTATGAACCGAAATGTACAACATCAATTTTTGAAATATAATCAAGTATTTCATCAGAGAGCACAAAAAGGGTATGACCTTGTTAAAATGTCTAAAAAATATGTTTGTCGAAAATTATGACTATTTTTCATTTTTACAAAACGTACAATTTGTCCACTACAACTTATAAAAATGAAAACAATACATCAAATTTGAAATAAGTGGAAGTTTTTATAAGTCATTGTATTAATTCATTCACATCGTAATATTCAAAAATAAATAACAAAATACAATTACATCAATATACCAAAAATGACAAATAGAGACACAAGAGAATAATGCAAAATTCAAGATAAAGTTTATGGTAGAGTTTAAAAAATATACAAAATTTTAAGAAAAAGGATAAAATAACTAAGATTCATATTTTTCAAGATTTACAAATCAAAATTGGAAAAAATGAAGGAAATATAGTTGAGACATTTTTTTCCCATTTTTCAATTTTTATTTATTTTAAAATTAAAATATAAAATAACCAAAATACCCATACTTTTTTTTCCAAAATTTGAGGGGGCCCCAGTGCCCCCCTTGGCCCCTTAGTAGCTTTGTCTATGTGTAATTGTGTATAACCCTTAACAAGTCCCGGTCAAAATCAGGTCGGACAATATAACACAAAAATAAATATGTCAGGTCAGGTCGACCAGCATGTCGACACTATAGACAAGTTTAACCCATTTAATTTTATAGTAGGGGCGATCACGGTGCGGTTTGGGCGGTTTTTTCAATATTTTCAAACCGAATTGCTAAGTGCGGTTCGGCCACAAGTTTGATTTCAAGTCGCGGTTTTTTAGAATAAAACAAACATGCGGTTTTCAACGGTTTTGGGCGGTTTCGGTCAGTTTTGCGGTTTTCACGTACAATAAGTGAATATTATATAGAACAATCAAAATGAGCAAAAACAACTTATCAATTCGATAATTAAAAAGTTAAGAATATGTTGTAATTGCCTAAACTGAATATTATAACAACTTCAATAACATATAATAGTTGAATCTAATAGAAATATGGAGTTTTTGCAATCGCTAAAAAAAAGTATTTCTTATATTTTGGCCTTAAAAACCATTTTTTAGTATTTTCAAGTATCAACTTTTTTGCAGTTTACGCTTCATTTAGTCATAATCTAAAAGCTTAATCTAAAAGTATGGAGAGGGGTGCTTTAAATTTCCGTTTATGCTCCTAGTTTAATTTTTACAAATAAATAAGCACCTCTACAAAGTTTTCATCGAACAATAAATTGACTAATATGCTCTCCCATAGCTTGAATATTTCAATCTCCAATCTACATCCATAACAAGAAATGAAGGCTTTGATGTTTAAACTATTGAGTAAATTGACTAATATACCTATAATACACAAGTGAAAATAATTAAATATGACAATACATAATTATACACAAATATACTATAGATTTAGAGAAATGTAATGACATATATAGAAAATATATATATATATATATATATATATATGTAGTATTCTACTTGCGGTGCGGTCGGTGCGGTTTGAGACTTCAAATTGTAATTGCACCATCTTATGCGGTGCGGTTTAGACTAAAAATATTAATCGCGGTTTTTCCAATAATTAAGCAATTGCGGTGTGGTGCGGTTTGGTTCGATCGGTTTTTGCGGTTTTCGGTTTTTGTTGATCAGCCCTATTTTATAGTGATCTATTATTTTAATATTTTGTAATGTTTAAGTGTGTTATACAGTGATGGAAAATTTATTAAATGCATTTACTAATATTTTTTAATAAATAAATGTATTTCTTATTTGTAATTTTAGTTTTTTTCTTCATTCTTTTTAATTTTTCTCACATTGAATTTAAATTATATAGGTTTTTGTGTCGTGTTCGGGTTATACGTGTCATAAACGAGTCGTGTTTGTGTCGTGTATCTTTACACGAATAATTAAACGGAAAGAGATTTTTTTTTAAGTTTTCTTTCTCAAAAACCAGGATTAAACCAAAGCACTAAGGTATGGTGTTCAAAAAACAAAAACAAAAAAAAAACTTAAGAGTTAAGAAATGAAATTCAAAGATTATTATGACCCCAAATCAAACAATGGAGTTGACACCGCAGTAAAACGTGTCCACTAAAGAACATGAAATTCGATAATTATTAGATAATATAATTCTAATCAACCATAGTTTTGCGATGTTGACGTCCTCACGTCCAACATTTTGTCAATAATTCACTGTTTAAGAGTCGGTATTTATTTTATCATAGAGCGACCTCGGATTTTATGGGCCTATCCAGATCCAAAAAGGTATAAAATTTGAAAAACAGTAAATTTGAAAAAGTGGTATGTTGGTCCCCGAATGAAGATTAATATGCACTAGATTACAATTTTAGTTCATCAATCAGTTTAGGTGCATTTAATTAAGCAAATTATTGAGGTTTTTCTTTTCTCGACGCAGAGTAACTCACACCAGTTGAGGCACAATTCCACACTTTATTCGAACTATGAAATATCGTTCTTTTCCAGAATGGTCTTAATCTCTGGAAAGGAGGGACAAACTCAACCTCAATATTTCGCGTTAATCAAAGATCGAACCTGGGACCCTCAACCACAAGACCAGCCCATAGGGTTAGCAAATTATTGATGTCAACTGTCAAATTGCTAGGAATAAGATAATAATTAAATAATTCCACCTTTCAGCAAAGGGATGTGACGTCAATTCATTCCATATTTAATTATTCTACTTCACCAATCATTAATAACGTAATTCAATCAAGTAATCATATAACAAGTGGTGCAAAATTACACTAGTACATCATACAGATCAATTAATTTAAAAGAATTATCTATTGAGTTTGGATTGTGGACTAACTAATGTTTGATTAATTATTATAAAATAGTGAGTTTGCTTAAGTCATCATAATACTCTAAGTTAAGGTTTTTAATACATTGTTCAATTATTCTTCTCTGAAACTGGTCGTTCTTTGTATGAGAACTTGTCTCGACACCAAAAAACATTTGAAAAATCCTGCAGTTGTCCCAGAGAGGGCCCTCCAATTTTTAAGTCAGTACAACTTGAGAAAATTAAGCAAAGAACATCACTTGAGAGTAATGAATTTGGAATACTTACAAATCACAAGAAGAAACCTTTTTATACATGAGTTGATGGGCCGCTTGGGTCATAGATAATGAACTGAACACTATGATCTGCTCAATAATGGTTTGAGTCTCATGACCCAATTGTAAGTATTTAGGCCCAATAAAATATATTCATGAATAAATGTGACATAATTAAATAAAAATAAATATAATTACGATTTTACCCAACAGTACTAAACTATTTGAGACTAAATTAGTTCAAGCTCCGCCAATAAAATTTAATTTGCATGCAGCCTTACACATGGAAGAAAGAAAAACCAAAAGTAATAATATTTTCTAAAATTTTAATTTCATAATTTCCATCATATAGTTGGTTCTTAAAATTTGATAGGTGAATTCTGTGTAACTTTGCTTGAAAACAAATAACAGAATGTTTTCTTAAAATAACCACTACCATGTTACAGGGTTATGGGTTTAGTTGTGGGCTTCTCTGGTCTTGGTTGGTATTTGTATAATGGTAGGACCAGAACATCTCTTCTTAATATGTAATCATTATTTTTAGTATTAGGCCCATAACATCTTTCTAACAACTGTTCAAGATTAAAAGAATTGATCACGATTTATGACCAAACAGAAAAAAAAAAGTGCTAGTCATGATCTTTTTCCATTATGTCTTGGTTGTGAAGATTTTCGTTTTGCAATGGAAATTTTTAATTCCGATTTGTTTTCGAGATATTATTTAAGAACTTGTTACCTTTGTTTGTTTTACGTTTGAGCAGCATATATAAAACATAGAAATATTTTAAACATATACAGGTTTAATTAATTCGGTAGGATCAGAAATTAAAATCACAAAAACTGAAAAAATAATAAGCACACATCTGCTACTAATATTTTGGTAATAGGTCATCCAGAGGCGGATGTATGTAATGCCAGCACTGGGCTCAAGCCCAGTGCAAAATTTTCAAAAACTCTATTTTTGTATTATAATTTCTACAATATTTTTAATTAGCCCACCCAAAATTTAATGCAAAACCCAAGTCCACCCCAAAGTCTAAATTCAATTTAAAAATGAAGAATATAAAACTTTTGTGTTATCACGAGATTGATGTTATATTTAATATAATTGTGATTTTTGACTATTTTGTGATCCTTATTTAATTTATCATTTGTACACTTATCATGTCATTACTTTTATTATGTACTTAATTATTTGTATTGGTAATTTATTAAAATATGTATCTAAGTATCAAATATATTAAGGACGTCATATATTTTATTAGTTAATGGTCTAACGGCCCTAATTAACTAAAACAACTTAATGATTTTGCTTATTGTATTTATATCGTCGTCGTACCATGTTTTTCTCATGTTTTTAGTGCGTCGCGTTTGAGTTTAATATTTAGTCCAAATAAAGCATTGTGTTGTATTCGGGCCTTCAGGCCTGAACTTGTCGTGTCAAGTTGTTATTTATCTGACCGACACGAATAATTTGCCACCCCTAAGTGCCATCATCAAGTATGAAATTAAAAAGTTATCTATTTATTTTTTGTTTTTTTATATTTAGTTATTGGCTTCTTGTTATTTTGGCCCGACGCCCCACCCACATTGCCATCCCTATATATAGATAATTTTCATCTGAAATTTTTACTTCTTTGGCACCCTCTTCTTAATTCCGGATCCGCCCCGAGGTCATCTGAAATTTCTGTATAAAACATCCAAAGTACTAAAATATAAGAAGCGCCACAACGCAAATCTTTTGAACGATATACCACCATATAAGAATTAATCAAGATGAATAAATTCCAGTCATCAAGGAACATGATTTTTCATTCCGGACACTCGATAACTATCATTAAAAGAGAGAAACAAGCAACTAAATGAATAACCAAGAAAATTAATCTCGATCACCCATCCTGCCATGGTGGGAAGATGCGTGAGAAAAGGAGATAAGAGAAAGAAAACGGCTAGAGTTTGCTAGATGTATTTTTTATGGTCCTACTCCAATATAAAAAATTTGATCAATCCTTTCTTTAGTTTCTCCCTAGTTCCAATCCCCTTTGGGCTAAATGTTGAAATAGTTATATTTGTTTATGTATCAATCTATTGGCGCATGGATACCAAACATTTTGTATTCTCAGACGAGCAAAATACGTAGTCAGCAATCATTATTATTTGGGATAATTACAAAAATATCCCTAAGGTTTGGGCTAATTACAAAAAAAAACTAGAGTTTCTTGAAAATTATAAAAAAACCCTTGAGGTTTGATCCGTCTTACATTTTTTCCAATAACTTTTTGAAAATATTTCAAAGAAAAAAAAGACCCTGATATTTCCAAAAATATTATAGTCACCTCCCTTAAATTTAAGATAAAATGAAACCTGAAGGGATTTTTTGTAATTTTGAAACATGTATGGCTTTTTAGTAATTAACTCAAATCTCAGGGTGGGATAATTACAAAAACATCCCTGATATTAGGGCTAGTTACAAAAAATTGGAAAATTTTTAAAAATTACAAAAACCCCCTTGATGTTTGATTCTGCCGTACCTTTTTTTCGTTTATAAGCGGAAAATATTTTAAAAACCCTGGTATTTGTAGAATGTTGGAGTTAAATTTAAGACTGAATCAAATTTCAAGGGGTTTTTGTAATTTTCGAAACCCTTTTGGTTTTTTCGTAATTAGCCCAAAACTGAGGGGTGTTTTTGCAATTATACCTTGTTTCTGTCTTTTGGGTGGCATTAACTATTGGTATTCTGAGTGTGCAGACTCACACAAATTACCCAACCACTCTCAGAAACATACACGCAACCACGGTAAAATTATTGGGGTCATTCACAAATTGACAGTGATTGGAGAGGACAAATTAACCCGGTCAAAATTAAGGCTGTTTTAACAGCACAAAAACCTGAACGATGATGTAATTTTTCCCACACTTTTGTCAAAAATGACTCAAATATGATAGCACTGAAACAACTGTACGTGAAAAAGGATACTATAATATTTTTGGCACTAACTTTGGCATAATGACCTGAACCAATATCTCTGTCCTAAATTCTAATACTCAATGATATAATAAATTTTTAGTGTTGTCTTTTCTTTAATTGATAGCTTTTTGACATAAGAGTTATTGTGAATAAATATTTCGTTGTTACAATTGTTTTCTCCTTTCGAATTCTAATACTCAATGATATATTTATTCATATTGATAAATAAAATGATAGTTTGATTAAAGAAAATATATAAGGATGGGATTGTTTGTATTTTATTATTGAATATTATTTTAGAAATAACTAGAGAATATCCGTGTATTACATGGGATTTATGTCAATTTTATTAAATTTTGAGCTTTTTTTTTTGGCTTATCAAAATAACGTAAAATTTTAATTCTTAATTATATTATTATAACCATTTTCACATATTTTTTCCACAAATTAATAGTATATTGCAATGGTTTTTTTTTTTTGCATTTAAAAAATCACTTAGTTAATTAATTATGTTAATTGTGATTGTTCTATGTCGATAGAAGGACAATTGCCCAAATAATATAATATTATTATTTTATAAAGGTTATTAAGTTTAAAACATAGGACTGTGTTACCTATTATGGTTCTAGTTTTTATTTTGAGACTACACTAAAAAAAGACTAGAAATATATCCGTTTGGTGATTTTTATATTCATTTCTTTTCTTTTTTTCAAATTTCTATACTTTATTTATGACTAATCTCTGCCCCGAACCATACCGTATTGTCCCATCAGAATCGAATATCTGACCCGAACCGTCCTAAAATTTCGGTATGGTTCGAGACATGAGTTTTTTATATGGTCCAATTCTGAAGATTTAAATGATTTTAATCATTTTATGCTAAAATTTCATAAATTAATTAATTATTTAATAAATAAAAATCCAAAATCCAAAAAAAAAAAAAACTAACTTGGGCACTAATCAAACTAGCGCCCAAAACTAAAGAAAAAAAAATAAAAAAATAGTGGACGCTATTGCGATTAGCGCCTGTTATTTGGACGCTATTGCTAATAGCGCGTACACTTAAAAAAATAAGTCGGCCAAAATCCAATATACATTTGTAAGAATTTCTCACAAATACTATATATCGTTAAATTACCCATAATAAGAAGTCATGACGGAATTTCCATTCAGTTTATATGATTGATATTTAATAAGATATTAGTGTGCGATATATGAATATATATATATATATATATATATATCGTGATAAAACTAATTCATGAATAATATATATCTGTATCCGATAAAAATATCAATAGACTTGGGGAGAAAGATTTTTCATATAAATTAACTGAGAACTAATGACTAATGAAAACTAAAAATACATCATTTACCCATAAAAAAAAATACACGTGTTGGAGCATGTGGGTTACTTTATAACACGTGGTTGTATTTAAATGTGGTTATAAGCACGGTTCTAAAAGACCCCGCCTAGCTC
This sequence comes from Rehmannia glutinosa, assembly GCA_016081115.2. Taxonomy (NCBI): domain Eukaryota; kingdom Viridiplantae; phylum Streptophyta; class Magnoliopsida; order Lamiales; family Orobanchaceae; genus Rehmannia; species Rehmannia glutinosa. Next base: position 16,083,397 of record CM071929.1, read on the forward strand.
CGATTAGTCCCCGTCTAGGCGGTAGGCCTTCCTTGCACGCCTACGTTATTTTTTCAGTTAGATCCCGCCTAACGCCGCTCAGGTCCCACCTAACACCGCCCAGGCTCCGCCTAGGCATTAGGCCACGATCTACCGCCCGACTAGCGCTTTTTAGAATACTGGTTATAAGAGGTAAAATGTAGTTTATTTAATTGCTAAACAGGCAGCCAGACAGGGTATAGCATGCAGTAAACTCCATTTGTTTTTGCATCTAGGGATCACAAACGGATTACGATCATCTCGCTCTGTACAGATTACTTAATTAATAAAATAAAGTGTTAGAAATAAATATGTTATTTTATTCAGACACAACGCTCGACGTTCCAAAATTCTATGGGATCCGACAAAAGTGCTTTTAAATTTAGGGATGTTAAGCCATTGTGTGACTAATGGTCCACATGGGTGTTGCATTTTGACAATTTTGCCCCATTAGATTTTTTTTTTTTGAGTAAAATGACTGAATTTGGGGGAGGGGAACATAAACACTCGTATAGAATCGAACTCACGTCATTCGTTCTTATACGCACATCTCAACCACTGGAGCACATGACTGATCCCGCCCCATAAGATTTTTAACTAACATAAACTATTAAATTAATCACAGAAGTTGGTATCATTCAATTTACTTAATGGGTCACACATATATAGTCCATTTTGTATATGTAACAATATTTTTTCCACTCTTTTACTATTATAGCCTTATTTAATATGTATTTTATAATTTACATTATTTATTAAATAAGGACAACTTAAATCAAGTATATATTTAGCATATTTGTGGTTTCCAATATTTTTCTTAATCTGTGTGAAAACTCAAATTGGAGTATATATTTGGGACGAATATATTATTAATTTATTACGTTCAGTTTCTTTCATTAAGTTAATTTAGGAGTGTTAATTTGTATAATGCCAATTGAGGAAAGGTTGTATAAATATTCAAAATATTAGAGAATGTTGAGTATGTTTTGGGTGGTTCGGAGAGTTGTGTTATTGAATGGGCTAATTTAACAAAATAAGTCAAATTTAAAATCAATTTAAACAAATAATGCAATTTTTTTTTTAAAAAAAAGGGTGAAAACAGCGTTAGTTTTTGTCAGAAAACGCAGAGAAAACAGCGATTCTAACGCTATTTTCTCAAAAAAAAAAAATTATAAAAAATTAGTTTAAAATAGCATTTTTAGTTTTAGGATATTGTTTTGTAAAAATAATATCAAATTTGTTTTGTGTGATTTAATTTTTCAAGATTAGAATTTTTTTTTAATTTTAATTCTGAAAATAGGTATTGAATCTCTATTTTCACAAATTATTTTTTAAATTTTTAATTTTAGGATATTGTTTTGTAAAAAATAAAAAATACATACACAATTTTTTGGAATATAAAAATGAACTTCTACAACCCGATTACCACGCGTGATGATGCGGATCCATCCATACGCACATCATGATCGATATTTATTGTTCGGTTGTTGTACGATTTTAAATTGTGTGATTTTCAGTTATTTTTAAATTAACCCTATTCTGTCATAACATAATTTAAAAACAACTGAAAATCACACAATTTAAAATCGTACAACAACCGGAACAATAAATATCAGTCATGACGTGCAGAAGTGGATGGACCCGCATCATCACGCGTGGTAACCGGGTTGTAGAAGTTCATTTTTATATTCCAAAAAATTGTGTATGCATTTTTTATTTTTTACAAAACAATATCCTAAAATTAAAAAATTAAAAAATAATTTGTGAAAATAGAGATTCAATACCTGTTTTCAGAATTAAAATTTAAAAAAAAATTTCTAATTTTAAAAAATTAAATCCCACAAAACAAATTTGATATTATTTTTACAAAACAATATCCTAAAACTAAAAATGCTATTTTAAACTAATTTTTTTTTTTGAGAAAACAGCGTTATAATCGATGTTTTCTCTGCGTTTTCTGACAAAAACAACCATTTTTTTTTTAAAAAAAATAAATTTTTGCATTATTTGTTTAAATTGATTTTAAATTTGACTTATTTTGTTAAATTAGCCTATTGAATGTGTTTTGAGAAATGGATTGAAGAATGAGATAATACATGGTTTTATATTGGAAAAGGTTAATTTCTTCTAGTAACTAGTAAGATTTGTTGTTATTGCTCGCTTCATTATTTTTCATAAAATATACTGTATTTTTTACATAAAACAAGATGATATTATTTAATAAAACAGTAATTAAGTTATGTAATGAATTTCATGTAATTAGATTTGCTTCATTTTTATTTTAGAATAAAAATAATTTATTTGTGAATATAAAGGAAAAAATAAATATTGGGAGAAGGAAAATTCCTACAAATTTCAGTCAAATATAACCTTGAATTTCAATTCTCATATCTAAAAAATAGTCAAAATCAATATTTGTAAATAGGGCTCAAAATGAGATAAGTACTCGATAGTTGACTCGAGACCGATCACTATTAAATACTCATTTGAGCCGTGTTTGTTAATATAATGAACCACATTTGAAAAAAAAAACCCATTTGATAATATGTAGTTATCGGCTAGCTTAAGCTCAATTAATATTCGATTAGACTCATTTAAGCTATATTTGATTATTAATCAAATAAAACTCAAATATAATTTTTACATCTCAATGTCAAACAAGTTTCACTGTTATGTTCGACTCTACTTGTTTCATTTATTATTTGTCGAGAAAAGGGGAAAAATATTTAGAAATTAGAAAAAAGAGGGAATGGGCAAAATGGCAATTTGGAGGATTTGATGGTGAAAGATGATGGGGGGTGAAAAGTTAGAGGATGCCCAAAAGAAAAGTGAGGTTGAGTGTTTAAGGGGTGGGGGTGGGGCCAGGGGGTCAGGCATTTTTGACAAATTAAGATGGGTTCAGTGAAAAAAATATGGCAGATCTGCACAACCTGCCTTGTTTTATTTTAGGTCAATCTGGGTAAATATTATGCAATTCTCACGCATCCTTGTACAGTGTACTTAATTAACTCTGTCAGTCTGTTGCTTTAGTACCGTCGGTCTTCTAAAAATTTCCCGCTAAGCCATTCTTATTCGTCTAATTATTTTTTCTGATTAAGCCTTATTTAATTTAATTCAGGTCTCACTTAATCCCACTCAAGCTTCGCTTATGCGCTAGGTTTTAATTTGCCGCCCGACTAGCGCATAACACTTTTTAAAACACCGAGTACCGTTATTATTTTAGTTGATTTCTTATATAAATATTAAGTTTTTTATTTTTACTTTTATAAACCAATAATGCATGCCCATTGCTAAGATTAGCGACAACATTTGATGTATAGTTCGGACTTCAGGCATATATAGCAATTGCTTACCAAAAATTTTCATTTTTGTTTCATTAGAAATCTTTTTTAGCCTATAATGTGAATAATTATGAAGATTTTAAAAAATCCACTATTCATTAATTTTTATTTTTTTCTCTCACCAATTATTTCTATCTATTTTTTTAAAAATTCACCAAATCACCAATTATTATTGCACATCATTCCACAAATTTTACTATTCACTCACACATTTCTACTACCAATGATATTAAATTATTATTTTACTCTTTTTAAATCTAATCAACTTTCATTATTACTTTTTCATCTCATATTTAACCACAATCTTAAAATTTATTTTTTTTCTTCTAAGATTTGTTTTGCCACTATTTTCTAGTAAAATAGAAATTTTCCAAATGAGAACAAAAGATATGAAGCCCACAAATTCAACATTCTTCATATTTACATTATTCTTAAAATTAAAAATAGTATTATTAATATTTTGCCTAAAATTAAACTTGACTACTATATTTTATGTTGAGTATTAAAAAAATTATAATAATTTTTTTTGTTTCAGAAAATATTTAAACAGAAAGAAATAAAAATAGGAAAACGGAAAATGTGTATTTTAAAATGGGAATCCATAAATATAATGAAGATGATTGAAGGTCAAATTTGGTCAATATTTTTTAAAAGACACATGATCAGATTTCATGTACCACATTTATGTTCTATTTCATATTCCATTTCAGTAGATAAATGACACATACACATTTACTATGACACTATGACATTATCTTATATACATGAATTCATCTACAACTCTACTATAATGGAATAGACAGTGAAAAAAAAAGTAGAACATAAAATCTCAACCCGATAAACACGACTCAAATCAAAATATAAAATGAGATGGACTTTATACTTTAGTGATAGAAATTTGTGTTCGCCGAACGATTAATCAAGTAACTCGATTCATGTGAGTGTCTACTTGATAAGGGCAAAAGATTGTCTGGGCCGACCTGACCAGGCTTATGATATTGGGCCGACCTGGAAAGGCCCATACTCTTGGGCTCATCTGTTTAGCGTTAAGCATTGGGTCGATCTGGGGAGGCTAACAGTATAGGGCTGATCTTCTAAGGCTTATGAGTATTGGGCCGACCTACTGAGTCCTTAGGTGGGAGGCCTATCATGTTGGGCCAACCTGTGAAGGCCCGGGTACGAGCGGTTGTAGGGATATTTATTGGGCCGACCTGTGTAAGGTCCGTTGTATTAAACCAACATGTCGAGCCCTGCATGGCTAAAGGCGATCTGTTGTTGACTCGTTGTATTCTATAAGGACTTCGGGGGTACAGTTCAACTCGGCCATAAAAGACGAATAAGGCACTGAGGATGCCTTGATGAATTACATGGGCTTTATATCAATACATTGGGCCGATGTGTTTTGAAACAGGTCGGAACTATGGTCTTACGGGCGTAAAATTAGGGTTTTTAAGAGATCCGATCTTAATCTAATGATGACTCTGACACCAAATCGTAACGGAATCCCGGATTTTACGGAAACCCTAATCCTAGCTAAAGTATAAAAGGCCCAAGCCCATGTTCATTCTAACCTAATCTCATTTTTTACTGTTACATTGTTTTTTTTTTTGCTTTGCTTCCTTTCCAAGATCTTCGACTTAAGATCGGGAGAGTGCGCTGTAGGAGCCCCCCTTGTGCAGGTTTCACGGTAGACTTCGTCTTAGAAGGTGATCGGCGAAGAGAGGTCGTTTTTGGGAGCAACCACTACTATTCAAATATACTAAAAAGAAAGCCATAATACAAAATATACATGGAAATGAAAAATAAAGTCTAATCTAATCCAATACGTAAACGTAGTCGTGAAAGTGGCAGACGCAAAGCAGCACTATTTATGAATTCACAAGACAAAGCTTATCCCGTGGGGACGTCGGCATTATAATTTACAGGCTTTTACAGCAAACTCACCTAGCAACTTAACCACGGATTACAACTCAGGTTAAAAATTACTAAACAACTTGTGGTTAACAAGGACAACCACAAAAACCCCAGATTTTTATTATCTACAGTCTCATCTTCATCTTTTCTATTCTCTCTTCTCTTCTCCCATGGCTGAAAATTCTCTTTTCCCCTTAAAACCCAAACTCTAACCCTAAGTTTAAATCCTTTAGATGTTGTTTCAGTTGCCATGGAATTAGGCAATTCTACAGTCAAAACCCCAGAAGCCGAATCCGAAACTCCGACCCGGATCCAACCCGCGAAACCGTCCCCTTTCAGCAACGGCGTGCTGAAGCGCCACGCGCCGCTGTACCTCCACCACCACCCGGTGGTGGTAACCTACAAGGAATGCCTGAAAAACCACGCCGCCGCACTCGGTGGCCACGCCGTCGACGGATGCGGCGAGTTTATGCCCTCCCCGACCTCTAACCCCGCCGAGCCCACCTCGCTAAAATGCGCCGCGTGCGGATGCCACCGAAATTTCCACCGCCGCGAGCCAGAAGAGCCACCACCACCGCCTAACGCCACCCCAGCTCTCGAGTACCAGCCACACCACCGCCACCACCCGCCTCCTCCCCCGGCGCGTGGGAACAACAGCGGCAGCAGCCCGAATAACTCGCCGTCGCCTCCCCCGATCTCCTCCTCGTACTACCCATCCGCGCCGCACATGCTTTTAGCCCTCAGCCACGGCTTATCCGGCCCACCGCCGGACAACAACACCCCGATCTCCACCGCCGCTGCCGCCATTAACGCGATTTCGACACCTCTGTTAAACTCCAGCAGCCGGAAACGGTTTCGCACGAAGTTCACCCACCACCAGAAGGAAAAAATGCTGGAATTAGCAGAGCGAGTAGGATGGAAAATGCAGAAGAGAGACGAAGATCTGATAAATCAATTTTGCAGCGAAATTAGCGTCGACAAAGGGGTTTTCAAAGTGTGGATGCATAACAACAAAAACACTTTCGGTAAAAAAGATCAAAACCCGCCGCCGCCGCATTTTTCTAACAACAGTAGTGCTTCAATTTCTCCTCCGCCGGCGACCGCCGCTAATGGCAACGGCTTAAATTACGGCGGAAATAGCACTGATGTGAAACTAAATGTTAGTGCTATTGCTCTCGGTACTAATGGTTCGTCTTCTTCTTCTTGATCTTCTGATGTGTTGTTGTTGATGGATAAATAAAAGTGTTGTTAGATAGCGAGAAAAGAAAATGAAATTCATGGGAGGCAGGGCTGCAATAGTTAATTAGTTTTTTTTCTTAATTATGTTTATTTAGATTTTCTTTTTTTGATCTTGATCTTGTTTTAATTAACTATTAATATGACTACCCTTGATCAAAATTTCTGAGGGTTCGAAATGGAGGAAATTAAATTTGTTTATTTTTCAGTTGCCTAATCATTCTCTGCAATTTTCTTGAGCCCCATGATTTAATATCCTTTTTTTTAATTATTGTGACATTTTTTGAACTGTTGTTTCCTGGTAAAACTTTGTTCACAGCTGCAAGATTTATTTTTGTTTGGTCTGAAAATGAAGCAGCATAAAGTGGTGCTGTTACATATATTGGGGCAGTAACAATTTTTTTTAATAAATTTCAAAAAAATTGAAAGAGATATTGTTCGAAACTGGTCAATACCCTTACAAAATGTGAACGATAGTACTTGGAGCGATTATGTATTTACAATTATTATTTTATTGCATTTATATATAGATACTTTCTTCTTATATCATGAACAGAGAAGATGGATATAGATCCTGATTTCTAAGATATAAAAATATATTCTAAGTACATTCTAAGTGCTTAATTTAATGGGCTAGTTTGTGCTTTAATTAGATGTCTTTCACTATTAAATGCATATATCTTAAATGAGCTAACACTTATCTTTATTATAAGTGGTAGATGATGTTAGCTTTGAAAGTAATCTAAGATTTGTTACCTATAAGATATACTTGGTAGGCTTAATTTAGTAATAAAGCTATCCATTAGCTGAATCTAAGATAAGACATTATATATATAATTGCCAAGTTAGCTAATCTAACCTCAAGGAAAGTGAATGTTTCCACAAATATAAACTTTGCTTTTAAGGTAAGTAGAGATGAATGGGTATGTAATTATTGAAACATGGAAGGTGATGAAATGGCAGTGTCTCCTCCTACTGTTGGTGTTGTTTGTTTTAGGGATAATTACAAAAGACCCCCTGAGGTTTGGGCTATTTACAAAATAATCAGGAGGTTTTTCAAAATTACAGAAAACCCCTTAAGGTTTGATTGCGTCTTAAATTTAATGAGGTAAGTGGTAACTATATTATTTTGATAACTGTAAGGGGAGTTTTTGAAATGTTTTTTCGCATATGAAACAGGAAGAGTGTATGAAGAGGAAAAATGTAAGACATATCATAAGGTTTTTTTTTGTAATTTTAAAAAAACTCGGGTTTTGTTTGTAATTAGCTTGAACTTCAAGGATGTATTTGTAATTATCCCTGAGATTTATTCAACAACCAAAAGCATGGGTCAGTCCTTTCATTAATTCAGAGTGGGTAATGGGTACATAGCTGGATTTTTTTAAGAATTTTTTGCAAGTGCATTTTGGCAGCCTCAACAATTAACACACAAAATGTATTTCTTATAATTACCGCGACTAGATTTGTCACACTTATAGTTTGAGTGATTTGACCGAGACTAGATTTGTCACTTATAATTACGGGTTAAATTTTCGATTCAACCTTTAATTTCAAGAGAAAATTTGTCCAAACTAAAATTCATGAAAACTAATCCACAATCCTCAATCACGACTTATTACATTGGTATTTCTTTTCACTGTTCATTAATTACATAACAAAACGTATTCACTTGTCATTTAATTTATTTGGGTATGATAAAGTCAATTTTAAGAAAACTTACTTGTTAATTTTTTTTTTTTTGATCGGTAACTTGTTAATTCATAGCACAATAATGTGTCGGGGCAAAATTAATCGGAATCACATTACGGTGTTTTGGCTTTTCTGGTGAGAATTAGGCAAATTAAATAATGGGGTTGTGGTCTCGTGGGGCTGGTTGGAAACTTAATTGATAGAGATATTTAAGGACGTGTGAAATTTAATTCGATAGAGAGGGGACACTAGTATTATAGACAGAAATGTTGAAATTTTAAAACCCTAAGGTCTAATGGGAATATATTAGATTTGGAATTTAATTAGTTAATAAGGGGTTGTGCAATAGTAGGTCATGGAGAAAATATTGTACATTTAACAACTTAATTCGAGCCATTAAATTTACATTTGAAATGTTGTTTTTATTTACGTTTTAATGTACTAGAAAATGTCATTTGTATAATAATAATAATAATTGAATCAATGATATAATATAATAAATCCTCATTTTATTCTTAAATTATCAAAAGAAATTGACATCATGAGTTCGATATATTGGAGAACAATGAAAGAAAAAATAAGTAAAAAGTCTATACATGCGAAACTGAAAATTTTAGTACCGTCAATTGTTGCAATAACATCACTATAGATGACCATAAAATCCCTTTATTATGATAAAAAGACTTTCATTTTAATGTAAAGGAACTGAATTAAGCCGGAATTTGAGATACAAATACATGTGTAAGTAAACTTAATTCCACGGATGTGCTATTTTATTGATATTGAAAATTCTCTAGTAAATCCTAGTCGTCGATTTCTCTCTTCCCTCATCTTCTACCATAGTCAAAATTCCGGGGAATCAACATTGTTTTTCTTGTTTTTTCAATTAGTTGTTTACTTATCTTCTTCCATAGTGTTAATTTTCACGTCTTCCACACGGTAGTCTTTTGTCCTTTAGTAACTGAAGTTTTTTCCACTTAATAAGTGATGTTTTGTCGAAGCGTGGCAATTTTTCGTTCATTTCGGATGACCAATTACCAGAAGATTTGTGACAACTGCTGGTTCATGAATTGTCCAACACATATGCATTTTTATGATTCTACTTATCAATTGGATTTGTGTAGGTTTAAAATATGTTTATGTTTTAGATCTATAGTTTTAGATTTATGATATTGTGGCTTCACGATTTTAATCTTTGTTATCAGTTCTAAAGTTCTTCCGTTGTATGAAATTGATTGTTTCTCAAAAAAAAAAAAAAATTCCACGGATTAAGTTCCCATTATTCTGAATTTAAAAGGAAACCTACATGAAATTAAAAATAAACAAAACATAGTTCTTTGTCCAAACGGGAATATATCTCATACTAATCCAAACACCAAACGTTATTTTCCAGTTTCCCTTTGAAAAGCATCTGACTTTTTGAGACATCTATATAATATATAAAAGCAGGATAGCGCTATTTTGGGAAAAATCCCGCCAAAATGCAGTTTCCAATTCTGAAATATTTTCTGGCTTTATTTTTTTAATAATTGTTTGTCATTTAACATGTTAATATATACTACTTTATGGAGAATTGTGTCAGTGTGCTCGATAACTACAAAATTTATTGTACATCAGCTGCACTTTTTTATGTTGTGGGTAAGTTTCAAAATAATACAAAATTGGGCCGATGGCCCATTCATTTTTTTTAGTTTCCTTCATTTGAATTAAATCATTTTGAGAAATCAATTTAATAGGCAGTTGTTGTTATAAATCATTGATAAAAAATTAATTAATGCCAACCAATAATTGATTAGTGTTTGTTTCAATTAAGAAATAAAATATTGAAGTTAATAAAATTTAGTACAAAAAAAAATTAAATTTGAATTCAATTAGAATACCATACATTGAAAAAATATAAATATAAATTAACTGGATTACCATATATCTATAATGCATTGTACATAAAATAAAAACATTAAAAACAATTAATTCAAATAAATATAAATCCGATTCAACATAAGTGCCTTGGAATTAGTGTGCCATTATTAACGTCATTGGAATAAGTATAGCATCATTCATATAAGTCCAACTCATACATTAAATTTAATTGCACAGGTAATATAAATCTGCAATTAATATAATATTTTACATGCAGTATAAATACCCCCAATGACAATATCAAAACTTACCAATTATCATCCCTGCACGTTAAAATATTTTGCATACATTACCAATTATCATCCCTGCACGTTAAAATATTTTGCATACATTACCAACTATCATCTCTGCAAGTTAAAAACTTTTTGCATACATCCCCATCTGTTGCAAATTCAACATAAACAACAATCAACAAATGGCGCATACGCAGTTCATTTAAGGATATATGCCCGGCAAAGTTGAATGGGTGATGAAGCTTCCCTCAATTTGTGTCTCATTTGCAGACAATTTAGTGCATATTTCATGATTTGCAGACAATTTATGTCCATCTCAATTTTAATATATTTATTTGCATATTTTACATGTTTCTTTACGAATGCATAAATGTTATATGTAATAGTAAATACCAAACAATTTCGTCGAACAGTATGTTCCTTTTTTTTTGTATAATCTAAATTATTTTAGAGTTGATTTCCAATTTTAGATTATTGGGATATTGATGATCCAACATTTAACTACAGTTTTTACGGTGCTTTATTTTCATATAAAGGGGGTTGTCTCGACACTATAAAACTAGCAATCCAAAGTACCTATTGTGTTGTCTTATGCGAGGAAAAATCCAACATACCATTTAAATTGCAAGAATTATTGTATGCAGGTTCAGATAAAAGTAAACACTTCCGCCAAAATATATGAAATTACAAAATATTATATTTTACTTCAATGGGAAGAAAAATACATTCACAAATAGATGATGTTGGCTCACTTGTTTCGAAGATGCATGGCCAAAATTATCACTTGATTGAAAGTCTTCTATATTCACTCATTTATTATTTAATGATAGATATTTGGCCTTACAATTAAATAATCCATTGAATTTAATTAATTTAAATAACAAAATTAAAATTACCTTCACTTATTATATAATCCGTGCATCGCACGGGTGGACGACTAGTATACCGTAATCTAACAGAATCAATCAAAGTTGGACTCGCTATTTAATTAGGTCAAATACGCGTAGAGAAGATGGTTTAGTTAATGACAACATCATTATTTTGAATCTTGAACAAATACCTATTTGTATTTATTAACACGATTTTGAAGCAATAGAAATTCGAGAATAACTAAATAATAGACCATTAAAACTAGGCTCAAACAGGACCACCTCATCGTTATGACTTATGAGCATAAAGGATTCTGCACTCTTTTTTAATTTTTCTCTGAATTTTTCCTTTCTGAGGTGGTCCCTTATTATAATCAATTAAGGTCACACAATTTTAGTGATTAATGTATTTCAGAAGTGCTTTAAAATCCCTTACCTACCTGCCTCGTTGATATAATATATATCTGTTGGGGGTAAAAAATGTATTTACTTTCAATATATATAATTAATTAATATAAATTGCTCAATACACTCTTAATAAAATAATCTGGCTCAAAGGAGTTCGTACTGGCCTATACGAACAGGCCATAGGCCAATTTCTCCTACACGACCTACATGGTCCCTTCCTATTTATTTGTAAGTAGATTCTCATCTTCTCATAATAACTCTCATACACATTTAACAATATTCATTTACTGTATTATTTTCTCTCCATCACCAAAAAGATTTGAGTTGGGTCTCCCTGGCAAACCCCATGACCCCCTAACGTTTACGTACGTGTGCAAACAAGTTCTCGATCAAAGAATTTCCAGCTACGGTGAAGAAGACTTAAAGAATTCCCTCAGGAAAAAGAATTTTTATCTATACCGTTGACTTTGAGTGACCCGCCCTAGAAAACAACATCAATATCTATTTAGTTGTTTAAGAGAAAAATGAGGAAATATATAGGTAGTAAGAGTTTTTATTTTTATAACTCACGCGGTATCGTTTATCCTTTGTAAGAGTGTTGACCAACATTCGAATTATTTATCTTTCAGTTTATTTGAAATTTATCCTATCTTCTCCAATCCCAACTCCCAACTTATTAAAAACAAATATTTTTTTTTGGTTTAGTAATTAATTTTTGAATTATACTGTAAATTGAATTTCTAAAATTTACAAAAGGTCCCAGCTTTTGAACTGTGGCTAAATTATTAGGTCAAATGGCTAATTACATTGGAACTTTGGGGCGGTGGGGATGAGAATCTTCCAATTTCAATCACTTTTGGAATGGCTTAAAGAGGTCCACTTTTATGGAGTTAGGCTGGGGATAGAGTTGGTGCTCACTTCTCTCTAAATGAATCTCATTCTTTGATTGAAAAATAAACAATTAAATATCAGATCAATATCTCTATTCTCTATATCCAAACAAACAAAAAAAATTTTGAGGCGGTCTCATTATAAGAGTTCGTTACGTGAAATTAAGTTTATGAGACGGATCATACAAAACACAAAAAATATAATTTTCTTTTGTGGGTTTGAGTTTGAGATCAACCTATTAAAATTAAAAAAGAATGTGTTTTTTTTATTAACTTGAGTTTGAATTGAAATTCTATTTACATATAGAATTGAATTTTTTTCATGGATTATGTCAAGAGACCATCTTATACAAGTTATAATCTTTTCTAAATAGTTGAAATGACATGGAATTTTATCCTAAATTCAAAAGTTACTTTTTCAAACAAATTATCTTTGGATTTTGGAATAATTACTAAAGGTTCCTCTAAATTTATAAGTTACAAATAGTCGGGATAATTTCCCAACTAGTACTCCAATTTTACCTCTTTTTACTTTTAGACCTCGCCGTATTCTCAACTCATCAAATATGGTACCCAACGTTATACTTTTTAATCATCGTAACTACTGGCCGTTAGTTGACCGCCAACTTTAACCTAGAAACTTGTTATAACAGGTAAATCACTTTCTTTCCCCATTTTCACTTTTGTTTCATCTTTAAACCCTCAAATCCTCAAATGAAGTGAAAATTTAACTTTAAATATTTTAAAAACAATTATTAGGAATAATATATATTAATTTTAATTTATAATTAATATATTAAATTATACTAATGATTTTAATTAATATAATTATTTAATGCATCAAAATTTGGGAGTAAAATTCAAATTCAATTATTTTGAAAACTAAATAAAAAAAAATTAGCATGAAGGCATGATGCCCAACGAAAAGGTGTGAATTATTATAAATAACACAGAAATTATACATTTGTGATTAATATATTAAATTATAGTAATTATGTTGATTAACATATTTATCTAATATATCAATAGGAGAAAAACTCAAAATTAATAATTCACTCAAGAAGAGAAAGAAAATTCAAAATTTCAACGATTAAAAGAAAGAATTGATGGAAAAATTAAAACGACCAGTAAAAATTGAATAATCCGAAATAAAATTGTCGGAACTAAAATAAATAAAATTGAATTTTGTTGAAGATTTGACTTACCCAAAAAATAAGAAATTGTATTTTTATAACTTCTTCGATGGACATCACACCTTCTTTCTATTATTTTTCTAATTTAATTTTTGAAATAACTAATTTTGAATTTATAAAATACTTACAAATTACAAGAAGGTATTTACATTCAAGGTAATTTTGTTAAAACAATGACCGTTCATTCAAGTTGAACATAATTATGGAATGTACCGTGACTTATCATCTTAAGGAATTGTTGTGTCATTTTCAATGGGCGGTTGTCCATCACCTTTTCATAGATTAATAGCATAGCCAAAACTATAATAGAGACTTTGAAATTTTGTAATTACCTTTTTTTTTTTTTTTGTAAATACTGCTCTGGAGGATCGAACTTTTTTTCCCCCCTTCAATTATTGAATAGAAAAGAAATGCCATATTCGATTTCATTGTATCAGTAAGATAGTAACAATCGAATATTAATTTAACTCACTGTTGCCTGTAAATTGTAATATTCACTTTTTATTATTTTAACTCTTTCACTGAAGTTGAATCATTTTCTGACTGAAATATTGATGGGACTGTTTTGGAGTTTGTGTCGTATGTGTTGGAAATATTTAATTTGGACTAACATATGTTAATTAAATGAGCATAGCTTTTTACGGTTTAATTCAATTAAAGTGATTTGCTAAAGTTTTAATTTTGGATTAAAAATGTATCAAATTGTCATGGGATTTTCCTCAAAAAAAAAAAATTGTCATGGGATTAAATGTATATATACTATTAGGAGATTTTCTATTTGTTAAGGGACCAAATAAAAAATAAAGGGGATTCTTATAAAAAACGGTTATGGTTCCTGTGCGACAATTCTTAAAAGCCGTAAACTTCGGTCCCCTACGAGCGTTAGGCAGAAAAGTGAAAAAAGAACCACTCGTCTGGAAGACCAAAACAAAATCCAGATTTCTCACGAACCCTAATGGATTCAGGTATGCTTCCGGGATTCAGATTAATTTCTTCCTCTCTCAGATTATCATGGTAGATCGGTTGTTACATGCTTTTATGGATTTTGTGAATTAATACATGCCTTTGTGATTTCGATTTCTAACAATATGGTCATTTTCCTTAGGTTCTTGGCGCTAGTGCACTCTCTTGATTTAATGGGGGCAGTCTTAAGGGATTAGGTTGTTATCCTGTGGACTAATCAGCGCGCAAGCCGATTATTAAAAAACAAAGTGTTGAGTGAATTATAAAGTTGAAACAGAGATGCAAGGTGCGAGCAATTGAGCTTATTGGGCCCATTTATTATGATGAATTCCGTAGTAAAAAGCTTTCCAATTAGGGTTGAAATTAGGGACCAATTGTTTGCATGTCTAACTATAATGGGAAGGAAATTATGGCGCACTAGGCCCTTACGCAATATTTGGTCATTACGTGGTTTATAGTAATTAGTAAATAAAGCCTTCAAATGTAAACAACCCAGCTTTCGGAAAAACAAATGATAAAAAATTTGTAAACAAAACAATGCAGACACTATTTGGATAAGAATGACATCAGTAATTTGATTATTGAGATAATATTATGTAAATAATAACAAAAGAATTAATATTCAAAAGGTTGATGAAAGTTGTTCAGTTATATAATTATGAGATACTATAATAACATTATTGCTGGAATAGCTCAGTTGGTTGGAGCGTGTGGCTGTTAACCACAAGGTCGGAGGTTCAAGCCCTCCTTCTAGCGATTTTTTTAATTTCTTTTCCAGTTTCTTCATCATCCGAAAAGTTTAAAAATTCGTATAAAACTAAGGGTCTAGACCAGCTGAGCTTCGTTTAATTTTATTCGAGCTCGAGCGAGCACGAATCAAATTTTAAAAATATTGGCTCAAGCTCTCTTCAAATTTTAATAATATTGTTCGTGTTTGTTTTATAAAATTATTTAGTGATTGAATTATTCGTGAAAATGTTCGTATTTAAATTTGTGTTTATTATGTGCTCGTGATCAATATCTTATAATTTTGTTCGCGAACAACAAACAAACAAAACTACATTTGATAAGTTCGTGTTCATTAAATTTAATTTTAATTCATATGTTAATGTTTAATTTTTTATATTGTAACTTTAGATCTTTTTCATATTATATTATACAATATTCTTAGATTATATATTTAACTTTTATGTAAAATTTCAATTTTAAAATTAGCTACATGCGAGTTTGTTCATGTACATTTTATAATCGAACACTAAACGAGCTCGTTCTTGAGCTATTAATGAACGAGTATACAATCAGTGACGAAGTCAGGAATTTCGGGTAGGGGGGCCCAACTAATATTAATATAAAAAGAGTCTGGCGAATTTTTGGCCACTTCTACATAATAAAAATAGTTTCACCATGTTTTTTTAGCTATTTTTGAGTTCAAATTTTCATTTTTGTCTTTTTTTTTTCATTTCTAGGGACCGGTCCACGACTCGGTATCGAAAAATGTACCGCATCAATTTTTTGAAATATAATTAAGTATCTCATCTGATAATACAAGAAGGGTATGATCATGTCAAAATGACTAAAAAACATGTTTTCGAAAAAAATGACTATTTTTCATTTTTACAAAACATAAGTGGACAATTGTCCACTATCACATATAAATGTGAAAAACAATACATCAAATTTAAAATAAGTAGAAATTTTGATTAAGTCATTGTATTAATTCAACCACATCTTAATATTCAACAATAAATAACAAAATACAATTACATCAATATATCAAAAAGGACAAATAGAGACACAAGAGAATAATGCAAATATTCAAGCTAATGTTTATGACAGAGCTTAAATAATGTACAAAAGTTTAAGAAAAAGAAAAAATGATCAAGACTCATATTTTTCAAGATTCAAAAAATGAAAATAGGAAAGAGGAATGCAATATAATTGAAGGCTTTTTTTTTTTTCTCATTTTTCTATTTTTTTTATTTTTTTAAAATTAAAATGTGAAATGACCAAAATACCCCTAATTTTTTTCGAAATTTGAGGGGGGCCCAGTGCCCCCCTTGGCCCCTACATGGCTTCGTCCATGTATACAATTATTCAAGATTTGTTCGCTTATTGGACGAACTCTAAAATTTGTTCATTATATGTTTGTTAACCAAATAAACGAACATAAAATTAAAGAACGATATGATATCCGAGCTTGTTCGCGAGTGATTTGCCAAACGCTCAGCTCGAACAAGTAGAAGGGAAGGGTGGCTCTTAATGATGTTCTCATGCCATGTCGCAGCCAATAAGCTCCGTCGTAGTTGCTTTGAACTACAATGTCCATTCTTAACATAAATAGAAAAACATTGTTTTGTGTAGTGTAATGCTCTTCGATATCACAGCCCTCAATTAAGACCCTTTGATCACGTGATCAATGTTCCTATTTTTTTGTGGAAATCAATGTTCCTATTTGTTTGTCCATAACACGATTATTAGTCACAAAACAACTCCCAAGCCCCAGTGCCAGCCTCCCCCATGTAAACCCCAACATTCCCATTTTTATATTAATATTTTATGATAACATTCCAATTTTATCTTGAGCTATGTATATGTATATTGTATGTAATAAATTAGAAATGTTCTTGCGACAAGCTTGTAGCTCAAGTGGTATCGCCCACTCTTTGAAATAGTGTTGACCGGGGTTTGAAGCCAGTATCTTTCACTTTCTTTGAAATTTATGATCTCCTTTCCAACCAATACTCCCAACTTATTAAAAAAAAATTAGAAATGTTTTTGCTTTGCTCTATTGGGCTGCCAGGCTATATCAATTTTGAGTCTTATAAGAGGAGAGAAGAGTCCACTTTCTTTTTGAAACCTGAATGCACAGAATCATTTTCAAATAGTTTAAAATCAAGTAACATAATTGAATTGGGTCAACAAAGCCAAGATTTTAGAGACAAGCTTTATATGGGCCCGAACTTCAGACCCATTCGGCCATTAATACTTTTGAAATTTGCAAATCCAATTTCACTATAAAGCCCATGGACTTCTACAGATGGATTATGTTTGCGCTTGGCCCAACCGGCCGAAGGCTTTGCTGTAATCTACTTTACTATAATAAATAAATAATTTTGACATTTCATTTTAATAACTTTAATTCGTATATTTTAATCGTAATTACATTTCATCTTTTATTACAATATAAGTATATAACCAACTACGCTAATTAATGTACAATATAACATCATTAAAATATATTTTTACGTGCATTGATTGAATTACAATAAGAGATAGCAAGTCTTTGTCTTTTCTTTTTTCCTTTTGTGTTGGAGTGTAATTACTAGATTAACATACTATTTTTAATGCCTATGTGATTTTTTTATTAATTAGAAATATATAAAAAGAAAAGAAAAGGTCCGGAGCACAAGCCGGTTAGGTAGCAAAGAAAAAACAATGCAAAACTTCATGGAAAAAAAAACAAAAATAACTTAAAGACTCAATTTAAATGAAAGCCGTTTATTTCTAGAGGATTTTCGAGTGACATTGTCATTTCTTTTAATGTCTATGTGATTATTATTAACTATTATCATATTTATAACACGGGTTACTAGGTAAAAAAAACAAGATGTACATATTTCCATGCATCTCAAAAGTAGTACTCATCAGAATTTCAAATGTGACTTATCATTTATCAAAATATATGCCCACCATTAATTCATCTTCACATTTGGAGCCATAATTTACCAACTTTTGCTTATATAATTTTGAACCATTCTTTCTCCCATGCCAAATCAAGAAAAAGAAAAGAAAATTTAATTTGTCAAAAAAAATTGTAAACAACATGAATGGACGGCCAGAAAAGATTGTGGCCAATAAATATTTCTGGACATGATGATAACATGATCCTAAAAAAAATAATTACTATAGTTTTTTTGCAACGCCTTATCTGGGAATTAATGGAGTGAAGGGTCTCTTTATGATATATACACTTCTACATATTATCCTCCCAAAAATTTGAGGTTGTAATGGATGTGCTATTTTATAGTCTAAAACCATGAAATGGTGACGTTATAGATCTGACAAGTACCAGAATAAAATTAACAGATACCTAAAGGTTTGCTCCCCTCCATACTCCAATACCTAACCTTTGAGCACTTTGTTGTTATCCATGGAAATGCACATGAGCTATATGGTTTTGGAGTAGCACAATTTTGAGTGCTCTTCTATTCTTCTTTCTTCATTACCACAAACATGATCTCAATATTTTTCACCTTAATGTACCAACAATTTAATCTACACCCTTATCATGCACTCCCAATAACTTTTTTTCCCAATCAATGCTAAATTAAATTTTTGGTTTATATATATATATATATATATATATATATTTTGATGTTACACACGTCCTTTGGGATAGAACCATTGACGGGATGAAATCTCATGTTACACTTTCCCTATTTCACTCATTTTTCAATGCACTAGATGAATGACACATGTACAGTTGTGACATTATCACGTGCAGACATCACTCATCTGATGCAATGGAATAGGGAAATTGGAACAATAAATCTTAATCCACCCCTGACTTTCTCCCGTAAAAGAAGGAGGCAATACCACCAGACCGAATGGCTAGTGGTGATTACAAATTTATTTTTGAAGATATTACCATGTTGAAATTAATTTTGATTCAAATCCTACTTTACAAACACACACACACACACAAAAAGGTGAACTACAGAATTACATACTGGCAAGGTTCAATCAGAAGTAAAGAATACAGTAATTTCTATAACAAATTAAATTAAAGATTAAATAATTCCTTGTTGAACAAAATGAATATTCTCCTTCCCTTTTTCACATACTATTTCTTCTTCTTTTGAAAATGTTAGGTAGCTGTATATTTTTCTGCAGTAAACTGTAAACATGTCTAGATTCACATAAGAAACTGTATTTTTAGGATGCTACCCACTTGGGTAGCTACCCAAGTGGGTTCTATACCGTTAGATCAACACATACACATACACATCCACATGGGTGTGTGTTAATCCAATGGTATAGAACCCACTTGGGTAGCTACCCAAGTGGGTAGCAACGACTAAACCTATTTTTAGATACTCATAGAATTAAAAGACAATAAATTAGTGGTTATAAGTGTCCTTTAATTGAGCATGACAAAATAAATATTATCCTAAATCCACAAAAAGAAAAAGAAAATATCCATAAATCCAATTTACGTTTTACATCCCAAGATCTTCAAATACAAGAACAATTAAAAAAATTTAAAAAACAAGAAAACAAATTACACCCGTGTGTTTCCCATGCATATATAGAAGAAAATAAATCGAACAACACAAATATTACCAATATCACATGTACACCTCTCCATCAAACCAAAAAAAAAAAAAAAAAAACTATTATATATCATTTCACAAAAAAAAAAAAAAAACACAAAAACCCCAATAATTGAAAATAGCCTAATTTTAACTGACGCACTCGTTCACCAAACTTACACACACAACAGACACTCAAACCGCACAAACACACCTTTTAACTTACTCTCACGTGTAAGTCGGGGAGGAGGAGGAGCCGTCACAGACAACTTCCGCCTCCACCTCGCGGCGGTGGAAGTTGCGGTGGCAGCCACAGGCGGCGCAGGTGAGTGCGCCGCCTGTGCCCTCCTCCCCGCACGGCATGAACTCCCTGCACCCGTCCACAGCGTATCCGCCCACATTCGCCGCGTGATTCTTTTGGCACTCGCCGTATCTAACGGTCCTAACCGTAAAAGATGAATTTGCGGAGTTTTGATCGTCTCTTTTCAGAACAACTTGGCGTTTCTTCATCTCTTTGTTTTTTAAGTAAGGAGTGTGTGAGAGTTAATATAAGGATAAATAGAATGATTAAAGCTGAGAAAGCTGAAAGCGAAATAAGGTGGGTTTTTGATCGGAAAGCTTAGGTCATTTTTGATGCAGGGCCAAACCCTAACCCTAGGAGGCTCTATTTATACTACCAGAATTAGAGGTGTAAACGAGTCAATACGAGCCGAACATATTTTTGTTCGAATTTTTAATTGAGTTTCAAAAATTATGTTTGAGTTTGGTTTGATTTATTAATTAAAAGTCACATCAGAGATTTAGGCTTGGCCAACCTGGGCTCGACCCAACCCTCGTTTTTTAAAAAATAAAAAACTAGTGAGATTTTGTTTTAGAAAAAATGTTAAATTCGGGGGACTTGGACTTGGTGCGGTCCCACACATGAAGCGTATCGATATGGGGAAGAAAGCGAAGCCCATCAAGTGAGGTTCCATCCTAAAACCAATTGGTGATAGGAGGAGTAGCTCACTGACTTATAAATGGACTCTCTTCCCTTAATCAATCCATGTGGGACAACTCACAAGTGACATATCTCAACACGCCTCACTTGTGAGTCCTTCATCAATTCATTAATCATTTTTAATTATCATCACATGATCTACCATGCTCAATCACATCATGTGATACGACCACCTGGGGTAGAAAGCAATGGGCCCGCTCCGATACCATGTTAAATTCGGGGGGACTTGGTGGGTCCCACACATGAAGCGTCTTGCATGCGTACCAATATGGGGGAAGAAAGCCCAAGCCCACCAAGTGAGGTTCCATCCTAAAACCAATTGGTGATAGGAGGAGTAGCTCACTTGACTTATAAATTGGACTCTCTTCCCTTAATCAATCCATGTGGGACAACTCACAAGTGACATATCTCAACACGCCCCTCACTTGTGAGTCCTTCATCAATTCATTAATCATTTTTAATTATCATCACATGATCTACCATGCTCAATCACATCATGTGATACGACCACTCCACTGGCCGAGCAATGGGCTGCTCCGATACCATGTTAAATTCGGGGGACTTGCAGTACGGTCCCACACATGAAGCGACCCGATATGGGGAAGAAAGCGAAGCCCACCAAGTGAGGTTCCATCCTAAAACCAATTGGTGATAGGAGGAGTAGCTCACTTGGCTTATAAATGGACTCTCTTCCCTTAATCAATCCATGGGACAACTCACAAGTGACATATCTCAACAAAAAATAGGTATAATATGATTTTTTTTGGGGGGGATTTCTATCCGACCTAGCCTATTTTCGTGTATCGGCCCAGAATGTTTGGGTCTTTTGGCTCTGCCATTAGCTTTCGTAGAGGCGAACACGTTTGATATTTTTACACATAATTCATATTTTTTAACATCAATTGTTGAGCTCAACACGAACTTTACATATTATCGAACGGAAAAGTGTGGTCAAGCCTTATTTATTATGTTAGCGAATCGAGCTCAAACGAACTTTTAACGGTCGATCTCGGATCGAGTGACGAGTAGTTTGGATCGTTTTTCAAAGATTACCGAATATCATTTTTACTAATAATCATATACAGTAATTTTATTTTGGAAATATAAACTGCTAAAAGGAGAGGGTAATTTTCTTAATATTTTTTACCGTGTTTAATATGCCCCTTCACAACTTTATCTTGAATTAAATTTATTCAAAAAAATCTCTCTATTTCTCTTTTTTTTTATTTATTTTTAAATTCACTCTTTTTGAACATGTCAATCTTTGATTTTCTTTTTTCAACCCAAAGTTATCTCCACATCGGGGGTGCAGACCCCACACTTTCTTTATGGCCTATGAGACATCTGTCCTTCCCATGGATGGTCCTAATCCTCTGGGAGAGGAGGAGCAACCTCAATCCCTAACTCCACGTTAGAGTTTGAACCTATGACATTTGAGTTGCAATTACAACCCAAAGGCCGCTAGGCCAACCCTTGAGGTAAAACATTGCATTTGTTTGTTTTTTCTTTAAGAAATGAATCAAATTTCTCTAAAATGACGACTCCTAAAATAAAGTGATTAGCTCATCGGCGATAAAAACATAATGGATTTGTTTGATCGAATAAAAAATATTAACATTTTTATAATTGATCACATGTATATTTTCATGTTGACCATGACAAAATGTTGTTAACCTTGTTGAATGGTCGTTGAGAATTGATGGCTCAACTTCCTAACAACTAATTAGCTTATTACGATGGAAAGGTACTTTATATCTATGTGTAACGCAAAAATTAATCCTTCTTTATTAGACAGCTTTTATTCTTGATTAGGCCCATAAAATTAATAGCTTGTTTCATAAATGACCGGCTAACATGGCCTCAAAACGTAATATTCTGTGGCCCTAGCTATTACTAAAGCTATAGGCTTGGTAACCCCAACCCTATGAAACACTGATAAGAAACATGTATGATAAGACACGGATAGGGGAATACGTCATGTTCAGGGGCGTAGACAAGGGGGTCTCCGCCCCGCGCATCCAATTTTTTTTTTTTTATCCCATTTCTTTCTATGAAAAACAATTATATATATTTTTTTAAGAGGAAAAAATAGTTGAGCTAGGGGGGAAATTTTTTTGGCTAAGGGTAACCATGCGGGCTGACTATGCCCTTGGTCATGTTTTGGAATTTTAAGAATACGAGTACAGTACGTATATTCATATAAATTATACATTTTTGTATTATTAAAAATATATACGTACTAAATACAATTAAAAAATATTTTAATCATAAAAACTAAAATTTCTTAGAAAGTCAAATCTGAAATGTGATAATTCACATAGACAAATAGAAAACATTATGAAAATATCAGCAATAGAACAAATTTTATATATTTCCATATGTTGATTTATAAGAATTAATATGGACGTGGCTTAATTTTTTCAAATTGGGATATCTAGGTTGATTTTTTATTATGGAGTATCAGATAAAATATGGTATCTAGAATGTGTATGTAGCCCTCACGAAATTGTCCGTGTTTCCTAGCCCCCACCCCACCCCCAAAAAAAAAGAAAAGAAAAAACTAAAGGGGAAAAAAGAGGCTGTAAAGACTTGGTTGTGGGGGATATACGTGGATTTGGTAACTAAACCTGCCAAAACTATGTGGGCAAACCTTTTGTCTTCTACCCTTTTGTTTATTTGCATGTAACGAGTTTTAGACGCATGTCATTGTTGGCAAGATAATTTTTCAAATTACATAAACCATTATTTTTATTAAAATAACGATGTCTCTTATCGTGTTTGAAATATAATTCATAATTAATTAAGATAAATCAGTTATCATTTTCTTTCTTTGTATATTTGGTTTCCACTATCAGTATGGAGGTGGCAGGGAATATATATTATAGACTAGTCTAGTGACTCTAGTCTAGTATGCCGCCTCCACCACTTTAATAAAAACGTAATATTATGTACAACTTCGGTACTTTTGACAATTACAAGCACCATGGTGCATTTACGCAATATCATTATATTGTCTACTTTTCAGCAAAACCCATTTCCTCTCCAAAAAATTTTCTCACTAAAAAAAACCCTAATACATAACACCACCGTCCCTCCCTCCCTCCCTCCCTCCCTCCCTTTCTTTCTCCCACCTTGTCTTCCTTCCAACCTTGCCCCTCTCTACCATGGCCGGAGACCATAAATCCCATGGTCTCCGCCACTAGCCCCTCCGTTCAGGGGATGCTTTTCTCTTGCGGTATGGTTTCTTTCGAACTTGGCTTGCGGGTTTAGAGGTGACGATGGCGGTGGTGGCGGTTTTGGATGTGGTTTTGGCGGAGATGGATTGCGGTGTGGATCGAGGAGGAGAGAGGCACCTTTTTGCCCGTTAATCTTTTGTCTTCTTATGTTATGTTTTTTCTTGTCCCCGTAGGTAGCTTATTTGTCCCGTTTTGTAGCTTTTCTTTTTCTCGTTTTATTTGTCCCTGTTGTGGTTTCTTTCGAGAAGATTCGGGATGCGCCATTACCTGAAGTTGTGCGACACAAAACGAGATCAAATTCTTGGTACGTGTTTTGTCCAGCGCCTAGTTGCGTAGTTCTGAATATATGGATTAGTCAGATCTATTGCGGTTTAAAATTTTGTTTTAGATCTGTATAGGTCTATAATCCGTAGGCTTGCAATTGTATTACATCTGTTGTTGTAACCAGTTGTAAGTTTCTTCTGTTTAATGAAAGGAATTCATTCCGACTCAAAAAACAAGCACCATGGTGCATTTAGACAAATATTCGGAAAAATTAAAAGTAAATAAATTGGTTATAAAAAAGTATTTAGTGATTTTTCCATGATCTAAATTTTAGATTTGTGTGTGTGTGAAAACGTCAAGTCTATATATACTTCAAAATATGCACGATAAAGGGGAGAACTGGATTCCTCATGAATACTAGCTAGTTATGGATATTACGCTATATTGAAATATAAAGATTGACTATCCATGAGACAATCCTATATGTAAATAGATTTAAACTCAAACCTAAACAATAAAAAAAAACTCGGAATTTTGTGTTTTGTAGAATTCGTTTCATGAACTTAATACATAAATCGAGCAATAGTGTTGGCAAACAACACCCTAGCATCATAAAAGTTTCAATATTAATATAATTATATATATAATTATTAAATTTTGAATTTTACTCCACTAAAAACTCAAAATACATTTTTATCTTTTATTTTTGAGATGAAACAATTTTCACTCCTAATTTTCATTTGTTTTTGACTTCGCCCCTTTATATGCTTATATATAACACTATTTAAAAATCACGGTCTACCCCACCTAGTCCCAGGCAGATTGATATTTCATATTCCACAATCCTATTTCATTTTCTATTCTAGTGTATTGGAATCTTGTGGAACATGATAGTGGTCATGTCCCATTTGGACGCTAGACTTTCTTTGACCGCTTATGTTTTTCTTTTGATTAGGCCCCATCTAATCCTAACCCCACCTAACCCCGCTTAGGCCCTGATCCCTTGGCGCTATGCCCCAATCTGCTACCTGCCAAACGTCATATTTTCATCATGCTTCAAATCAAACTCCAAAGAATTTAATAAATTTTCAAAAAAATATTTTTCAAAGAATATTCACTTAAAAATGAAAATGGATGTAATGAAAGGTGATTCAAGTGGTATTGCTCACCCTTTGTAAGGGTATTGACCGGGGTTCCAACCCGATATCTTTTAGTTTCTTTGAAATTTAGTATCTCTTCCCCTCCAACCAGTGGCGGACGCAGGATTTCGGCTTTGGGGGGGCGAAAAAGCGATTCCGAGTTCATATATTTAAACTATGAGAAAAAAATTTGGGGGGCAATTGTAAAACACAACTATTTGAAGTTTTTTTATCAAAGTTTGGGGGGCAATTGTAAAAAAATTCATTTATTTTAGCTATAAAAAATAATTTTAAAAACTTTTGGGGGGGAAAAAATAATTTTGGAAAATTTGGGGGAAATGCCCCCTTGTCCCCCCCTCGTATCCGCCGATGCCTCCAACCAGTACTCCCAACTTATTAAGAAAAAGGTGATTCAATCACAATTCACAACCTTGATTGAGGATCGTTAATTAATTTGTAAGTTAATATCGAGCTTTTATAGATAATCTACCAAACGCTTGTGCCTTCCACATTATCAATCATTCTGAAAAGTATTAATTTTATAATGTCTGGATAATCTAAAGCCAAGCTTAATTAAAAAAAATTATGGTGAAACGAAAAAAAATTAGGAGGTTTGTTTAGGCAATTTTGGGAGTTTCCTTTGTGTGTGCTATCGACTCCTCTTCTCATTTCATGCTGCTAAAATGGTATGTTCTAACCCGTCTACTTCCCAAACTCAATCGGCTTTAAGATTGAACCTATACTCTTGGTCACACAAGGAATGAAAATTAAATTTAAGTTTGAATTTGATTTAAAACAATCTGTACGTGCTTATTAATTAAAGCTCCCGAATTCAATAACTAAAAAAAAAAAACTTATCTTAAAATATCAAGCTATTCAAAATTCAACTTGAGTTGAATTTGATTAGAAAAACTCATTTAGACCAACAGTCAAGCTAATTTTTAAAAAATTCTAAGCCAAAGTAATATAATTTTTGTTTGATTCATTTAAATGTTTGCATGCCACCAATAGTTGATTTCCCCGCAATGTTTTCTATCCTGACACTTTAATTGGAATTTTCCTAGTGGTTATTTTTTTTCTTTATCCTCCTTTAGATTATGTCTTTTAGTGTGTGTGTTCGTGTTCACAGAGTCAACTATAGTACTAATTTCAAAGTGAAAACGAAACAACCCAAATGCTACGAATCTAAAGACGACGAGGTATCGCTCACCCTTTATAAATGTGTTAATCAGGATTCAAACTATGTATCTTTCAGTTTGTTTGAAATTTATCTCCTCCCTTCCAACCAGTAATCCCAACTTTATAAAAAACATTGCTATGAATCTAAAGAAAAATTAAAAACTTTATTTAAAATTTTTAAAGGAAACAAATATCTAGATTCAATTTCATGGGTCCCGACTAATTTACAATAATTATATAGCACTACTTTTTGTATTAATCACTGCATTGTGTAATTATGCCAATATTAATAAATCACCTTAAATTTGATTTAATCAATGCGGGCAGCGGCGGTCCAGCCATGGTTCAGTGGCAGATGCGGTGGTGGGCGGCGACAACTGTAGATCGAGAGGGAGAGGGGTTTTCCTTGTTCGGGTTTGGTCTTTTTTTAGATAGTTTGGTTTTTAGGATGGTGTTGATTTTTTGTTTGTGGTTTTGGTGTTGCTTTTGTTGTTTTCCGGTTGTTAGTGGTGGCGACGGTTTTGGATGTGTTTTGGCCGGGATGGACTCTTTTGGTTTTTAGACGTATGTGTTTTTACTTTTCCCCACAGGTGGTTTCTTTGTCCTTATAAATGTCTTTTTTCTTCCTTTGTTCAGTTAATAAATATGTCCCATTTGTGGGATTTTTGCTCAGAAGACTCAGACGTGCCATTACCTGATGATATGCGACAGAAGCGAGATCAAGTTATTTGATATGTGTTTTGTTCAGCGCCTTTAGTTGCAAAGTTCTGAATCTATGGATTAATTAGATCTGTTTATATTTAAAATTTATTTTAGATCTGTGCAGATCATAGATCTATAGGCTTACAATTGTTTTACATTTGATATTGTAATCAGTTGTAAGTTTCTTCTTTTAAAAATGAATGATATTTATTTTGACTAAAAAGAAATCAATGACCTTAATTATGTACTTAATCTACTCAAACTTGACTCTAAGTGCTGGAAGATTGGACCAATTATTAATTTATTAGTGCACAGCCCCTGCCCTGCCCCATATGATCATATGTGCAAATCTTTAATTTGAAGGGCATTGGAAACAAATAAAAGCAAATTCCATCTTTCCTGTCATTGTTGTCCTCTCTCTTCTTTTCATTATTTTCCTTAAGTAAATTCAATTATTTAATTTGACCCTTACCTTGTTTTCGGAATGTAATCAAGGCCTTCGGCGCAGTGCGGGCCTCTATTGATTCCATGCAAAGGCCCCACTGAATAGAATCCACACTGTACAATTTTTAATACAATTAGTGCAAAATTAGAGAATTTGTAATGTTTAATCTTTCAGACTTTCCCAACTAAAAATTCTTTCTCTATTTCTCTCCCTTTCTCCTTGTCTACTGCCAAAGTTTCTTCTTCTTCCCCATTTCTCCATCAGAGAGGATGGGGGAATCAACATTTATCTTCACTTTTTTCCTTTCCTTGTTATTTGTATGGTGTCATCCTTTATGTGAGTGCTTAGTTCTCTCTTTATGAGACTTATTGTCTCCCTCCATGGGAGTTTTTGTTTCCTTTCATGGGTTTTATGTTTTTAGTTTTTATTTTCTTTCCCCTTCTCTTTTTACTTTTTTTTCTTGTTCTTTTTCCTGGTCTTTTTGTTGTTTTTGACAGATTTTGGTGTTTTGGCCATAGATCTGGTTGTGTCTGAGGCGGAAGAATGAATCCAATCACTTTTGGAAGCTGTAATAGAAAACGGATCTGATTTGTATAGCACAGATGAAGACTTTTGTCACATACCTGAACTTTTAGCCGTTTTTCGGAGTTTTAGTTTTGTGTTTTTGATGGAACGAAGATCTGAAGATGTTGTTCGTGTTCTATTCTGGCTGATTTGGTAGGATGTTTACATTAGTGTCGGGTGTTTGGTAAATTCTGTTTCCTTCCATTTGTGTCTGTTCTGTTTTCTTATTTGTTTTCCCCTTTTCAGCTTTGGTTGTCCTATTTGAATTAGTGTTTGTTTCTTTGGTTCTTCTTACCCTCGGGAATGAGTTGTATTACCACTTGGTTTCCGAGTCAAAAGGCTAAGTTGATACTGGTTTGGTCCTCTCGATCTTATTTGGATGTTGAAATATTGTATCCAAAAGGATTGTTGGTCCGTCGACCCACAGCTGTGTACTTCTTTTTTAGTTGAATAATATTCTACCGTTTCAGAAAAAAAAAAATCTTTCAGACTTATGTCTAACTATATCTGAAGACAATAGCTTCAGCCCCTCATTACTGTCGCCAAGGTAAACCGCATGATGTACACTCATTGGCTAGTGTCTGATGCAGTCTAATGACGTAAAACCAGATCCTAGCCCATCTGACCAAGTGAGGAGAACAACCCGGGTCATCATTTTCCTTGCCCCTGGCCCAACCAAAACCTCATGTTTACGCTTAAATCTTATTGGGCCAGTCGGGCCAAGCCCTCCTGGGTTGGGCCAAATTAGGCAAAATTGAGCCGACTAGAAATTGCTAGTAATTTATAACTTATGGGTTGACAAAATTGATCCTACTTAAATTCAAAATTTTGATTTTGGCTATAAGTAATAAAATTCTCCATTTTATGTCATACTTTCATCGGAATTGTAAAAAGAGCACGAATTGTCATATGCCCAACATGTGATGGATAATTTCCTGCCAATTTTTTAAATTTTAGCGGAAATAGAACTGAAAGTGAGCATTTTTATTATTTACTGGACTAAATCAAAATTCCGAGTTTGAGTAGACTAATTTTGTCACCACCAAGTTACATGACTAATTTAGCAAATTCGCCCACCAACCCAAATAATCTTACTATTTTTCCTATAAGCATTTTGGTTTTTCTTTGTTCACTTCACGACTAAAATCATCACCACCACCCAGTTGAGAAATTTCATCGACTATTCTACTCTGATGCCACACACCCGAGCAACCTCAACGACCACCACATTGTCGCTTGACATGGAAGAAGATCCATCGATGCTCAACCACCCAACCGTCGCTTGACACGGAAAAAGACCCAGCCTGCAACACCTCAACATCGAAAAGACTCGGTCGATAAGCAGAGTTGGAAAAATTGACATAGCTAGCCCGCATATAGGGCTAGATTGGCCATGAGCTTCATTTTAGAAGCCTAAAAAGCAGGGCCGGACCTGTGATTCGCAGGGCTCTAAGCGAGATTCTAAAAATGGGCCTTCAATGTGATAATTTTTTTATCTTAAACTAAATCAAGGGTTGAATAATTACTTTACCGGAACAATACGACTAATTAAAAATAGTAATAAACCGACGAACAACTAATAATGTACAACTAACAAAATAATCAAGGGTTTCTGTTTTTTTAAAGTAAAAATTGCTTTTTTTTTAATTAGGTTGTTGTCCAGCCAAGGGCTTGGGTGTTGGGCCATTTTTATTTTTATTTGTCATATATCTAAAAAATAAAAAATAAATAAAAAATGTGCCCTCAAAACATGTTGGGCCCCAAGCAGTTGCATGTTGTGCTTGGGGTCAAATATGGGCCTGCTAAAAAGAACCATGCCAACTTTAGTTTGGCCCAAAGGACTCGATGACCCGACCAAAAATATACATAAAAGATGTTGTTAGGTTGTACTAGGCCACAAGAAATGGTGGCCCAAATGAAATTTCGGGTCGGCTCGACCCGATCTAACCTGGTTGTATGACTTGGTCTGATTGGCATAGGTTTTTTTTTTTTTTTTTTGAGTTACGCACACACACTTCACTGGAGATTGAACCCCTGACCTCCCAACACATTGGAGGGAGTGATACCACTAGGCCAAATGGCTGGTGGTTGATTGGCATAGGTTGGCCTGGCTTGACCCGACCTATTTCCAACTCCATCGACAATGAAGAGCAAACATGGAAGACGTCCCACTTCCACTCGCTAGCAAAAACACTGCCCACCTCATTTTTTTAATCTTTAAATTTATGATTAAGTAGGTGGTATAAGCGCTCCTCGTGGGGTAGCCCGTAGCCTAGTGGAATATGTTGGGTTCTTTCGGTCAAAATGTCTCAAGTTCGAATCCCCACATCAACACTTTTAGGTTGAGACTGTGACATAGGACTTGTCTAATACGGTTTATCTGGCCGATGTGATTTGCAAATTATTGTGTTAACTGTCAAGCCCAAAGGTTTACTCAGTATGCAACCGAAATATAATGACATTGGTTTACCCAGTACGCAATCGAAATATAGTGATTTCGGATTCCCCATTATCCAAAAAAAAAAAAAGAAAGATTAGGTGGTGTAGGTGAATGGACCTAGCTAGATGCCCTCAATTAGATTAACAGAATCATATTATGGATTATGGATATGACTAGAACATGTGGTTAGAACTTAGTAGTAGTGCAAGAAGTTGGTGATAATGGGTTTCTTCAGGTTAGAACTTAGTAGTAGTGCAAGAAGTTGGTGATAATGGGTTTCTTCACATTTGTCAAGTCAAGAAAAATGTGGTAAAAGTGACTTAAACGCATTAACGGCAATTCCTTTAGCTTATGTGATCATTGGTTAATTTCTAATCAACAAATTAGTTTTGTACTAATGAGGTTTGATGAGGACTTAAAGGGAAGTATATGACTGTGATTTGGAGATCAAGATAATGAAAGATGAGGCACTTTGCTTCTCACCAACCCAACCCATCTTTTTTTCCAAGATTTATTTACCAAATCTTTGGGGACCATTTTGTGGATAGCATCTTAGGCTTGTAAGTAAATTTTTTATTAAGTTCGAAGTAGTGGTTGGAGAGGATTAGGGTTGAAAAATGAACCAAGCTACTCGATACTCGGTTCGAGATCGATCATTAAAAGCTGTTTGAACTCGGTTCGTTAACATAACGAACCATCGAACACATTCTTTCGTTCGATACGATGTAAAGCTCGGCTCAAGCTCGACTCGATTAATAAAAAAGAATAAAATATGTGTAAAACTATCAAGCTACTCGAGCTCGATTCGTACTCAACTCGACTAAAGCTCGTTCGAGCTCGACTCGACTCATTTACACCCTAGAGAGGATGGGAAATTTTTTCAAGAAAACACTAAAAGATACAGGGTTCGAACCATGGTCAACACCTTCACAAAAGGTGAGCGATACCACTTGAGCTACAAGGTAGTCGACTGGCTTGTAAGGGAATTAATTCCCTTTTACTTAATTCTCAGTATTTGATTTCCATGTCATTAAAACAAGACAACAATAATTGTGGTCTTAATTGATGGAATGTCTAAGTTAATGAGGAAAATTGGTGTTGATTGATGCAACTTGACAACTGTGATTAGGATACTTTTGCTGGAAATTTTAGATCAAATGGAAATGCGTATCGCAGAGGGAATTCACTTAATTTATTCAAGGTGGTGTACTTTTATGCAATTGAAGCATGGGACCATTGAAAGTGAGTTATAATTTAATTAATTATGTCTCATTCCATTTATTCAAGAAGGTTATAAGTGATTCTGAGTAATATATATGACATAATTAGTAAATTGACTTATTTATATTTTTACTGGGCTTTTTATTGCCATGAATACAAATCTTCATTTTGTTAAATACACTCCGGTACTACTGTCAAAATTAGCCTTGCCAACCCTCATATAAGACTGAGCTTATTTATTGTAGCATGCAAAGGGCTGGACCTACTTAGACCTGATTCAACTGGGCCAAAGCACAATAAACCTGAGTACCCGACTAAAGTTATGTGTAAAAAGTCTTGTTGGACTGGGCCACAATAAATAACCCCACAATGACTTTTTGAGCTTGCCCGACCCATCTCAATTTTATGAATTGGCCCGATTGGTAGGGTCGAGTTGGACAGACCAAACCTATTGCAAGATCTACACTCGAGTAATTTATCAATAATTTGGCAGTTATTGATTAATTTTAAATAAAAAATAAAAATAATTTATAATTAATTAACAGCTATCATAGAAGTAGATAATAGCCCACACTGTAGTGCGATTATCATCGATTATCGAAACCTGTCACTCGAGATATGTCTCATTGCACAAGAATACTATTGATATCGTTACGTTTTTGTCATGCATAAACTATTTGCCAGCTATGTACAGTTTAGAGTTGATATTATATTTCATTTATATTATTGGTTATTAACAAGTATCCAATTTTGATGAGGAAATGACACGTGTCAACTTTATTTTTTGTTTTAGTATAAATGATTGATATTATATTTGTGCTTTTATATAGACTATATTATTATGTATTATGTGCTTAGTTTCATTTGATTTATTAGATATTTATAAATTTTTGAAAATTGACATACTATTTTAAATATTTGTAATATGATTTTATGATAAATACTGGTTGATGATCACATTAATTACTAAGACTAAATTTATATGTATTACTAGGTAAGTCTCGTGTGATATACGAATTTTGTTGGTTTGTTTAGACACTTCTTAGTTCCCGAAACTATTTTCTCAAGACACCACCCGTGCACCCCTGTATAAGGTTGATTGAAGCTGCAGCATGGCGCACGGGTAGCCCATGCATGAGCGCACCACCCGTGCGCCCTACAGAGAGTCAGGATATCTCACCGGAGTGGCGCACGGGTAGGCCGTGCTCCGACGCACCACCCGTGCGCCCTACTGAGAGAGTTGGGTTATTCCAAAGAGGTGGCGCACGGGTAACCCGTGCGTGGGCGCACCACCCGTGCGTCTCTACTGAATCCCATGTCTGCAAACATTAAGCCCTAAACATGATGGGAGTATAAAAAGACTTTTGGGGGGCACACGGGGAATTCTGGCATTTTGGGATCTACAACACAAGACAAGAGTCAACTCTTGGAAGGAGACATCAAGGAGATAATCGGGTTGCATCGGAGCTTGAAGAACGGAGATATATCGAGAGATTGTCGACGTTCCTAAGTTTTCTTGCTTCTCTTTTAGTTTCACTCTTTTAGTTTCATTTGTAATGACTTTGAACACTTTGTGTGTAAGTTGTTTAATCATGTGTAGCTAAACTCTTGTGATTTTAGGGTTTTGGAAGTAGATTAATGAACTCTTGTTGAATGTTTTAATCTTAGTTGAAGTTATTGTCTTGAAGCCTATTTGAGTACTTTGTTCTTATTCTTGTTTTATCACTTGGCCAATGATTTAACTTGTTTGATATATTGATTCATAATTCGAGAGATGAGTTTCAATATTAGATCTTAAGTACTTGACACGAATATTTGCATGAATCGAGAGGTTTGCGAATATTGTGAGGACATTTGATCTTTGATGCTTTTGGGAGTTGTGTATCTTATGTTGAGTAGAGATGCTAGCATAGATATTTCAATCTACATTTTATATGCATCTCGAGAGGGAGGATAAAATAGCTTTGTGATCGTCTTATAGGAATATTGATAATAACTTTGGCTTTGATTAAATCGGACAACAAGAGGAATATTAATTGAAACCATAATCCGGGAATCCATTTCATTCTCTTGATAATTCCATTATTCTTAGTATCTTGTATTCTTGTGGTTATTCTTGTCTTTACCTCCACAACAATCATCCAATTTCGATCGTCTAAATAAAAATAAGTCTATTTTGGTTCAATACTTAGCCTATTGATTTATTAGTCTCCGTGGATACGACCTTGCTACCCTATTCGATAACGAACACCGTACACTTGCGGTGAAGCTAAAAATATAGGCGAACAGTTATCTTCTAAATTCAAAAATATATTATTAATTCAAATGAGATAATATCTACTACAAAAAAATATAGATTTTGAACTAATAGAATATTTTTCAATAAAAATATGCAAAGTAGTTGAATGGATCGACATTGACTTTTCCAAACTATATGTCCGCTAATGGTATGTACAATTTAGAGTTGATATTATATATCCTTTATATTATTGGTTATTAACAAATATCCAAGCCTGATGAGAAAATGAAACGTGTCAACTTTATTTTTGGTTTTAGTATATATGATTGATATTATATTCGTACTTTTATATAGACTATATTATTATGTATTATGTTTTTAGTTTCATTTGGTTTATTAGATGGTTATACAATTTTTAAAATTTACGTACTATTTTAAATATTTGTAATATGCTTATGATTTTATGATAAATAATGGTTGATGATCACATTAATTACTAAGTCTAAATTTATAATTATTATTAGGTAAGTCTCGTATGATATACGAATTTTGTTGGTTTGTTTAGACAATTCTTAGTTCTCTAAACTATTTTCTTAATATTTTAAGTTTTAACAAAGCCAAATAACTTTAAAATATCCAAAACTAGCACTTTTATAAGTACACCTTATTATTATATATGTGCTTCTAAATAGACTATATTATTTTATATTATACTATTGGATTCGTTCGATTTTGATTTTGTTTGATCAATATTTTGTGTAGCCATAATCCTTAGATATATAGTTTTTTTAAAAGGAATAATATTATTTTACAAACGAGTTTGAACATAGATTTACGAGCCTATAAATCACGAGCCTATAAACAAACATGTTCGCGAGCTTAATTATCGAACCGAGCTCGAACACAAGCTAATGAGCCAGTAAACGAACACGTTCGCGAGCTCAATTAACGAACCGAACTCGAGTCTAGGCTCACGAAACTGTAAGCGAACCGAACTCGAACTTAGGCTCGCGAGCCTATAAGCGAACCGAACTCGAGTCTAGGCTCGCGAGCCTGTAAACGAGCCTATAAACGAACCGAACTCGAGCCTAAGCTCGCGAGCCTGTAAACGAACATGTTCGCGAACTTTCGAGCCGAATACATGTAGGCTCGAGTTCGGCTCGTTTAAAAGTTCGAGCTCGAGTTCGAGGCTCGAGTTCGGCTCATTAAGCTTGACGAACGATCTCGAACGAATATTTTGTCGAACCGAGACCCGAATAGCTCGCGAGCGGCTTGGTTCATTTGCAGCCCTAGGGAGTCTGCACATAAAAACATAATCATGATTTCCATTGATTATATTGTGTGCCATGAGTTGATTTGCTTCACATAATTAGCATTTGGGACATAAAAAATCAAATATCTAATCTTCTCTAGATTTAGCCAATAAAACAAATAATGAAAATACTTAAATCCAGTGTAGCTTTTAAAAAACAAATTAATAAACTTTTTTCACAAAAAAGTATTAATTTTGAAGTCAAAAGCAATAATATTAAAGGAAATAGTACATAATTTTAAAAGATATTGTAAATAATACTTTTGGAGTAAAAAATAATATTTTTTAAATAAACATTAATACTTCTAAACAATTAATAAGATAATTTTAAGCAAAAAAGTGATACTTTGTTAATAAGAAATGATACTTTTTTTAATAAAAAGTGATACTTTTTTTTAGTAAAATGTTATATTTTTTAAATAAAAAATGATATTGCTAAATAAAGTTGTATATAACTTTGTAAGTAATATCCGTTTTGTTACTATGAAAGTGAATACTTTCAGAGGAAAAGTGACATTTTTCGAGTAAAAAATGATACTTCTCTATCACAATAAAAATGATACTTCTCTGATAAAAGATAATACTTTTTAGGAAAAAAGTAATACTTTTCAACTGAAAAGAAATAATAAAGTAAAATGAATCCAAGTGGTCATCGTGTGATATACTTATAATACATTTTTAATAAAAAGTCATACTTTTTGGGTTAAAATTAATACTTTTCGGATGAAAAATATAAGTTGATTGTAGTGCCACCGTATTTTAATGGTACACAGGTATATTTCATTGTCTGATAAAAAGGCATCGATTTAGGCTGTGATAATATTTTTTTTTAATAAAAAGTAATATATTTCAGAGGAAAAATAATACTTATCAACTGGAAAAAAAAATTAAGTAAATTGGCTTCAATCAGTTATCATGATAAGTAATACTTTTCCGTTACAAAATAATACTTTTGGTTGGAAATACCAATACCAATATATCTTCTGTCAAAGTATATTTATACAGAACAAAAACTAATACTTTAAAGTCACATACTAATACTTTTATGCAAAAAACTAATACTTATATAAAAAATACAAAATGAGATCCACACGATTTAGTTTACATTAACAATAATTCGTCTTTCTCAAAAAAAAAAAAAACAATAATTCGTCACCATCCACCGTCACCTCCATTACAACTGTCACTTCCAAAGAGAAATTGCATAGAAATTTAAAGAGAAATCATATTCATGAAATAGTCCAACAACAAAAACTTGTCCAAAATTACTTTTTTGGAATTTTAAATGTCGGTGTCATTACATTACAAAATCCACCAAGAACTCATTCAATCCTCATTAAGCATTTGATAATACAAGATCGTCTGTAATATTGACTTCCTCACCATAACATTGTAGATAAGGATTACCTCACACCAGAAATTCAATTCTCTTAATTGATTAAATAAATACGAACCACCACTCATCAGTTCATGTAAAACAAGCGGCGGCAGCGGAGGAATTAAAGTTGCAGGCAGCGGCGACGGAGCAGCAACAACTTGAAATTTCTGTTGACGTCCGTTTTGATCAACAAACAGAAATATGTAAAGGGCTTAACACGTGGAAATGAAAAACGCGCGTAACGTATATTTATTTCTGGTTAATTATGCCTTTTTTGTATTCTACCGAGCCGGATTATTGGGATCGGTCTTTCTTATAATTTGTTACAATTGCCTCTCCTCTTTTTTTCTCTTTTTCCGACTTTTTATACCCCTTTGAGTAAGTGGGTTTACAATAGTCATCTTTGCACTAACTATTCATTAATTAGTAAAATAATTAAAGAAAGACACATGTCCCTCTATAGTTGTGCATGTCAGTCAAAACTTGCCACTTGTCGACTTCTCTTCATAATTCTCTGACATGTGGCAGTTTCTGATACCAATAAAGCATGGGCGTGTGATTATTTTTACGAGGTTGTCGCGCGTGTGTTTCATATTGAAATTTGGGCTCGGAGCTCGGGGCTCGGCTGCCGTGTTGCGATTGGGCTCGGTAGCAGTTGGGCTCGGTAGCTGGCGAGCCTAATTCGTGACGTGTCGTTGTGCATCATTGTTGACGTTACCCGCAGGTCGCCTACTCGGATATGTGTCAGGCTGATGACGTGGATTGGTTTCTTCCAGCTCGGCTCGGGTGTCATCAAAGGCCCCCAAGTTTGACTCCGAGGGAAGAATTTTTTATGTCGGAGTTAAACTTTAATGCTAATGATGAACATTTAATGGGGAAACGGATCTCTCAAAGGTTTTGTCCTTTCCTGACACCTGTCTCGTAGTGATTAATGCTTGAAACGGCGCATTTAATTGGGTTGCCATAATGACAGACACGTGGCCTCTCGTGGTTGGACCAATTTTGCGCAGGAACCGAAAAGTTACGTCAGTTCTGTCAGCGGGCGTGGGGACGCAATGTTTTTCTGACATGTTTGCCGGCTTTTGAGCTTTCAAAAAGAGCGTCCTTTCGAACAAACGTCTCGTTTATCGAGGAAACTCATCTATAAATACCTTTGTTCCCTCCATTATTCACTTTCGCAACCATTAACCCTCGAGCTAAAGTAATTAAAACCGAAAGCAGAAATTTTGGTCGGCTTCCCAAGTTCGAGACTTGAACTTAGGTATTTTTTCGAAATACTCTTCCTTTACCTATAAATGTCTTCTTTTGAAGATAGTAGAGAGTCGTAGTTATAGTGTAGAAGTTGAAATTGAAGATCATCCATCCGAACCCTCTGTTTATTTTTCACCAAAGACGGCGATCTCCGCCCCACGGCCGAGTATTATTCGGATATCTTCTCCGGATTCTTCACGAGGTGGAACGTCCTCGAGCGGACGATACTATCTTTGACCCGACACGGTGACCGTTTATAGAGAAGGCTTAACGATGTATCGGCCCGGATCGTACAAGAGAATTCCGGTGAAGAATCGCCAAGTGTTGATTCTAAAGCGTACCCGGCCGAGAAGAAGAAGATATGGATCCATCCGAGCGAGCGTGACAACGTAGAGCGGGTAGATGAACCGTCCCAGGGATTCAAGGCGGAGAGGCCACTAGGGCCCATAGGCCACCGTAATGGCGGCGCCGACAAGGAGGAGGTCCTCGTCTTCGTGTCGAGCCTCGGTGGACGCCGAGTGACATAAACGATATCCCGAGCATGTTGATGATTCGGGAGGTGGATGAGTTCCGGCGGATGTACCGTATTCCAAGCGGTGTCTATTTTTGGGTACCGGACGGCACGAAGTTCCCAAGACCCACCAGAGGGTTGCACTACTGTATTTTTGCTAGCCTTCTATATGGTTTAAGATTTCCACCGCCGCTTTCTCACGCGGTGGTTTTGCAAGTGGGGTATGCATCCGACCCAGTGCACCCTATTTCTTGGGGGGATCATCGGCCTCCCGGTGATGTTTCACCGGAAAAATATCCTCGCCCCAAATTTAAGGAGATGAACGAGCTCTTTGTATGGCGAGCGACTCCATCGTCTCGGGGCCGCCATCCGGATGGTATTACGTCATGACCCGACCAGGGTATACGGACGGTTTGGTTGAAGGTCTCCCTTCTTCCTGCGAAGGAGTGGAAGGATAAATGGTTCGGGTGAGCGACGAGTGGCAAGCTCGTGTGGGAGATGGAGAAAGTGAGACCGTTCTTCATCCCCCATCAAATTTTGTTTTTGGTTACTGATAAGTTTTCTTTTTCCTTTCTCTGCTTTTGCTGTTTACTGTTTCCTTTTCGTAATTGTCTTTTCTTTTCACCTTTATAGGGAACCAGGCATCAAAGAGGCCTCTGTCGCCCACTTTTATTCGAAGGCTGGAGAACATCCAGGCCCGGGAATCATGGGATGGCGGATTGAGAGGTTGGCCACCGAGGCCAACTTGGCCGCCTTTTGGTTTGAGGCTCGCTCGCCCGCCGACCCCGGCCGAGGGGCGGCTCGGACGAGGCGGCCGAGCGGGAGGTGGAGGTCGAGAGAGGGCCTCAACAGAATCCTCTCGGTAATGAAGAAGAAGTACGGCCCAATTCTCCAGGGGAGCAGCCGGCGAGAACTGAGCGAGCTGCGCGCCGCTCTTGTGACGACTAGTCTGTGGGCGAGATCATCCGCGCCCGTAGGCGCATTGCACCTAGAGCGCCGAGTGCGGCTGCCGTTCGAGGTAAACACTATATTTTTCACATTTCCTTTTGAAATGTCGTTTTGTTTTCTTTTGATCTTTCTTCTAATCGGTGGTTGCTTTATGCAGGGCGTGGCTTGGATTTGCGTGCACGCCCGCGATGTGAGGAACACAAAGACGGCGAACTCGGGCGGCGCCGATCAACTTGCGGATGTGGGGGCGGCTCGGAGAGAGAAGATATCCGGCCAGTAAACGCGTCCTGGCGATGGAGTGCTTGGGAGGCGAGTGCGACCCTCTCTTCAAAGGAGAAGAGGGGGATTGTGATAGAGAGCCTCGATCGGGATCGAAAGGGTTGGTCGAGCGGCGCCCGAACATCCCGAATGACCCCAGAAAAGGAAGGTCCGCGAACTTTCTCGGATGACCTCGGCAGGGAAGGTCATTTCATTCCTCCAAGCCAAGCAAGAGATGAATATTGCGAGGGAATGATTGGACTACGCCTCGATGGTTTGTGGAATTCGTTCGATGTGCCACGCCGACGAGAGGAGCAATCGAGGGTCTTACGGGAGGCAGGTCGGGCCGCAATGATCGCCCTCGTGCCTGGACAAAGGCATCGAGCAATTCCGCTCGAGATCAAGCCGAAGAACAAATTCAGTATGCCATGGCAATGTCCGGGGCGGATGATTGGGCTCTATGGCATGCGGTTGTGGGAACTCGAGAGTTAGAGAAAAAAATATGCCGACTGGAAAGGCGGCACGGAGACCGCAGGAGGCCTATGCTACCCTTCAAGGGGGTACAAGAATCTTTTAAGACTCAAGCGGATGAGGCTACTGGCTCGGGCCAACTCTCCGAGAGAGAGCTGCTTTGTGAGGGCCGAGACAGAGCGAGATCGGGCCCGCAAGGTGAAGAAGAGCTCGGGGTTAAGGTCACCGAATCGAACGTCTTTGCCGCCTTTGCCGGGCCGAGGAGATGGAAATGCGTCTAGCCGATGTACGTAGGGAGGTCAAGAAACCGCCCGTCGCAAACCGAGGAAGTTAGAGAGGCCGTTAAAGCTTACAAAGACTCAGAGTATGCATTCATGTTAACTCGTGGCCATGCGACCAGTCTCCAAGAAATTCTTGATTTAATTAAGGGCGGGCGTCTTGTTGCTCGGCAGGAAGATCGGCCCTCCGGAGGCCGATCTCGATACCCTTCGGCCGAACTTCGCGGAGGCTCCTAATGCGCAGGGCTCTCCTCCTCCGGACGTGGAAGAAGTCGCCTCTAGCGGTGCCGTCGAAATTCCGCCCCCTGCTCAGTCTTGATGCTTTCATATGTACCCCTAGGTAGGTAAATTGGCTTCGCGCCTCGAGATGTAATGGGCTCCGGCCTCCCTTATATAAATACTTTTGAAGTAGAAATGAATTGTTATTTTCCTCACCTGTGTATGTGTTTCAAGCTTTTTGTAGATACTCGGCTCTTTTCCTTTTTGTAAGATTGTTGCATGTCTTCTTTTTCCTTTTATATTCCCAAGTACGGGGCTCGGTTTCTAGTGCTTCTGAATAAGAGGCTTTGCTCGCCTTAATAGATTCTTGTACTCGGTATATAAACCTGTCCATTTTGTATTTGAAATTTCGTGTATAAACCGGGTCTTTATTGCACTCAGTGCGTATCCGAGTCCTTATTTCAGTGCTCGGTGCGTAACCAAGTCTTTGATTTGTGCTCGGTGCGTAACCAAGTCTTTGTATTGTGCTCGGTGCGTAACCGAGTCTTTGATTTGTGCTCGGTGCGTAACCAAGTCTTTGTATTGTGCTCGGTGCGTAACCAAGTCTTTGTATTGTGCTCGGTGCGAATCGAAGTCTTTGATTTGTGCTTCAGTGCGAATCGAGTCTTTGATTTGTGCTCGGTGCATAACCAAGTCTTTGTATTGTGCTCGGTGCGAACCGAGTCTTTGATTTGTGCTCGGTGCGTAACCAAGTCTTTGTATTGTGCTCGGTGCGTAACCAAGTCTTTGTATTGTGCTCGGTGCGTAACCGAGTCTTTGATTTGTGCTCGGTGCGTAACCTAGTCTTTGATTTGTAAGGATAGATCCGCCTTGTGGGCGTGTTTTTTTTTTTTTTTTTTTTGCAAAGGATGTACCTGAGATGACTTTTCGGCCTTCAGCTTAAGCCGAGGCAATTTTTACCATTCTCGGCACATAGTCGAGCTGAGTAAAAACTTCGTTTCCCTTTAGAGAGCTCACGAAATATCAGATGAAAGGATAATTACTTGGAATCCTATCTGGATCATAAACCGAGATCTTTATTGATAATACCGTTTCAGGTATTCTACATTCCATGGATGCACAAATATTTCTCCACTCAAATATTCTAGCTGGTACGCCCCACCAGATAAGACGTGGCTGACCCGAAATGGGCCCTCCCAGGTTGGCTTCAATGGGCTGGGTTGGACGCCCGTTATCTTTTTCAACACAAGATCGCCGACCTGAAATCTCCTTTCCTTTACTTTCGAATTGTAGTACCTTTCACTCCTTTTTGTTTATACATCGCATTTTTCATCTCAAGATCGCACCTTTTTCTTCGAGCGAGTCTAGCTCGGCTCGGGAGCGCACACCGTTACGATTCTCTTCAAAATTTGCGATTCTGAAGGTAGGGGCTCCGATCTCAACAGGAATCACCGCCTCGGCCCCATAGGCTAAAGAAAAAGGTGTTTCTCCGGTGGCGGCTCGATGCGTCGTT
Source organism: Rehmannia glutinosa (assembly GCA_016081115.2). Lineage (NCBI taxonomy): Eukaryota > Viridiplantae > Streptophyta > Magnoliopsida > Lamiales > Orobanchaceae > Rehmannia > Rehmannia glutinosa. The sequence continues at coordinate 16,125,951 of CM071929.1, forward strand.
CTGTATGACCATAATACACCGGGTAGTTCCTCCCGCCATTACCTTTAGACTCCTCCAATCTCGCTTTCAAGGTATACTTGAGTATTTTATTAACGGCCTCAACTTGTCCGTTCGATTGGGGTGGTATGGAGTTGAGAAATAGATTTTTATGCGGAAACCTTCACAAAATTTGAAACCTTCGGTTGTCGAATCGCTTTCCCATTGTCTCGTAATAATCGAATGTGGTATTCGAATCTCTGAGATAATGGATTTCCATACAAAACTCACAATCTTTTCTCATCTATTTTTGCCATAGGTTCCGCCGCCCATTTTGTGAAATAATCCATCGCCACAATGGCGCATTGACGCCCCTTTGCCGCGATGGGGAGTGGTCCGATGAGGTCCATTCCCCATTTGGCAAACGGCCATGGGCTAAATACGGAGGTAAGTTGCTCGGGATGATATCGACTGCGCGCGAACCTTTGGCATCTCTCGCATCTTTTGACGAGGTCGGTCGATCTTTTCTTAGGGATGGCCGGTAGTACCCTTTCTTTGTATTAATTTATAGGCCAACGTTTGGCCCCCGTGGTTGCCGTGATATTCCCTCATGAACCTCTCGAAGTGCATAATCCGCATCCGTCTCGGAAAGGCGAGGAATGGAACGGAGTATCCTCGTTTGTATAGGACGCCATCTACTAGTGTAAACCGAGCCGCTTGAATTCGTAGTGTTCGCCTCACTTTGTTTTCAAGTTGAACTCCTTTTCTAAATACTTCGAACGATTGGGGTCATCCAAGTCCTGTTTCGCGGTTTTGATTGTATATATTTTCTTTGCACCAAAATGACGGGGTAGATAGTTGTGTGATAATGACATCCGTCCCTGGACTGGAACCGAGCCGAGCTAAGGCATCTGCTTGCATGTTCTCGGCTCGGGGCACATGTAAGACTTTTGTCTTAAAGTGTGATAATCTCTTCTTGACCAAATCCAAATATTGTGCAATTTTTTGCTCTTTCGCCAGTCTTTCGCCGTTGATCGATTAACGACCAATCGAAAATCGCTATGCACCAATAGTTGTTTTAGGCCCATAGAGGCAGCCATATCCAAGCCCGCCAGAGCGCCTCATATTCGGCCGTTGTTCGTTGCTATGGGAATCAAATCGTACGGCCGAAAGCAAAAAGACTTTTCATTTGGATCGATTATCACGATTCCCCCGCTCGCTGCGGCGGAAGAGCCGTCAACGAATAATTTTCATTCTTGGTCTTCCACAACTTCCAATCGTATGGAAGGTGTGAATTGCCACAAAATCGGCTAAAGCCATCCTTTTATTGTGGTGCGTGGTTCATATACAATGTCAAACCGACCGAGTTCGACGCCCACTTAATCATCCACCGTAAGATCGGTCGGTGTAATACTTGTTTCAATGGGTAGTTCGTCAATACTATAATCTTGTGTTCTAGGAAATATGGGCGGAGTTTCCGCGCTGCGGTGATTAATGAATAAGCTAACTTTTCCATTGATGGGTATCGGAGCTCGGCGTCATGTAACGCTTGGCTGGTGTAATAAATCGGATGTTGAATAGAGCCGCTAGCCCGATCAACACCGAGCTGATGGCGTATTCGGATACCGCCAAGTACAAATATAAGTCCTCCTCGGGGTTGGTTTTTGCAATATAGGGATTGAAGAGAGAGTCTTTGTTTGAGGGATTCAAAGGCAATCTGTGCTTGTTCGGTCCATTTGAAATTTTTGCTTTTCTTTATAATTTCAAAGAAAAGCTTGCACTTGTCTGTGGATCGTGAGACAAATCGGTTAAGGGCGGCCAATCGGCTGTTAGGCTTTGTACCTTTTTACGAGTTCGGGGTTCTAGATCGATAATGGCTTTTATTTTATATCCGGGTTGGCTTCTATTCCCCTTTGGTGACCATATACCCTTAAATTTACCCGAGCCGACCCCAAACGTACATTTTCTCGGGTTTAACATCATCTTGTACTCTCTCAAAACGGCGAACATTTTATTAAGATCGTTCAGATGATCAGATATGTACAGTGATTTTACCAACATGTCATCTACATATACTTCCATAGTGTGACCTATCATATTCTCAAACATCTTATTTACTAACCTTTGATAGGTCGCACCAACATTCTTCAATCCGAAGGGCATCATCTTGAATAAAAGATTCCCGAGCGAGAGAAAAACGATGTATTTTCTTCATCTTCCGGGTGCATCTGTATTTGGTTGTAACCCGAGTATGCATCCATGAAGCTCATCGATTCGTGTCTCTGCCGTGGCGCCCACCATATAATCAATATTTGGCAATGGATAAATCCTTAGGGCATGCTTTGTTAAGGTCGGTAAAATCCACGCACGGGCGCCATCGCCATTGCTTCTTCTTTACCAAAACGGGATTGGCAACCCATCGGGATAGAGGGCTTCCCGGATGAATCGATTGTCTATCAACTTGTTTACCTCAGCCTCGAGTGTTGCTTGTCTGTCAGGTCCGAGCTTACGCCTTTTCTGGACAACTGGGCGGAATGTTAGATCAATATTGAGGCGGTGGCATGCATACTTAGGGTCAATTCCGGGCATGTCTGCATGAGTCCACGCGAAGACATCAAGATTATTTTCCAAAAATTCAATCATCTCAGTTCGATATGGTTCTGGGAGATCATGACCAATACGTAGTTGATGGCCCTCGCTCGGCCTTCCAACATTGACTGTATCAACTTGTTCTACTGGTTCCGCCCGTTTTCTTTTCTTGCTTTGTCCATCCTTGATTTGCAGGGGAAATCGTCTTTGGTCGGCTCGTTCTCGATCGCCGCCGCTTCTTCCATCATTGGCTCCTTCCCGGGCCGACGACCTGGATTATCCTCCTGAATGACCACTTTTCGCTCGGACTCCTTCTTTGGCAGGGGATCGTCCTGTGTGGTTCCACTAGTTTGTCCTTGTTCCGCCACGTTAATCTCTACCCGGTCGGAGTTTAAGAGAGCATTCTCGTGAATCCCTTTGATTCCCTTTATGTATAGCTTCGCCATCGACGTTGGAAATTTTATACAAAAGTGATATATTGAAACAGCTGCTTTTATATGATAAAGCAATGGCCTCCCAATGATAGCATTGTACTCCGAATCGGCATTGATTATTTTGAATGTTGTCATGACGGTCCGCTTATGCAAACCTTGTCCCATTTGGATGGGCAAATCAACTTCTCCGAGCGGGACTATCCTTCCTCCTCCAAACCCAGAATCGCTATCGTTGCATGGACGGATATAACTATCGTCCACGTTCAATCTTCGGAATGCTCGGACATAAATGATCGACGAATAGCTTAGGTGTCGATCAAAATTTCGTGGACCGGAATACCCAAAATCGGTGCAATAATGACCGAGGTCGAGAATGAGGATGGACCACCTGGTCGGCATCCACATCGAGAACACAAAGTGGCGGTGGGTTGGCCTTCCTTGATTTCCGCCACCCGAACTTGTCTTTCGGCGTTGGTTGCCTCTGTCTACCATCGCCTTTCCTTTTTCTATTGGAGCGGCTATCCTCGGTGTGTTAGTATTGATTCGATTGACATTCGACATCATGAGGATCTCCTCCCCTGGTTTTCGGCAGGAGGTGGCGGCAAGAGAGCTGGATTGGTTACGTCTCTCGGATTGACACTTGAGCGTCTGGCAGGGGGCGGTAGTTCATGAACATACCTTTTGAGACCGCCCTGGCGAACAACACGCATAATTTCCCTAATCAGGTCTCGGCACTCATCAGTATCCTGACCTATTGATTTATGATAGGCAATGAGAATCGACGTGAGTCTAATTTTGCCGGCTCGATTTTCAAAGGTCGAGCCGGGGGCAACAAATTCAGACCCTGTACTTCATTCCATATGGCTGATGGAGTGTGGGTCAAAGTACTCCTCAGTGCGGCGACTTCGGCTCTCGCCTCTTGGCGAGCTCTAAATCCGGTGGTCGGGTTTTCCGAGAATGGCCGGAATCCCGACCCCGGCCCTACTGCTGGTTCTTTCCTTCCATCCTTTCTCACGCCCCCTGGTCGATGCTCGGGGCGGTTACTTGCCATGGCTTCTTCCGTGCAAAATATGGCGTCTGCGCGGACGTAAATTCCCTGGTACGAGGTCGCCCCTGATTCGTGGATGGAGTAATTAAACCATGTTTCGGGAGCCAGTCCAGCCATGGCTGCGATTAAAATGGCGTCATCCGACACCGGTTCCATCTCTCGAACTTGTTTGTTGAACCGAGAAATATAGCTTTTCAGGGGCTCGTCCTTCCCTTGTTTGATGTTCACGGGGGAGTCCTTAGGTGCGGCTCGGACTTTGGACGTTAAGAAATGCGTCGTAAAAGCGGAGGCCGATCCCCCATGCCCGAATGGATCCCCGTGGTAGGGTCCTAAACCAACGGTGGGCTCGGCCGCCCAAAGTCGGGAAGGCCCCGCAGAGGATGGCATCACTTGACCGCATGCGGCTCCATCCATGCTAAGTACTTGTGAACGTGAGTGGTCGGGTCGGTTTCCCCCCATCGTAGAGACCGACACGGGGATTTTCAACTTTGGCGGTAATGGGGTCGCCAGAACCGGGGAAAATGGCGACTTTAACAATTTGGCCGGTTCATTACTTGGGGTGGTCTTCAAACCGCTTCGTCATCCAGGACCGCCTTCCAATTCGTTTTAGACGACGACGCAGCGGTGTATTTCTACATCCCGTTTCGCCATGAGCTAGGGCCTTGGACTTGATTGACCTGCGCTTACTCCCGCTCATCCGAAACCCGAGTCGGGAACTTATCGATCGAGCCGGGAGAAAAGGATCAACTCCCGGTCGTCCGGCGAAAATCGAGTGGGCACGACGATGTCGCGTTGGTTCCATTAGTGATTCTCGCTATACGACTTTGCTCCTCTTCATCATCTTCTCGCGCTTCGTCACGACGGACATGTTGTTCATTACCCGAATCGCTTCGGGCTTCGTGATGTGGAAGCCCGGGAATTTGAGGATTAATGTTAACATTTAGTTGTGGGTTGAGTGGGTTAGTATTTGCAAGGAGTGGAGGAGGTGCTTGAGAGTTTGTGGTAGCGAGAGTTTGTGATATGAGTTGGTTCATTTGTTGTACAAAAGTTGGGTTGGCAATTAGCCGAGCGAAGGGAAACAAAGTAGTGCTCCCCGCCTCCGTTTGGGGTATATTTTGGCCATTAGTAGTCGGCGGTTTGGTTGTTCAGATGTTGCTCTTGATCAAACGAGCATTTCTCGACTGATGACTCATTTTGTCTGTTATGAAAAAGCCAAACGTTAAATTTTACCTGGTTTTTACTTAACCTGCTTGTGCTTGGAATTCTGACTGGACCAATACGGGCCCTCCTTCTAGCGCCAATTTGTTGACGTGCGTTTTGATCAACAAACGTAAATATGTAAAGTGGCTTAACACGTGGAAATGAAAAACGGCGTAACGTATATTTATTTCTCGGTTAATTATGCCTTTTTGTATTCTACCGAGCGGATTATTGGGATCGGTCTTTCTTATAATTTGTTACAATTGCCTCTCCTTTTTTCTCTTTTTCCGACTTTTTATACCCCTTTGAGTAAGTGGGTTTACAATAGTCATCTTTGCACTAACTATTCATTAATTAGTAAAATAATTAAAGAAAGACACATGTCCCTCTATAGTTGTGCATGTCAATCAAAACTTGCCACTTGTCGACTTCTCTTCATAATTCTCTGACATGTGGCAGTTTCTGATACCAATAAAGCGTGGGCGTGTGATTATTTTTACGAGGTTGTCGCGCGTGTGTTTCATATTGAAATTTGGGCTCGAGCTCGGGGCTCTACCATTGCCAGGTAGTGTTGCGATTGGGCTCGTGAGTGGCGAGCCTAATTCGTGACGTGTCGTTGTGCATCATTGTTGATGTTACCCGCAGGTCGCCTACTCGGATATGTGTCAGGCTGATGACGTGGATTGATTTCTTCCAGCTCGGCTCGGGTGTCATCAATTTCAATTCTTCTTCTATACACAAAATTTCTCACAAGAAAAATTTGAAATTGATTGTAACAGATCAGGAAATCGTGTGATTTCTTTTGAATGAGAGAGGAGAAGAAGAAATCGTGAAATTTTGCTTTTGGAAGTTTTTCCTGTACTCAAGACCCACCTCTAATTTTCTGGTAATATCTAAAATGCCACCGGTTAGTTAATAGGGTTTGGGTATAGGATCCGTCTCACGAATTTTGACCCGTGAGACGGTCTTATATAAGTTTTTGCCCATAAACTATATATTCAGTGGCGGACGCTAGATTTCGGTTTTGGAGGGGCGAAAAATAGAACGAGTTCATAAATTTAAACTATGAGAAAAAAAATTTATATACTAATCATAATTAATATTTTTTTATATTGTAAAACACAACTACTTGAAGTTTTTATCAAAGTTTAGGGGGAGACAATTATAAATTAATTCCTTTATTTTAGCTATAAAAAAATAATTTGGAATTTTTTTTTGGGGGGGAATTGTTTTGGAAAATTTTGGGGGGCAGCAGCCCCCTTGTTCCCGTGCATCCGCCACTGTATATATTCCCGTGAAAGCAATTAAAAAAGTTATATAAATAATTCATTTACATCCTAAAAGCCAGAAAATTATTTTTCTGTCAGGAAAAAAATATTTTTACCAATTTTTCATTTCAAAACTTAAACTATTAACTATTATACTACTATTGAAGGAAATTATAGTTATGATACTGTGAACATGAATTTCTGAAGTTTCTGACATCAAATATTTATGTAAAATTAAGTTTTTGATTTGCAAAAGTCAAGAATTCCCAAATGATTTATTAATATTCAATTTTAAGATTAATTTTATTTGTAATAAATCGTTTGTAGTTAAATAAATTTACAGAAAAGCTTAACCGTGAACTTAAAAGAAATACTTTTACTTAATGCAATTATTAAAAATTAACATTTTCTCACAAAATAATTAATTTAGGACCTGAAAATCAAGAAAACATTATCCGAAAATAAATTAACTAACTTTTAAATCATCAAACATAATTAGTTTTCGTGTTTTTTGAAAAATAAAATTATTTGAAGGGATTTTAAAAATATACTTTTATATTATTTACGTTAAGATAGAACTTAATTGTACTTACTTCCATTTCTGTCAACTTTCATCATGAGTCACGTAAAATCTGCCTTCATAATTCCACTTTCGGAACCCAATTTGTGCACAACATTATCTTCGCTTTATAGGACAAGAAAAAGAAAAATAATACTCCTTTTTAGGTAAGACAACTCCTCAACAAAAAGAAAATCCTGCATCTGCCTTGACCCTTGGAGATATCCAAGAGCCTTCCAGCCTAAGGAAGCAATGGGCTTCTCATTTTAATCTTTGGGCTGTAAAGTAAATGAAGCCCATATAAAAGACGTAACAGTTTTGAATCCTTGATTCATGGTTCGAATCGGAAGCAGCGAAGCGAAGCCCACGTTGAACTCCCAAAATGGGCCTCTTGAATATCATACACGGTCTGCCGAAAAATGATAATATACATATATTTTTTTAGCACAGAGTTGATCGGTACAGCTGGCAATCCAAGACCGGCCCAAATATAAGGTCAGACTGGGCCAAAAAAATTTAGACCCGAAAAGGACCGGATCTATTTTGGCCCGATCGGCCCGGCATAAAATACGCTACATGAGACAGACTAGGTCGTGAAAAATCAGACCGATGGGTTTTTGGGCTGGGCCGGCCCCATTTTACCCTCTGCCCGACCTGATTGTCACCTCTAATAAAAGAGAGGTAGTTAGGTGAGAATCAAACACTAGATCTCTGGTCTAAGCTTGAGGATCTTTAATCACTGAATCACTATCCAATTCTCTGAAAACATATAATTTATTTTTAATGATTTGGCTATTTCCCAACCGTTTAATCCAAAAAAAAAAAGGTCAATAAAGTTTGTTAAATTTGAATTTGGGCTTTCCCATATTAAACTCAGTGTTCTAAAACGCGCTAGGCAGACGACATACTGGAGCAAAGCGGCAGAGCCTGAGCGGGGTAAGGGTTAAACCGGGCCTAATCAAAAGAATAATATAGGCAGATAAAGAGAGCCTAACACCTAGGCGAGGACTAATCGAGGTTAGGCGTGATATTTTAGAATAGAGATTAAACCTCACAAATAGAATTAACAAGTCTTAATTGTTGGTTCATTTTATGTGCACATGCAATGAGTTGATAGAGTTTTATGGAATTGGAAGCTGAGGGTGCACATGGCTCTGTCTCTGTTGATCTTGTAAACGCACCGTATACACAGACATCAACTGCCATTGGCTCACTGGAACACAGTAGCCTTAGGGTCCCAAACCATGTGATCATCATAATTATAATATTTCTCTCTATATAGCAAATGGAAAAAAAAGTGTTCATGTTTGGTGTGTTAATTATTATGTTAACGAATCAAGCTCAAACGAGCTTATGTATAACGATCAATCCCGAGTTGAATATTGAGTAGTTTGATTTATTTCTTAATCCTAATTATTGATTATATATGTATCCCCATGCAGTCCATTTCCTGGTGTATGGATTTTTTTATTTTCATTTTATTTTAGGTTAATTACAAAAACTACTCCTGATATTTAGCTTAATTACAAAAAGACTCAGTTATCTTTCAAAATTACAAATACACCAATAATGTTTTGTTCTATTTTACAAATTGCAACTCTCTGAGGTAAATATAATCCTCAAGAGGGTGCTTGTTATAGCACTTTTATGAGAAATTTTTGCAATTATCCCTTTTATTTTTTCAAAAAAAAAATTGTAAGTTTGAAGTGTCTGGCATTTCTTTGATGATCTTATTATATTTATTGTATGTTTAAGTAGAATGTTAGTTTTAAAATTTTCCTCCTAATTAAATGACTTGAATCTAGTCCACCACAAACTAGTTTTGAGATAGTATTTCATAGTAAGAGTTTAGTCTTAAGAAGTTATAAGGGGTCGTGTCATGATCAGTGTGAGCTGGTAGATATATTGACAATTGATACACAAATTAAGTAGGATGATGATGTGGTACCAATTGATAAAGAAATTGATGAGGCCAAAAGATTAAAACACTTCACATGTTATAGCATTTAAGGCAAATCCTGCAAATTTCCAAGGCGATTCCTATCCACATATTTTCAATATTTTGCTAATATCCAATTAAATAAATTAAGTCTGACTCATTAAAGTATTGCTCAACTTGGTATCTTTTTTTTAATTATCGAGTTTGAAATTATATTTAAATTTGATTTAATTAGTAAATAAATTGAATTTGAAACAATCCTTTAATTGGTAGGATACTAGTCGAGTTTGAACAATCTTTAACTTGAATAATCTGTTAGCATTTATCAATAAATTAATCTCAAATAATTTTTTATCAATTAATTTTGAACCTTTGAGTTCAATTAAATCGTTTTTTTTAACAATCTTTAATTTTGAACAATCTTTAACTTGAATAATCTGTTAGCATTTTTTTCTTTTCCTTTTTTGAGTTCAATTAAATCGTTTATTCTACAGCCACAATTCTTTACCATATAAATAGTGTGCATGTGATGTTTGACAGAAATACAAAATACTATAAAAGTGCAATTTGCGAGACATATATGAACTGGAATCAGCTTGCATTTAATTGGAACGAGTCTTTATCATGAGTTTTGAATCACTTCCACCAGAATTTTGCTAGTCGCTTAAAATATATATGTTTCGCTAATTTAATTATTTTATAGCAATAAGATGTATGGTAATAGTTATAGGAGAAAAAAATTAGGTGTTAAAAAAGGAAATTAGAGGATCATCTATAAGTTTGGTTGTTCTCATTTGTAGTTTTTACGAATAAATAGTACTTTCACACCGAGTGTTCTGATTTTAATTTTTTTTGAAAAAAGTGTTCTGATTTTAATAAAAGCTTCAATACCTTCAAAATTAAATGTTGAATCCATGTGGATATGTAAAAGTTTTAAACAAAAAAATTTGTGCACATGATTTTTCTCTAAAATTTTCCAATCTCAGATTTTTTTTATATTAATTTTGTCCAAATACTTCCCTCTTTCTATGTAAGGGCAATTTTATTAAGGGGGAATAATTTTATTTGGTCTTATAAGTTGGACGATTTTGCGATTTAGTGCTTTATTTACCTTTAAATGTAAGTCCAATATCTTTTAAAATTTGGGATATTTAGTTCTATTTTAACAAAAATTGTGTAATTTTATCAGAAATTGTTGACTATGATTGATTTAGGTGTGCATGCATGTCAAAAGAATATGGGCTTTTGGTGATTTAGAGCAAAAAATTGCAACCAAAATATTAAAATCCTCAGATTTTGTTGTCATTTTTTATTGGTTCGACGTGTCAATTTTTACACCAAAACACTGAAATGCATAATTTTCTTAGACTCAATATCATTCATATGTCTATTTAGCAATTATCATAAAATTACATAATTTCGGTCAAAATCAAACTAAATATCTAAGATTTTGGAAGATATTAGATCAAAATTTGAAGATTACTACTAATAAAAAACGCATAAAGACTTTAGGTACCCAAAAATTATTCTGTAGCCCTAGAGTCTTTATGAGTTCTTAACATTCGTCTAGAGATAAATAAAAACGGAGGAAGGAAGAAACAAAAACATGGAAACAATAATAGGAAAAAAAAAAAGACATAATCACAGCTCTTAGTTATATATTACAATGGATAAAAGCCTCAAATCTTTGGACGTAAATTGTACGTTTAATTGATTTCATTGACACAAGCAGGAGCGTAGCCAGCTCGACTGGTTACCCCTAGCCCAAATTTTTTTTCCCCATTTCTCCCTAGCTCAATTATTTTTTCCTCTTAAAAAAACACATATAATTTTTTTTCCACATAAAAAACGGGACAAAAAAAAATTGGGGTGTGCCGGGGGCCGGGGTGGCACCCCCTAGCTACGCCCCTGGGCCTGGACACAAGGTATAACAAATTACGAGAATGAATATGTCCAACTAAACAACTCAAAAAATCCAAATTAGAAAAGTTAAAGCTCGTTCAAATTGAAAAAAATAAAAAAATAAAGCTGATGCACGATAAATTAATTAAGGCTATTAGAATTATTTGGCCTTGGGAAATAAAGTAACTTAAATTACTTCGACGTAAAACTTCATTACCATTTACCAGCATTAAATATGCACGTACAGACGTCTGATTTCCCAGAATTATTGTCTACAGGAATAATATCATAAACATCACATTACAATTCATAAAATAATGTAGGTGACACTTAATTAATATCACTCAATGCACAAATAAATAACAATAAATATACAATACTGTTGTCAAATAACCAAATTAGAAGATGATTAATTAGCATATAACCTAACAATCTTCAAGGCCATCATACATGGACGAACACATCATGTCAACAAAAAAAAATGCTTAACAATGTTAGGCCTATAAAATTAACCCAAAAAAAAATCCAATTTTCTCACAAAATGATAATAATCCTTGTAATTAAAATAAATCCGGATTCTCATCAAACGAGAAGTTAGTCAAATAATCCTTCACTTGATCATCAAGCAACCAATTTTCCAGCATCGATAACGGGGCGAGTCCGGTCGGGTCGGGTTTGGTTCCGTCACGAACAATACTAGGAGACCCGGATCTCGAAAACTCATCCGAATTCGAAGATTTTTCAAAATTCTCAAAACCAAACAAGGACTCAAATGCTTCGGATAAATCAATTCCATTTTTGCCCTCGTATGAGTTTTGAGAACTCGAACACTTTGATGAATTTTCAGATTTTGGCGTATTTTTCACCCATTCTTTGAGCAACCTCGAAATATTTTCCGTGCTGGATGCATAAGAAAATCCAGGTTTTGTTTCACATTCATCAGGAAAATAATTATTTGTTGTGTTTTCAAATGATAACGCATCTTTAAGGGCTTGTTTGGCAGTGTGGATATCAGCTTGTAGACGTCTCTCCCATTGGCCTCGAGAAATTGAGTGTGAATTAGATGAGATTGACCCGTTTTCTTGATGACCCGACCCGTTTTGGAGCTTTTTGAGCTTTTTCTTCAAATGGGTATTCCAGTAATTTTTAATATCGTTGTCTGTTCTTTCTGGAAGGTAAGAAGCTATAGCAGCCCATCTGAAATTACAAAACAAAATATTTAAGTTAACTTTATTATTATAGTTCACTATTAATAATAAAATAAGAAATTGAATATTATTTTATTAAAAGCTTACTTGTTGCCTAAAAGGGCTTGTAGCTGAATAATCATTTTTTCTTCATGATCTGTAAAACTACCCCTTTTAATTCCGGGCCTGAGATAATTAGTCCATCTCAATCTGCAACTCTTACTACATCTCCTCAGCCCTGGAAAAAAATAAATTACAATTTACAGCAAAAACTTGTACGAAACAGTCTTTCACACATTATCCTATATGTAAAACAAAATTTCAACCTATACCCATAAAATAAAAAACCCAGACTTTTGTGTTTGTAGGATCTGTCTCATGAACTTAAGTCCATTAAACGGATCCAATATATAAAACAAAATTTCAACCCAAACCCATAAAAAAACCCATATTTTTTGTATTTATAGAATTTGTCTCATGAACTTAAATCCATTAGAGTACGGTCTCATATAATACCACCTAAAATTTATATTGTTTATAAAACAAAAAAACCCATTAGTTTTCATTTTTTCTCTTATTTTTGTAGCATTGAGCAAAGTTTTTGAAATTGAAAAACAAAAAAAAAACACACACACACACACAAAAAAAAAGGTGTTAATTAATAATTACCTGTACTTGCTGGAACAGCCCTCCAATTTCCAGGCCCATTTTCTTGAACAAATGAAACTAACATTATATCTTCTTCAGGAGTCCATGGCCCTTTTTTCACACCAATTTTATCACAACATGGTGGCCTTCCCATTTTTCACCTTATTCTTTTCACTTGATTTAAAATTTTGTTTGTACAAGAAAAAGTGGGTTTTTTTGTTCTTCTTAGAAATAGCTGAGACAAAGGTCATATGGGCTAAGGATGTTTCATCTGCATATATAGATAAGATACCAGATCACTATAATACTAAATTGTTTTTTTTTTTTTTTTGGGTTTAGTCAAGGATGACAGAGACCTAGAAAAAACAAAGGACTCCAAAGAGTCAAAAAGTTGACAGCAAATTGCATTTACTCCACTCCCTAAAGTCAGCTGTGTGTAATGTGTGTGTGTGTTATTTCACCAAAACCGCGTGGCATTGAATGTGATTTTTGGTCCTCTGCAGATTACAATAAACCCTAATTTTGGGTATTCTCTGTTTTGTGTATATAATTGGCCCTGACAATGTTACCCTATTTCTCTGTTTTTCTTTATATTTCTCTCTCTCCATTATTATTGCATACGTTGAGTAATTAAGTTTTGCATGCTTATACACTGTGGTAATTACGATCCTAGCGCCTATTTTCAATGGAGAGTTGTTTTCAAGGATTTTTTTTGTTTTCTTTTTTATATCTTTCTTTGTGATTTACATTGTGATTTGTGCATAATCTTCTTGGATATTATTTCCATGTGATGTGATGATGATCCTTTAATGGGGTTATTGTAGATGCTGCAAGCGGGTGTACATACATTTGATGGACGAATAAATAATAAGTGTCGAATTATCGTCTTTGATTAAAAAAATAATAATAAATGTCGAACTACTTATAAAATACTTTTTTACCGGCAAATGGATAAAGTAAAAAAATATCAAATTTGAAGCACTAATTCTTGATTTGGTAGTCTTTTTCTTGGTACAATGTTTTGGGAAGAGTGAGACCGGTAGAATTTGATCTCATGTTAATTGAATAGATTACTAATATTAAATTAATAGAGCTATAATCACTTCTCTTATAAGTTAGTCTCACATTTTTTTTAATAAATGGGTGATTATGAAAACTATTGGTCGTAGATTTGAGCTAATAATTAACAAAAAAAAATCAGAGGTCACTGAAAATTGCAAAAATCATGTTGAGGTTTGATTTTGTATTATAATTTACTCATTTAATAAGCAAAAACATTTCAAACACTCTATTTACATATTTGTAATCATATACAGTTCCCCCCATATGTTTAGACAAAAATCTAACCTCAAGGTTGTTCTTTTTTTTTTCTTTTTTATTTTGTAATTTTGAAACTTCTCTTAATTTTTTTATAATTAATAACGTCAAAACTCGGGTAGTTTTCGTAATCATCCCTTTAATAAATGTGTCAAACAAATCAAGACATTGTTCATATTGTTGGAGGAGGGTTATCTCAAGTTGGTAAGAAGGGGTTATTTAGAAATTGGAAGTTGGAAGAGGAATTATTTTTTCTTTGTAGTAGGAGGAGGTTATTTAGGCTAAGAAATATAAGAGAGTTTTTGGTGGAGAAATATTTGCTTGTATTGATTCTTCTCAAATTTTTGGCTTGTTACAAAATGATCAAGACACCCCTATTTATACTAGTACAACTTCCTAACCAATGACTAGGATTTATTTGATCTAATGGCTATAATTCATCCACTAGAATCATCCTCCAAAATATCTACTTTACTAGAATATTCTACAAGATTTCCTACATATAATATCTAAGATATTTTCATAAGACTTTTCTAGATATATTCTAGAACTTGGGCTATTTGGGCTTGGGCTCTCATTCTTTTCTTTTATCTCAAAATTAATCTTCCAAGCCCAATATTACTTGGGCTAAATCAAGTTTAATTTCCAACACCCCCCCTTAAACTTGATTTGTCATTCCGAGGAAACTTCTAAGTCGTATGAAGTCTTCATGCTTGAGTGGCTTGGTGAAGATATCCGCAATTTGATATTGAGACTTCACATACTCCACTTGCACGTCATTTCTCGATATGCATTCTCGTATGTAGTGGTAGCGAGTGTCAATGTGCTTGCTTCGATCATGAAACACCGGATTCTTTGCCAATGCCATAGCCGACTTGTTGTCGAAACACGAATCTTAGTTGGCTCTTCTTGTGTCATTCCCAGATTCCTTCAAAGAAATTTCTCACCAAATCGCATGGCAAACACAAGTTGTCGCAGACTACGTACTCGAACTTCACAGTTGAGAGAGTGACTATCGGTTGCTTCTTTGACATCCAGTGAATGCGGTATCTCCCATGAAGAACACAAAGCCGAGTACTTTTTCGATCATCCACTTCTCGGACAATCGCTATCACTATAGCCAACAAGTTTATAATC
Organism: Rehmannia glutinosa; assembly: GCA_016081115.2. Lineage (NCBI taxonomy): Eukaryota > Viridiplantae > Streptophyta > Magnoliopsida > Lamiales > Orobanchaceae > Rehmannia > Rehmannia glutinosa. Next base: position 16,141,155 of record CM071929.1, read on the forward strand.
ATTAGTTGTTGAATAAAATAAGCCGTAATTGATCGTACCTTTGAGATAGCGAAGAATCCTTTTAGCGACCTTCATGTGAGTAGTGGTTGGATTCTCCATGTGTACGACTTATTAGGCCGGTGGCATAGAGAATGTCCGGTCTAGTGCACGTCAAATACCGCAAACTTCCAACCAAACTTTTGTACAATGTCGAGTCCACTTTTTTTTCTTCTCCGTCATACTTTGATAGCTTGATCCCGCACTCCACCTGTGTGTTAATAGCTTGATTATCCATCTTGAACCTCTTGAGAATCTCCTTCACGTAACCTTCTTGCGAGATGAAAATCCCATCTTCTTGTTGTTTAACTTCAACGCCGAGGTAATATGTCATAAGCCCGATATCGGTCATCTCAAATTCTCTCTGGTCATTGCTTTCTTGAACTCTTCAAACATGTCTGGATTATTTCCTGTGAAGATCAAGTCATCCACATATAAACACACAATCAAAACATCATCTTTTCTGACCTTGACATAAAGTGCATGTTCGTGCGGGCATTTAGTGAACCCATTCTCTTGCAAGTATTTATCGATCTCGCTATTCCAAGCCCATGGTGCTTGTTTTAATCCGTATAGAGCCTTCTTCAACTTCAAGACTTTATCTTCTTCTTTCTTCACCTCATAGCCCTTTGGATGTTCAATGTAGACTTCCTCCTCGAGAACTCCATTTAAGAAAGCTGACTTTACATCCATCTGGTGAATCTTCCATCGTTTTGAGCTGCTAAAGAAATGATAAGCCTTATTGTTTCCAAGCGAGCGATCGAGCAAACACCTCGTCATAGTCGATTCGACTCTTTGACTATAGCCTTTTGCAACTAGCCTTGCTTTATATCTTTCAATTTCTCCTTTAGCATTCTTTGCTTTGTACACCCACTTGACGCCGATAGCCTTATGTCCTTTTGGAAGTGAGGTCAGCTCCCATGTGTCGATTCTTCATGATTGCTTGTATCTCTTCATCCATAGCATATCTCCATCTTTTATTTTGGACTGCTTCTTCAAAAGTCACTGGTTCACAATCCGCAAATGTACGAATAAAGTGATATCATCTATCCTCTCGGTGTTCTCATAAAGATCTTCTAGACTCCTTGCACGTGTTACGCTTCTTTCATTCGAAATGATGGTGGCGAGTCTCCTTGCCTATTGATTGTGAAGTGGATGGAGTAGTTGGCTCTTCTTTGAACTTCTATGGTTGGCTCGATCGGTCTCGACTCATTTTCTTCAAAATCCAGAAAGAAATTGAAGTTGTTTTGGGAACCAAAATCCCAATCTGATTCTTCATCAAACTCTACATCACGACTTATCACAAGCTTCTTAGTATTTGGATTATATAACTTATAACCTTTAGAATTTGAGTCATACCCGATGAAGATGAATGCCTCGCTTTTGTCATCAAGCTTACTTCTTCTCTCGTCAGGTACGTGTGCATATGCTTTGCTTCCAAATACTTTTAGATGAGAGATACCTGGTTTTCTTCCACTCCAAGCTTCTTGTGGTGTTTTTCCCCACACACTTCTGGTTGGTGAACGATTTGACAGGTACACCGCACACGCCACTGCTTCAGCCCAGAACTCCTTTGGCAGCCTTTTGCTTTTGAGCATGCACCTTGCCATTTCAAGAATTGTTCTATTCTTTCTCTCAGCTACGCCATTTTCTTTGGGGATCTTGGGATGTCAAGGGACGCGGATTCCATTTGCTTCGCAAAATTCTTGGAACTCCTTAGATGTGAATTCTCCTCCACGATCCGATCGCATTGCCTTGATTTTACATCCACTTTCATTTTCCACCATAGCTTTGAACTTCTTGAATGCTTGAACACTTGGACTTCTGTTTCAAAAAGTATACCCAGGTCTTTCTAGAGAAATCATCAATAAAGAGGAGAAAATAATTATTTTTACCGAGAGAGCTTGGCTTGATTGGTCCACAAACATCAGTGTGTATGAGCTCCAGGGGCTTCTGTGATCTCGAGCTTGATTCCTTTGGAAAACTCTTTCTGAATTGTTTTCCCAATAGACATCCTTCGCATAGTTGATCGGGATGATTGATGGAAGGTAATCCTCTTACCATTTCTTTCTTTGATAGTAATTCTAATCCGCCAAAATTTAAGTGCCCAAATCGTAGATGCCAAAGCCAAGATATATCTTTGTAGCAAGCTTTGAGACATTTTGCTACATCATTCTGGATATTTAATAAGAACATTCTATTTCTAGACATTGGCACTTTGGTGATTAAATTATTTCTATCATCTCTTATAGAAAGACTACGATCTTTCATGTGAATGTCATAGCCTTTCTCTAAGAGTTGTCCCAAACTCAAGATATTACTTTTCATATTTGGAACGTAATAGACATTAGAAATAAATTGATGACTTCCATTCTTCAAGCGGATTAGAATTTTACCTTTTCCTTTGACCGGGACTTTAGACTCATCTCCAAAAGAAACATTGCCACTCACCGATTCATCAAGCTCAACAAACATGCTTCTTCTTCCACACATATGGTTGCTTGCACCAGTATCGAGGTACCAAGTGTTGTCTTGTCTTCCATCACCACCTTTGTATGCTAGTAACAAATTGACATCTTCTTCGTTTTTATTTTCCACATAGTGGGCCTTTTCTTCCACCTTGTTTTTGGGAGCTCTACACTCGGAAGCATAGTGTCCAAATTTTTGACAATTATAACACTTAGTTTGTGATTTTTCGTACCTTGTTCTTGGATTGCTCCTCCCGCGTCCACTGGTTGGGTATTCTCTTCTATCTTCATTATTATTGAAACCTCTCGTGCATGTGTCACGACCACGGCCTCGTCCGCCTCGTCCTTGAAACGACCTCTTTCATGTTGACCACGTTCATTGCTCATGCTTTCTTCTTTATCCTTCACTTGAATTTTAAAAAGTTGTTCTACAATATCTTGCTTCTTTTTATGTTTTTCTTCATATGCTTGTAATGACCCCAATAATTGATCAATAGTCATCTCCTCCAAATTTTTGTTTCCTCAATTATTACGACAATATGCTCAAATTTAGGACTTAAAGAACGGAGTATCTTTTCCATAATTCTCACATCACTTAAATTTTCACCATTTCTTTTCATTTGATTAGAAACCGCCAAAACTCTTGAAAAATAGTCGGAAATAGATTCGAGACTCTTTCATATGTAAAGCTTCAAATTCACCTCTTAATGTTTGGAGCGTACCTTCTTTACTTGCTCGGCTCCTTTGTGAGATGTTTGAAGCTTCTCCCATGCATCCTGGCGGTAGTTGCACTTGAAATCTTTTGAAACCATCATCATCCAAAGCTTGGTAGATGAGATAGAGAGCTTTCTTGTCTCTCTTTCTTGAATCTTTTAAATTATCCTTTTGAGTTTGGGATAGTGTAGCCTCGTCTTGTGGCTCGACATAACCTTTTTCTACAATATCCCAAACTTCATGTGCACCCAAAAGGGCCTTCATCTTGATAATCCAATTATCATAGTTGCTTGTGTTGAGCATAGGGACTTGAAAGGAAGCCACACCATTTGCCATATTTTTATGTAAACCACAAGTGATCTTGTGGCTCTGATACCACTTTGTTGGAGGAGGGTTATCTCAAGTTGGTAAGAAGGGGTTATTTAGAAATTGGAAGTTGGAAGAGGAATTATTTTTTCTTTGTAGTAGGAGGAGGTTATTTAGGCTAAGAAATATAAGAGAGTTTTTGGTGGAGAAATATTTGCTTGTATTGATTCTTCTCAAATTTTTGGCTTGTTACAAAATGATCAAGACACCCCTATTTATACTAGTACAACTTCCTAACCAATGACTAGGATTTATTTGATCTAATGGCTATAATTCATCCACTAGAATCATCCTCCAAAATATCTACTTTACTAGAATATTCTACAAGATTTCCTACATATAATATCTAAGATATTTTCATAAGACTTTTCTAGATATATTCTAGAACTTGGGCTATTTGGGCTTGGGCTCTCATTCTTTTCTTTTATCTCAAAATTAATCTTCCAAGCCCAATATTACTTGGGCTAAATCAAGTTTAATTTCCAACACATATGACTTAGCTTTAATTTGTTTCATTAATTTAGCAGAAAATAGCTATTGACTATGTTTTATAACAATTATTCTTGTGATTAAAGTTAATACTAACATGAATTTTGTTCTTATGGATATGGACTACATAGTTAATACTGAAACGAATTAAAGCAAATTAAAGAAAACAGATAGAACAAACACGTTATTAGGTTGTGCCGACCACACACACTATTCATCTAATTAAAGTGCATTAAACATTGTTGGTTAATTACTAAAATCATCCATTTTATTGGTGGAAAAATCTGTGTGCAAGCGTTGAGAGGCTGATATATAGATCTACATATAATATATGTCGATATATTCAGAGTATAAAATTGGTCTTCCTTTTGTGAAGTGGCTTGGTTTCTCTCTGTAGAAATAATGTCCTCCTTGGGAGGCTAACAAACCCTAATTATTCCTCCTTCAAATCCGCCGCATCAATAGGGAAATCTCTACCAAACACAGAGATTATTTTTCTTCACATTCGCCGCAACTAAAGGTGGTCTCTATTAAACCTGCTAAACCCAACTCGACCGATCGGATGCGTTGACATGTGGAGCTGCCATGACAAATAGAACCTGATGATTGTGTCTTTATTCCAAAATCCGACATTCCTCCAATCCTTTGACAAAAATCTCAAATACATTTTGACTCTTTCTGACAATAGTATTTACTCTTTTGTCTCCTTTTCTGCTACTGTTTCTTTTTATTCTATTTTTTTTTCTTGTTCTATTCATGTCCTTTTCCTTTCCTCTGTGACTAACCATCTGTTTCTTTCTCTTTTTTTCTATTTTTTCTTTTTGCTTATTTCTTTTTATCTCTGTTTGGTTTATCTCCTTAAAATTTTCAGGTTTTGCTAGTCATTGTTCAGGTCTTGGAGTTTGCAGGGGGATTTCGAGGCATGGCTTTAGATCTGGAATCCATGCTGCAAAACTTCTCACTCTCTGAGCTAGAAAAACAGGAGATCCAACTGGACGAAGAAGATATATATCTCAGCGTGGAAGAAAGCAAAAAAAGTTTATTCGGAAGGGTTTTCAGCACCAAAAAGGCAAATTTTGCAGGGCTTAAAAATACGCTCAATAATATCTGGCCTACAAATAACCCATTCACTATAAAGGAGATTGGAACAAACCTCTACCAGTTTGTTTTCAAATCATATGAGGACCTTCAAAAAGTGATGGCGGGATCGACGTGGAGCTTCGACGGACAGTATATTGTGCTAAAAGAGTGGTCGGAAGATCTTGTGCTCAAAGCTGAAGAGTTTAAAGAAGTGGAAATCTGGGTACAGTTGTGGAATTTACCAAATCATTGGATTAGTTCTGAAGTGGGTCTCAAAGTGGGGAGAATTTTCTCAAAAGTAAAAGATATCCTGATTCCTGAAACAGGATCTCATCGAGGGAGATGTATCAGAATCTTGGTGAGTATGGATTTGGATAAACCTCTTCTGCGAGGCACCCACCTCAAACTGGGCAATATGTCTACATGGGTAGAATTTAAATACGAGAAACTTCTCACCTTCTGCTATTATTGTGGCTGTATTGGGCACACGGAGAAATTTTGCGGAAAAAGAAGAACAGACATTGAAAATTCCCAACTTCTTGAAGGACAATATGGAGAGTGGATAAAAGCGGATGGTTTCCTAGGTCTGTATAAACGAGATAACACCCCCAATGGCTCCCAAACACCCAAGTCACCCAACCCAACCTCGCCTCAAGCCCAACCTATGCCCCAAAAACCAACAGCTGAACCTGAAGCTCAACCAACCTCAAACTGCCCCCAATCCAACACCCAACCTGCAAACAACCCCCTTGATCTAAACACCCCATCTAGAATGGAAGAAGACCAAAATAAAGAAAATACTAGCCAAACTGTACTCCCGAACACCCATGCGACCACTAATAATTTGAACCTGCTCCAGCAAAACAAGGCGGAAACAAATGACCCTGCTTCATTCTCATACCTTGATAACCCAAGAAAAACGGATAACCAGTCGACAAGGAACCAAAACCCGTTTGAGAAGGGTACACTCAGAATCCCTCTTAGTGACATTTCTAATACACCTGAGGAAGGAAAGAAAAATCAAGGGAGAAAATCAGGGAGAAAGGAAAACAAAAATAAACAAGTTGTTGTGGATAGAGCACCCACTGTACCTTTGTATGATACTGATATGCCTTTCCAATCCATTGTGGGAATGAAAAGAGGTTTCCTACTGGTGGACGAATCAGAGACCAGCTTGAGTGTGGGTAACGATGGTAGTACTGGGAAAAGGACCAAAGTGTCTTCAAACGAAAACTGTAAGGTGGAGGAAGCCAGCCTCAAATGGCCCCAAAGTCAAATATGAGAGCTTGTGTGTGGAACTGTAGAGGTTTGGGGGGACCCTCTACAGTTTCCCAGCTGAAGGAAGCATGGAAATTCCACCTCCCAGATGTGTTCTTTGTCTGTGAAACAAAAAAAAAGTCTGGTTTTGTTCATACTGTATGTAAGAACCTTAAAGTTGGAAAAAATTGGTATTGTGTGGATCCTTGCGGTCTTAGTGGAGGTCTTCTGGTATTTTGGAGAAATTCCCTGAATGTTATTCAAATCTTCTCTACGCCGTTCTGCATTGAAATGGAGTGTTATTTATCCAATAAAGAGGAAACTTTCTGGGTTATCTTGGTGTATGCTAGTCCGTGTGATCGTATTCGATCGAGTCAGTGGGATTTTCTTATGGAAGCCAGATCTAAATGGGGTAGGAATTGGATATTGGGTGGTGATCTTAATGATATTAGAGGACATGAGGAGAAAAAAGGAGGAAATAAAAGATCCGACTCAAGCTTTGATACCTTTAATAATTTTATCACGAGCATGCAGATGGTGGAAATCCCCATGGTTAATGGTTTGTTCACTTGGGCAAATAATAGGAAGATGGATGATTTTGTGGAGGAGAAACTTGACAGGTTCTTTGGATCGTCCAGTTGGCAACTCAAATTCCCGAGAGCTGAAGTTATCCACTCCACGGCGACGTCGTCTGATCATAGTATACTGACTCTAATCGCGGCGCCTTTCGAGGCTTCCCCGAAACGAAGATTCGTGTTTGATGCTAGATGGGCAGAAAAAAAGGACTTTAAAGAGATTGTCGAACGAGCATGGAACTTCCCTGTCAAAGGCACCCTGATGTTTCAAGTCCTTGCCAAAATAAAAAATTGCAGAGTCGAGCTGTTAAAATGGAATACAAATGGGGGAACAAACTCAGCGACTGATATTAAAGAGTTGAAAGATAAATTGGAAGTGTTGAAGGAACAAGGGGGTAGTAGGTGTTGGGATACATGGAATGCACTTAAGGGGCAATTGGATTCGCTTTACAGCCTCGAAGAACGGTTTTGGAAGCAAAAGGCTAGACTGAATTGGTTGAAAGCTGGTGATAAAAATACAAAATTTTTTCACGCCTCTACCATTCAGAGGAGGAAGAGAAACAGTATTACGAGGTTAGTTAATGAGGACAACTCGATCGTTGACTCCCCAGAAGGCATTAAGAAGGCAGTGACAGATTTCTATGCCAAACTTTTTCAATCTGAAGGATCAACTCAAGATTTGAACTTGCTGTCCGAAATCCCTACTACAATTTCCGAAGAAATAAACAATGACTTAGTGAAACCTGTTGAAGATACGGAGATCAAACGAGCTCTTTTTGACATGAACCCCCACAAAGCTCCAGGTATGGATGGCTTCACCCCATTTTTCTTTCAAAATTGTTGGAATGCTATCAATTCATATGTGTGTTCTGCCATAAAGGATTTCTTTCATTCTGGTAAACTTCTGAAAAGCGTGAATCATACGATTATCACACTCATTCCAAAATGTGCAAATCCCACCTCGATGCTTCATTATCGTCCTATAAGCCTATGTTCTGTCATTTATAAAATTATCTCTAAACTTCTTGCCAATAGATTGAAATCTTACATCCATCAATGTGTTTGCGAAAATCAATCGGCTTTTGTATCTGATAGGCAAATACTTGATAATGTCATTATAGCGCATGAAATCATTCATTTCCTCAATAGACACAGATCAGGAGGTAAATATTATATGGCTATCAAGCTTGACATGGCAAAAGCATACGATAGGGTCGAATGGGAGGGCTTACGAGTGGTTATGTCCAAAATGGGATTTCATGAAAAATTCTTGAACTGGATTTATGCATGTATTTCCTCGGTATCGTTCTCTTTCAATTTTAATGGTACTCCTCAGGGATATGTGGTGCCTACAAGAGGACTTAGACAAGGAGATCCATTATCTCCTTACCTATTTATTATTATCATCAAGTTTTTCAGATGATCAAAGCCGTTGTTCGCCAAAACGAATTCTATGGACTGAAAATCTGTAGAAAAGGTCCCGCTATTACTCATTTATTGTTTGCGGATGACTCACTAATTTTCTGTGAAGCTAGTCTCACTCAAGCCACACAAATTCGGAGTATTCTAGATCGGTACAAGAAATTCTCGGCCGGTTGGTAAATTGGAACAAATCATCGGTGTTTTTAAAGCAAAAATTCACTGTAGAGAATCTGCAGGATCGATCGCCAATCTCTCTCGTGGTATCCGAAACATCGGTCCAAGTAAATACCTTGGCCTACCTTTGGCAATTGGGAGATCCAAATGTGAAGTGTTCAGATATGTGGTGGATGCGGCTCGTACAAGAATTCAAAATTGGAAAAATAACTTTCTTTCCGCTGCAGGAAAAGAAGTTCTCATTCGAGCCGTGATGGATGCCCTACCCGTGTACATCATGTCTTGTTTCAAACTCCCGCAAAGCCTCTGTAAAGAACTCAATAAGCTTGCGGCAAATTTCTGGTGGGGATCGCAAGAAGGATCGCAACGAAAAGGTATACATTGGAAGGCATGGGACAAGCTAACAATCCCGAAAGAGTGCGGGGGCCTTAGCTTTCATGATCTGGAACTGTTTAATGAATCACTTATATGCAAACAACTCTGGAGAATTTTCTCGAAACCAAACCTCTTGGTTAGTAAGATGCTTAAGAACAGATATTTTCCGCAAAATAATCTCATGGAAGTTGAGGTGTGTCAGAGTGCGTCATGGTTGTGGAGGAGCTGGATGGGTGTTAGAATTGCTTTTTCGAGAGGCATTAGGTTTAAAGTCGGTAACGGTGAATCAATTAATATTTGGAAAAATCCATGGATTCCGGATGCCCCGAGCTTTCAACCAGTAACCCCAAAACCTAACTCGGCATTCCCGCATCTTGTTTCAGACTTAATCCGAAGTGATAGGCCTGCATGGAACAAAGAGATCATTAGACAAGTCTTCTTACCTCAAGATGTTGAACGAATTCTCAAAATTCCTCTGCCTTCCCCTGCCACAAGAGATATGATAATCTGGCACTTTAACAAACATGGAAACTTCTGTGTGAAATCAACCTATAATGCTCTCATGCAATCCAAAGTAATGAAATATGCACAAGCTGAGAATAGCAACTTGAGCTTAAGAAGGAAAACAATATGGGAGAGAACATGGAAATGCAATATCAAAAATAAGCTCAAAGTCTTTATTTGGAAATGTATCCATGATATCCTGCCAACTGCAAACAATCTTATGAAGAAAGGGATAAATATGGATCCTATATGCAAGCTTTGTGGTGAATCTGTGGAGACCTTGGAACACCTACTCTTTAAGTGCCCCCGAGCAGAAGTTATTTGGAAGCTTTCTCCCATTCAATGGGACGGACTTAAAGCAGAGCAGAGAAGCTTCTCTACATGGTGGTCATGCATTTGTACGATACCAAAAAATCATATGGGTGAAATGCGAGCTCAACTGTCGTGTTATATATTATGGTGGCTTTGGAAAACCCGCAACCTTTGGGTATTTGAACAAACAAGAATGCCTGAGCACATGGTAGTTTCTGCAGCGGTTCGTGACTGGATGGAATTTTCAGAATCAACTAAGCTATCTTCCCTGCTGCTCAATTCGTAAAGTTCTTCGATGTCTGCTATCTTCGAATGGGTAGGGTGACATGTCGTCACCAGTGCCACCTGAATCTTTTGCTCTCTTTGCGACTATGAGGAGGACGCCCATACTCTAGGAACCTAAGTGTTCAGTGGAATTTGGGAATGGCTGCCTGGTTTTTGTCCTTTTGTTTGGGTTCGGAGTGACGTCGAGGATGGCGATGCCTATACACCTGTTATTCTTGTCGTCTCCCCACTTTTTGTATTTTTTTTTTTTTGGTTTGCTCTGTTGTGTTTGAGTCTGTGTCTGTATTTGTGGGGTGTACCCCCTCAGGATGTGGTTGGTAATCCACTTTGTATCCCCTGAGTTTTAGACCAAGGATTATTCTTGGCTCTCCCTGGCTCCGACTTGGATGTTTTTGGTCCTTGTATCCTAGCGGATGTTGGTTGGTCGTTTGGCCACGGTCTTTGTAATTTGATGTTTGAGTATTAATAAAATTCTGCCGTTTCAGAAAAAAAAAAAAAAGAGTATAATTGAATTGACTGAAATTTCAATGTTGATTAATGGTGCATGCATGTGGGCATCGGCGGATACGAGGGGGACAAGGGGGTCACGTTTGCCCCCAAAATTTTCCAAAATTATCTTTTCCCCCCCAAAAGTTTTTAAAATTATTTTTTTATAGCTAAAATAAATGAATTTTTTTACAATTGCCCCCAAAACTTTGATAAAAAACTTCAAATAGTTGTGTTTTACAATTGCCCCCAAAATTTTTTTTCTCATAGTTTAAATATATGAACTCGGACTAGTTTTTCGCCCCAAAGCCAAGAAATCTGCGTCCGCCCGCTTTGCGTGTGGGCCAAATGAAGGAGGAATTATGGGGGTGGGGACCTCCTTTATTCTTATTAATTTCCTCTAGCAAATTATCAACTCTTGAGCTCTGTGAAAATCAATTCAAGAAGCCTAGCTATTTATAAAGTACCACTAATATTGCCACCCTACTTAAATTGAATTTTTATAAAACTTCAAGGAAAAAATTTGCGTGAGACGGTCTCACGGATTTAGATCCGTGAGACGGAGCCCTTACACAAAGTTTTAAAGGTTTTTTTTTCTGATTTTATTTTTCTTAGGGTTTATATTTATTTTTTTAGGGTTTATTTTGTTTCTTGGGTTTATTTTTAATTGATTTGGGTTTTTAGGATTTTTAGTTTTTTTTTAGGGTTTATTTTTTATTTTTTGGGTTTATTTTTGTTTTTCGGATTTATTCTTCATGGTTCATGTTTTTAGGGTTTATTTTTGTTTCTTCATGGTTCATTATTATTTTTAAATTTATTTTCATGGTTCATGTTCTCAAGACGGAGCTCTTAGGAGGTTCGTCTCACGGATTTAGATCCGTAAGACCGTCTCACAAGAGACTTGCTCAAACTTCAAAATTAAGTTGCTTTTTGAAACAAGAGAACCATGGTGCAATAAAAAGGGCAGCACGGGGTTGTTGCGATTTAGTTAATTTTACAATTATTAATGGATTAAAGAAAATTAAAATCAATACTATTTACTTTTCTTTTATGGATTAAAATGATAAATTTCGACTGAAGTAAATGATCATGCGTGGATTAAGAGAATTACAAAGATCTTATGCAAGTTTCTTTCTTCGCTCATTTAAGATTTAATCTGCGCACCTTATTTATTTAATCACAAAAACTTATGTGAGACGGTCTCATGGATATACGATCCATGAGACAAATTCTAGATTTAAATAGAATTTTGACTCAAATACATACTCATGAAAAATTCATATTTTTGTATGTGTTTGGGATCCGTCTCATGTCTCATGGACGTAGATCATGAGACAGTCTCACATAAGATCTCCTAGTACCGCATTATCTCAATATTATTACATTAGTTGAAGCGTACATTATATTTAGTTTTTTTTAGTATATTGGGGGATAATACGAGGGTGGGTCAATTGCCCTAACATCATAATTTTAAAGAAATCGAAAAATACCATGTTCAAACCTCGGAAAACACCCTTACAAAGTCAAAGAGTGAATTATTCTTCTTGAGCTACAAGCTCGTGGTCCCTCACATCATTATTTAGTTAGTACAATAATCAAATTAACATCATAATTATAGAAAGAAGGTTATTGCTGGTAAATGGGGAATAACATAAATGATGCTTTTGCTTTGTGATTTTGGCACGCCCTGGTCCTGCAGGAATTTACTTTATCACAACGTGCTGTTATTAATGATAGGCACCAATAAAATTATAAAGACACGTATTGAGTAATTTCTAGTTATTAAGGAAACATCAATGTGTGCAGATAAATCCATATTAATTAATATTATTACTATCTTGAGTGAAATGATTAATTGTGTCACTACAATAGTTTACTTAATAAAATTATTGTCTAAGTATATCAATAGTTATCTTATAGAATTAGAGGTATAAATTTCATGTTCTACATTAGATGGTGGACATGTATTAACAGTATGTATTGTTGATTGTTTAGATATAAAATACACATGCCCATCATCTAATGGAATGGAATAGAAAATTTGTTTCATATGGTGAAAAACAGTATATCACACTATATAACCTTCTTTTGAAATAGTTCTCAACTTCATCCCCGCAAGGGCGTAATTGGATGAAGAGAGATTTTGAAATTAATCTAACTTAATTGATTTTTTCATAAAATATATCAAATTTAACCGTACAATAAAAAGTAAATTATCGCTCAAGTATTATACTCACCTTTCAAGCGTGTTGACTAAGGTTCGAACCATGTATCTTTCAGTTTCTTTGAAGTTTATCTATTGCTCTACAACTACTGCTCTCAGCTTATTAAAAAAATGTAAATTAATAAAAATATCCACATTTTGTTTCTTCCAAAGTTTCCTTTTTGAGAAATTTAATCGTCTCTATATGTTCTTTCCTATAATCGTATGCTAGCTTATATATAGAAGGATTTGAATTTTTAATTTTTTTTTTTTTGCATGATCATATCATGAGCCGATTTCAGTGAATACATTTGCAGGCACAATTATGTAAGCATGGAAATCATACCTAATGCACAAATTATTATCTTTTATAGATATTTGTCTTAATTCTTTGCACAAAACCAATTCTATCAATATTCTTATAAAAATCTCAAACGAGAAGGGGGAAAATTTTTAATTTCATGTAAACAAAAAAAAAAAAGGTAATGGAAATATATAGATATATATAAAAGGAACATGGAGTGCATTAAATTAAGATGGTCCATGCTTGATTTATACTAGCTCATGCGTCATGTTCTTTGTGATCATCATACCTTTCGGTCCTGTCTTATTTTCAGTTGTGTCTGAGAGGTGAGGAATCAGAACACTGTATTTGTCAAATTAATGTTTGTCTGGAAAATGAAAAATAGCTATTTAATTAATATGTGAACAAGGTCAGCATCTCTGTACATACATCTTGTGGACTGTATTTGATCAAGAAATTCGATCTAACACTTGTATTTTAGATTCTGATTTTTGCGAAAACTATTGTTCTTTTTATTATAGAGATGGAAAAATAGGATTCAGAGAAAGAAAATTACATCTCCAAAACTTAGTTTACAGATCTATTTGATTAAATTAACCTCCCAGTTATTAACCCGGGTTTAATCAAATACGGGCTCGTTTACTTCATCTGATAAGGTTGGATAAATTAAAATATCCAACCTAGTCATTTGTTTACTTCTAATGATGAAGGTCCATGATAAAACCACAAGCCCGACATAATTATGGATTATTGTTGGATAACTCATCCCACCTATGAGGTGGGATGAATAATCCCACACTTCTAATTAAAAAATTTTGAATATACTTTTACCATCGGACATGTTATTTTATATCGTATACCATAATTTAAAATTAAAATTAATTTACGAGAAATTTTATTTAAGGATAAAATAGACAAAACATTATAATCCATACATTTATCAATCGAAGTACACATTTTATAATAATTCTAACTGATGTATCATTCAAATAATCATATGAAGTACACATTAAATTAATAAGATAATTTAATCTTATCCAAAATCTTATCATATATTTAATTAATCATTCATCATTCATCATCCCATCAAATGAAGTAAACGAGCTCTACGAGTATGTATGTCTATTCCTCTATTATCTCCGATTGCACTAAAAAAAAAAAACTAACCTCCCGACTCCCACAAGTTGAACAGATTTTTTGTTCCACTTTCTTGTTCCACTTTTGATATTTCACTTTTAGTTCCACTACTTTGATGGTGGACCATGTATTTACGAAATAAACATGAACGATTGATTTTTGAATGTATATAAATGTGTCAACTATCCAAGTAGTGCCAAAAGTCAGTTTCGCCCACAAACGTGGGTGCTATTAGTTTATTAAGTGCCTGTTGGGTACACGAAAATTGAAGCCCAAGATTACCAATTTAAGCCCAACACTTATCTATTTAAGCCCAATAGTATACGCAGCTTAATTAGGCTCATGGCCCATTAAGGGTTCAACGAACCAAGTCACCATCTAGACCTGCAAACACTATCTTTTTTTTTTTTTTTTTTTTTCAGATTAATGACTTGTCCATTAGTTGATATGTATAAGTTTTTCATTAGTATGATAATTATAACCATTTTTCAATTTATTTAAGAAATTAACAACTGATCAGCGAGAATGAAAACTTGACACAAAATTAGAATTTGAATAATACCTATCCAAACATAACTTGGGCCTTTATTCAAGAAAAGGACCCAACATTAGGTCCAGTAGCCCCCTAAATTTGCTAATTAAGTTTTAAAAATAAAAAAGAAAGAAGGAAATTAAAATAAAATAAAATAGAAAAAGGGGAAATTCTGTTTGACGTTTAGATAGTTTGAGACTTAGAGTGTGTTTGGCTAAGATTATTTAAAAGATTTTATAAGCTCCTACATCTTAAAAGTTATTTTTAGAGCTTATAAGATGTTAGGTCTTATTTTAAGAATAAGTTGTTGAAGTGTTTGGATAAAATAAGATGGTGTAGCTTTTAAGATGTTAGTAATGACAATTTTGTAATTAAAATAGTTAAAATTAAAGGAGGTTGTTGAAATAAGATCTTATTTTGAAAATAAGTTGGGGTCCCCCTACTTTTTTAAAAACAACTTATAAGCTCCTAACATCTTATTTTGGGAGGTTATAAGATTTTTTTCTAAAAAAATTACCAAACAGATTTAAAGAGCTTATAAACTCTCAAACATCTTATAATTTTTCAACTTTCTCAGCCGATTATTTAGAATGTTTAATTTTTTCAAAGATTCAAGGTCCAAACATATAGTATGTTCGTGCAAGCCGTACGGATGTGAACTTGGCCAAGAAGAACACAATAAAAAATTAAAACAAACAAATTAATTTGTGAGAATTACAATTGACCCTAAATCAGATTTATGTTTTGAAATATTATATTATTATAATTGTATATTTACGAGGTAACTTATTTTAGAGTTTGTGAAATTTAATTCTGCTTTTTCTGATATTGTATGATTGTGTCTACAGAAAGTTAAAATATATTGTAAATTATATATGTTTACACATTTAGATTTGATATATCCAACCAGAACAAATGTACTAAATCATATTTTTACTTTTTTTTGTGGAGAAAAATCATATTTTACTTAAGTGTATAAAAAAGACTGCATTTAATTACATCAGCATACTTTCATTTGTAATGCTAGTTTGTAATTAATGTCCGCAAAGTCTTATTTAATTTAGTTGTATAAATCATGATCATCAGTGCAAATATCTTATATATAAAAGCGCCAACAAATTTCTCGTATCCCAAATACTTTAAAAGGTTTATTTTTAAAACAAAATTTATAATAGGGTTATTACAAAGAGTACCTTGAGGTTTAACATAATTACAAAAAAACCTAGCTAACTTTTAAAATTATAAAAATACCCTCTTCGAGGATCCTGAGACCTTTCTCAGTTATAAGGAATGCTTATTGGCACTCAAACTTTCGTATCGGCAATAAAAGAAAAGGTGGTGATGGAGCGCTCGTTCGTAGACACAGGCTACCTCCTTGTCGGCGATGACAATATCATCACCTAACAAGGCATAGTCGGTGAAACGACGACCAGGGTATACTTGTTCAGCACACCACCACACCAAAACGTGGTGAGTGAAGGCAAATAGAGGTCATGAGGACCTATAACCTAATGGTTGACCCACTATAAATGAAATTTGTCTAACATTTACCCTATTCATAACCAAAAAATATTTCAAAATCCCCTCATATTTATAAAAATATTACATTTCACCACTTAATTTTAACACTAAATCAAACATCATGGGTATTTTTTGTAATTTTGAAAGATAGCTGGGTTTTTTCGTAATTATACCAAATTTTAGGGGTACTTTTTGTAATTATCCCTTTATAATATTATAAACTTTACAAACATGTATGCTAGTTCCAAAGAAAACATTCGGTAAGCTGCAGAACGGGCGTTGTCGGATTTAATATTGACTTAGGCGCATTTCCATTGTACCAAAAGCGTGTAAAATATTCCGAAACCAATTTGGCAATTTCCACACGGCATTACGATGATGAAGACTTCGTTGAAAACGCAATCGTGTGTTTCCGTGTAGCGGATTTTCTATTATAGCCATTTACACACCATAACCAAAAAAAAAGGTCAAACAAAATCTTGGTACATTACCAATATATAATGGAAAAATGCACTAAGGATTGGAATTTTTGCAATAGGCTAAATTTATTTCCTGACGTAAATTTCCAACTTTAGAATATAGACGGTGTGATGCAATGTTGTAAAAAGCGCTAGGCGCTAGCTAATCGGAAAAAAATTGTAGACGGACGAGGAAGGCCTAACGCCAGAGCGGAGATTTTTACAACAGAGGTGTGATGTGGTGTGATATTTAAATATTAGTGTAACAATATATATTTCCATTGGCGAAATATGGCATGCTTTTAGTTATTATTTGTTGCAATATGCTATATACGTGCTTAAACACGATGTTTAATTACACTGTAACTCTTATTTCATATAGTGTTTCATTTTATATTTCAATATATCTGGTGAAAGGTACATGTATATGATGATATTATTACTGTATAAATATCAATTATCCGATATATTAAAAATGAAATATAGTAGAGATTGAGTGTGGCGCAAGTGGTTTAATGCTCATTTTCAACTTCATTCACCCGAATCAGGAAATTTCACCCTTTCAGGATACAACAACAACAAACTAAGCATTAATCTCACTGTTGGGTCGGCTAAATGGATTATATATCACGCCGTCATTTACGGTCCAAATTCCACCCTTTCAAGATGCACTAAAAAAATGAAATATACTCCCTCATATTCACAATAATTGTCTATTTAGGAAGAAAAAAAGCACGCATGTTAAAGAATGTAATATGTAAAACTGCTTGGATTGGGAAGGAAAAGAAGATCATATTGAATCAGAAAAATATAATTTGATTGAATGAATATTGAAGGATTGTTACATTGCTTATATACAAAAGAACTATGATAACTGAATCTAATCTAACGGTGAGATATTAGCATGATCAATATGATCAAAGATGAAACTTTTACTATGCTAACTAACATAATCGATTCTTGAAACTATCTTTAAGGCTTTGTTTGGCTCTATATTTTCTTTGATTTGAGTGAATCTTGACACCCCCCCGCAAGTGGAGCATGAATGCCCATCATGCCCAACTTGTTAGTAAAATGATAGAAAAGATTAGGAGGTAATGGCTTCGTCATGATGTCGCAGATTTGTTGGATGGAAGGTATATGGATGAGCTTTATCGAGGCCCTTCAGATCTTTTCCCTTACAAAAATGATCCCAGTTGTATGTGCTTTGTTCTCTCATGATGACATGAATTTCGGGATATGGCAAAGGCCGATTTGCTATCTGTATATATAGTTCTTTGGTTGATTTGGAGTCGCTTGTAAATCTTTCAACGGATAACTAATCCACTGGATCTCACAAGTTGCCAAGGCTATGGCTCGCACTCGCTTCTGGCCGAGGATCGACCGACCGTTGGTTGTTTTTCGCTTTCCATGATATGAGAGAGTTGCCTAAATAGATGGCATATCCACCGATCTTCTTACGGTGGCGGGGCACCAGCCCGATCAGACGTAAAAGCATGCAAGTGAATAGATGAATTAGATGAGTAGAAAAGGCCTTTGCACGGATTAGACTTAATATATCTAAGTACTCATGAAATTTGTAGATAAGTGTGATGAAGTTGGATTAGACATGAATCGACTTAATGTCCGAATACTATAAGATAATTCGGGCCTTGTAATTGTTAGATATAACAATCGACCAATAAGTCTCCGTACATAGTAGGATCATCAATAGGTGATACATCTTTCTTTGTGTAAATCAATCTTAGGATCCATGGGTGTAGAGGTTGGTTTGCGGACTTAAAAATCCCCGCCTCTCTGTAAGAATGTCAAGGGCATACTTCCTTTGACATATACTCAAGCCTTTGGAGCTCCTTGCTATCTCAATCCATAACATATACTTTAAGGATCCAAGATCCTTTATAGTGAAAGTATCATCCAGGATGTTGTTTAATTTTCTTGATTTACGCTAAATCATTTCCGCCAATATTATGTCATCCACATAAACACAAAGGCGAGTTAAAGAATTGGCATTAGATAGAATAAAGAAAGAAGAATCGATTTTGACCGAACAAAACCATAAGATAATAGACAAGATGTTAATTTTTGAAACCATTGTCAGAAGCTTGTTTTAAGCCATATAAGCTCTTATTTAATTTCTGAGACCATGTTGCTTTTCGGATAGAACAATACCTAGGGAGGCTTCATGTATACCTCTTCATTTAAATCACCATGAAGAAAGGCATTGTTTACATCTAATTGATGTAAAAACCAATCTTTAGCATTTTGCCATAGCAAGAATGAGTCTTACGGTGGTGATCTTTGTGACGGTGAAAAGGTATCAAAGTAATCCAAACCTTCTTCTTGTGTATAACCTTTGGCTACAAGCCTTGCTTTGTATCGTTCTATTGATCCATCGACTTATATTTTATTTTGTATACCCATTTGCATCCAATGCAATGTTTGTTTGGTGGTAAAGCAACAAGAGACCAAGTGTTGTTCTTTTCCAAGGCTTGGATTTCTTTTTGCATAGCCTCTTTCCATTCAATGAACCGCTTAGCCTTTGATTATAAGTCTTAGGCTCTGTAAGCTTGGAAATTGAAGTCGTAAAAGCCTTATGGCTATTAGAAAGTTGGTCGAGTAGAAACATGTGATGAAATATCATATTGTTTTCCAAAGATAATAAGATTGTCTTGAAGATGCATTATGAATAGAGGGTGGTAATTTGTAATTATAAACTTGTAAATAAGATGGAGTTTGCTTAGCTCTTGTAGACCTTCCGAGAGATATAGCATTATTATCATCGGGACTTGTACCTCTGTTGGGTCGTGGAGAAGCATTTATATCGAGGATCCCGTAATTCTTCATGCCGAGGAAAAGAATTTGTGACTGTGACTCATTATTATGAGCAATTTGAATCATTAATATTATGATTAGCAAGGTTATTTATAGGATTTGAATCTTGAATATGTGAATCACCAAAATGAACATTATTGAACATAGGCATGTCCGAAGGTGCAGATTGTGTATAGGTATCAAAAGGAAAAATTTCTTCACGAATTGGACATTTCGGGAAATAAAAATATGTTTAGTCTCTACATTGTAAAGTTTGTAACCTTTTGTGCCAAAAGCATAACCTATAAAAACACATTTTGAAGCTCTCAGGTTGAAATTTGTTTCTCTGTCTTAATAGAGTTGATGCATAAGCCAGGCAACCAAAAACTCTTAAGTGGGAATAATCGGGAGGCATTTGTAAAGTCTTTGAAATGGAGATTCATTCTTTAATAAGGGGGTAGGAGTTATGTTTATGATATGCAATGATTAAAATGCAATGATCCCAAAAAGATATAGGCACTTTGGATTTGAAACATTAAAGCTCTAGCCACTTGAAGTAGATGTTGGTGTTTTCTTTCTACCAATCCATTTTGTTGTAGTGTTTCAACACAACTTGTTTGATGAATTATACCTTTTGAAGCATAGAAATCGGGAATTATGAACTCACCACCATTATCGGATCTTAAGACCTTTTATCTTTTTACCAAATTGAGTTAAAACCATATTATAAAAGGTTTGTAATCGAGTGTGTGTGTCGATTTATGTTTGAGCATATATATCCGGTACATCCGGAGAAATCATCAACAATAGTAAGAAAATACTTGAAACCATTAGAAGAAATAGTAGAAAATGGACCCCATAAGTCACAATGTATCGGATCAAAAACATCATTAGAAGTAGAAATACGTAATCGTTTTTGTTTGGCTAAATGACAAACATCACAAGAATCGAAATCTTTTGTACTATGAACAAGATTAGGTAAAAGGAAAGACTCTTGGTGAAGCATGGCCAAGTCTAGAATGCCAAATCATACAAGAATCGACAATAGAAGAAGGTTGAGGGAAAATTAAAATGATATAATCCTCCTTTTAGATCAACAAGTACCAATCATCATCCGTGTTTGTAAGTCCGCAAAAAACATTGTGAGGCCAAAAATGTAGGGCATATTTTGAACTTGTAACCAATTGAGAAACAAATATTAAATTATAAGTAAAAGCGAGGAACATACAAAACCTTTTGTAATATTAATTTGTCGATAATGGACAATGCCACAGTGAGTTGCCAAAGTAGATTCACCATTAGGCAAATGAATAAATATAGAAATGGGTGAGGAGAATTTTTGAACAAAGATATGTCACGAGATCATATGATTTGTGGCTCTGTATCAAGAATCCACTTATATGTGGCGTTTTAACTAGGGAACAAGAAACATCACCGAAAGCGTGGTTGCGGTGAGTGGGAGACCTCTGTCAGAATCAAGTTGTATTGTGGCAGATTGATGAGTCTTGGCATATGCTAAGAATTGTTGTACCATTTCATCGTAAAAATATAGGATTATCAACGAATTGGATGTTCGGGAGATGTAATAACAACATTGGCAGATGATGAATCTTTTGCATTTCTTGGACCCTTTGGACCTTTCCAACCAGGTGGATATCCTATCAATCGAAAGCATTTGTCTATGGTGTGACTGTAAAGCCACAAAGTGAGAACATTTGGCCTTTTTCTTGTCCTTATTAAAATTAGGCTTGAATGATCGCTAGCAAGCATAGCCATAGAGTCCATTGGAATTATAGAATTGGTAACATTATTGAGGCTCTCCGAGATTCTTCTTGGAGAAGAAGGGAATACACCTTAGCTAGTGATGGCGGGGTGAAGCAAGAGTAATTGACTTGAATTTGTGCATAAGATTCATGTAGCCCTACCAAAAATTTTATGATGAGAATATGTTTGTTGAGTTGTGGCCATAGTGAAGAAATGTTGCGGTACATTTTCCACAAGAACATTTAGTTATGGATCGAAAGTTGACATATTCATCCCATAGCCCTTTAAATTGATTATAGTAAGTTGTAATTGATGAGGTGCCCCGAGAGATGGAGTGAGTGATTTTTCCGGATAAAACACCCCGGGACCATCACTACGAACGCATCAAGTTTCAATTCCTCCCGGACTTCTTGAGCGAGTTGAAATATAGCAAGCTTTGCACGATATCCTTTGAGATGGAATTTAGAATCCAAGAAAGGACTAAGTTGTTTTGCCCTTTGCCAAAGAATCGTATAGAAACAATTTGAAGAAAGGCAATGGTGCGAGGAGGAGCCATCAATGAAACTGTCTTATTCTTGACATTAAGAGCCATAGAGACGGCCCTACTCCATGATGTGTAGTTTTCTCCATTGAAGGTTCATAGACAATCACAGCTCCTGGATTGTGCGAAGGATGAAGAAAATATGGTGATGTGAAGTCATCATTTGGAGAAACCATTATTGAAGAAATCTTGAAAGTGAAATGATGAAGATATTTGGATTGAATAAGAACAAACCGATATCAAGAAGATCTTGAATATGCAAAGTGAGATTAATCGAGAATGCAGCAATTTTTGTGTAGAACTTCAATCGATACCATGTAAAAGCGCTTGGATTGGGAAGGAAAAGAAGATCATATTGAATCAGAAAAATATAATTTGATTGAATGAATATTGAAGGATTGTTACATTGCTTATATACAAAAGAACTATGATAACTGAATCTAATCTAACGGTGAGATATTAGCATGATCAATATGATCAAAGATGAAACTGTTACTATGCTAACTAACATAACTGATTCTTGAAACTATCTTTAAGGCTTGTTTGGCTCTATATTTTCTTTGATTTGAGCTGAATCTTGACATAATAAAATACCCAATATAAACCTTAATTAATCATAATTGTTGCTTTGAAAAAAAACAAAAAAATATATATTATTGTTAATAAGTATAAGGGTAATTTGGGGGGAGGGAAATTCATCAGTCTTGAAGATATCAAAAGGACATTCTTTTGATTAATTTTTTTATGTGTCAAAAACACATGTGAATATGAGAGAATAGTAAATAGTAGAAGATTCATACAGTATTATTTTATAGTTAGATAAAGTTCAATATTAAATTAGCATGAGATAAAAGGGAATAGAAATGTAAATGCACACTTATGCCATTAGCCTATGCTATGGCGTAATAAATAAGTGGCAAGAAATTTGAGTAAGTGAAAGATAATTTAGAGCTGTATAATTTAATGCCAGACACAATAATCTAGTAAAGTGGAACCTAAAAAGGAAATTTTGGCAACCAGATTTTTGTGACAACCTTCTATAAATTAATTGTAGTTGTAGGGGCCGGGCTTTAACTCTGCTACTGCGGTCAACCGTCGGGCTATTGCCTTAGGGAAACACATACAAAATTAATACCAAGACAAAACGTGTCAATACAACCACGCATTAGTCATTACCAAAAATCTTCTAGATGTTGTCCCAAATTAAATTTCTAAGGAGATTATTTGCAAAATGGCCCTGTAATTATAAGGATCAACAATTTTGGTCATTTAAATATTTTAGTTAGCAATTTTGATCCTATAATATTTTTATTATGTGTAACTTTGATACCATAAGTTTTTTTAAAGAGTAGATTATTACTTGAAATCGTCCAACACCAATTGAAACAAAAAAGAAGGAGAATTATCCCATGAGTTAGTTACATCAATAGAGGCTTAGCAAAATGAGCTAGCTCATTGGCAATAGAGTTATAAGCTCGACCGATCCAAAACAAACCGATAAGTTTCCTAGAAGAAAGGAATTCAGTGATGTCAACAAGGATTGGTTGGCAGTCTTGATCAATGTTGGAATCACCATTGGTTGTTTCACTATTTAAATTGATCATACAAATTCTGATTTTGTGCGATTTTAGTACCAATTGGGTGTTTCACTATTTAATTTGCTTCTACAACCAATTTGTCCTTTAGTTCAGTTGAAAATCGTCTGTTGTGAGCTATCATTCTTATCTTAAGAGACTTCATTTCCTTTTCGTTAATGTCATATCATATCTGTTTGTCCTGCGTTAATTTGCTTCTACAATCCATTTGTTCTTTAGTCATAATAATTAAAATATACGTGGCCATTAAAAATTATAATACTGCAATTGCTATTTTGACTGAAAAGTAACATTAAGAACCAAAACTGTCTATAAAAAAATTATCGGACTAAAATTATCAACTCTTAAGAATTACATGACTAAATTTCAATCGAGCCCATTTCAAGATTTTATGAAACCATTTCATTTTTGTAATAATATATAGAAAAAGTTGGGTTAAAAAGGAAAAAGAAAACCCCCACGAGGGGCTAAAGTGTACTAATTGATTTCATATTGGCCCTACTCTTCAATTTTCTCCTGCTTCTCTCTCTGTCTCTCAAATGAACAGCACAACACAAACCGACCTCCCAACTGATAATTTCTGATAAAACTCTTTTCTTGTTTTTGGGTTATGTTTTGTCATGCATTTATCATGTAAGAAAAATCCCTCAACCCAAAACCAAACAGGGCATTACAATAACAATCCCTTTTGCCCAGTCGCTGGCGGGTAACTATCCTGCTTCCAAATCTCATCGTCCCTGAAAATTCTCCAATTTGGTCGGATTTCAATTTCTTCTGACTCGGATTTGTGTGCCAAATCTTTGGGTTTGTTATGTTTTGACGCTATAAACAGGTGCTAAGTCTATTTCCCCTCTTTGAAATATTCAAAGCAGCCATAAATCATTAAATCCCACCACCTGTAATTTTTTCCCCCTGTTTCTTTGCTTTTTCCCAAGCTTCATTAATTTGATGGTTCTCTCAAAACGCGTTTGTGTTGAGCAGCCATGGCGGGTTCTATTTCTCGTTTTCTCTGTCAAAAATTCGTGTCTTTAATACACGCTCTCCTCAGTTTCATCTCCACCAACATTTTCAGGTTTTTCTTTTTCTTTTTAACAGTCTTTGTTTTATTTTTTGTTATGATTTTTGTTAACTGGGTTTTGTTTTTTCAAGGCTGAAAGTGGATGGGAGTGGTTCAAAAAACACCAACGATGAGAAAATAAATTTTCTTGAACCAGAGGCAGAGCAGAAAAAAGATGTTACTGAGAGAGATTTTGATGGGCATGCTATGGAAGAAGATAAATCAGAGGTATATTTGAAATTCAAGTTTCCGACTTTTGAAGAATTTAGCAAAACCCAGAAAGGAACAGGTAATAATAATAATAATATATTAAATCATGAAGTGGTCCCTTTTGCCTGTTCCAGCAAATATGAGTCCACATCTGGGAAAAGTTTTATTAGCGCCTTTATTGATGAACTGGAAACTTTGCCCGTGAAAGAAATTAATGCTAGTGATGGTAATGGCAATTTTTCTGAAAATGAAGAGGGGTTTTCTGGTAGAAATTTGGATGAGGATTTTTATCAAACAGGTGGTGTGCATGACAAAGATGGCAATTTTTCTGAAAATGAAGAGGGGTTTTCTGGTAGAAATTTGGATGAGGATTTTTATCAAACAGGTGGTGTGCATGATAAAGATGGCAATTTTTCTGAAAATGAAGAGGGTTTTTCTGATAGAAATTTGGATGAGGATTTTTATCAAACAGGTGGTGTGCATGATAAAAGAACAGAGATTTTGGTGTTTGATGGAGAGGAAAATGTGAAAAGTGAAACAATGGAATTTATAGAAAATTCAGGGGAGAAAGCAGAAATATTTCTGGGAAATGAATGTCATTCTTTGTCTGAAAAAAGTTCTGTAATAACTGATTCTGATTCGGAGTCGACGAGTTTTGAGCGTATACATCCCGTAATGAACCGTTTAGCTGATGGTTTCTTGTCGGACGGAGATTTTGGAGGAGAATTTGATAATGAGAAAATGGAAACAGATAGCGAATTATCCAACTCCGAAGAAAAACAGGACTCGTCCGATGATTTTGACGACAAAGAAAGTGATACAATGGATGAGCTCAACAAATTAGAAGAGCATGATCTAAAAAATCGCCACTCGGATTTTTTAAGTGATAAGGATTTTATTGAAAAATCGAAGGACTCATCCGAAGATGCAAACGATTTGGAGTCGTTATGGGAACACCAAGAATTAGTTGAGCAGTTAAAAATCGAACTCAGAAAGGTCCGTGCCACGGGCCTGCCCACCATCTTTGAAGAATCGGAGTCCCCTAAGCTAATGGACGATTTGAAACCGTGGAAAATCGACGAATTTAAACGAGACGATTGTAAAGGTGAGCTTCACAGGTTCTACAAGAGCTATAGAGAAAAAATGCGCAAATTTGATATCATCAACTACCAGAAGATGTATGCCATGGGTTAGTACACTAACCATAACTTGATAATTTGTTGATTATTATTATTGTTATTTGGATTGCTTGTTCTTGTTACATTCTTGATTAAATGCCTAAAGATCAAACATATTGTTTTCACAAGTAGGTGTTGTCAGGTGAATGGTACTTCAAATATTTTGGGATAATTGCAAAAACACCCCTGAGGTTTGGGCTAATTACAAAAAAAAACCAGAGTTCTTTGAAAATTACAAAAAATCCCTTGAGGTTTGATTCCGTATTACATTTTTTCGGGTGATTTTCAAAACTATTTCAGAAAAAACCTCACATTTACAAAAATATTACAGATTACCCTCCTTAAATTTAAGGCAAAATGAAACTTAAAGGTTTTTTTTTTTTTGTAATTTTGAAACATTTTTTTTTTTTTTGTAATTAACCCAAAGCCCAAGGGTGTTTTTGTAATTATCCCAAATATTTTTGGTGTAGAGAAAGGACCCAGAGATCTAGTTTGTTGGCTTCTACAGAAACATAAAAGACATGAGAGCTTGTCAGGTGTAAGGTATTAAAAGGATGAGTTGAGATTTTTGAATGGGTTGTTAATTAATTAAATGAAGTATTAAATAGTCAATTTTGTATCCAATACTTTTCTAGTACGTACCATTCAAATTAAATCAATTAGTGGTCCTCTTTTTTTTTTTTTTTTTTTTTTTTTTTTTCTATTTTCTCAAATACTCTGTTGTAATAAATATAAGAGATAATTACAAAAACACACCCTGAGGTTTGGCCTAATTACAAAAAACCCAGAGATGTTTCAAAATTACAAAAATCCCATCAGGTTTGACTATGTTTTTGATTATGTGTTAAATTTAAGGGGTAGCTGTAGTATTTTATAAATATCGGGGGTTTAATATGTTTTTTTCTTATAAAGGAGAAAATGTAAGTGGGATCAAACATCAAGGAGTTTTTTGTAATTTTCAAAAATCTCTGGATTTTTTTAATTAGCCCCAGCCTCAGGGTGTTTTTGTAATTATCCCTAAATATAACTGAGTTGTTAGTCCAATATAAAACAACAACAACAAACTAAGCATTAATCCCACTATGTGGGGTAAATTTATACGAATTATATTGCGCCATCGTTTACGGTCATAAGCCATATTTTCAGATCATAGTGCTTTTAATTTTCCAAAAATCTCTAAAATTCTTGCCTTGTTAAGTTTTGACGTATTGTAACCTGATATTTGGCTAATTTTTAAGTCATAGTCGTGTACTGCAACTCTAAAATTCAATGTAATTGCGGGTTATGTTGTTTCAATCATCTTGGTTCTGATATTAAGAGAGTGCTAGCAAAATCTACTGCTGATTTATTGTGGTAGAAGTAGTCGAGAACCATCAATTGGTAGTGTTCGAAAATAGGATCAGAATATTGAGAGTTTTGGCGAAAAAATTGTAAAAGTGCTTATTTGTTTATAAAAGTTAAACCAGAAATAGAAGCAGAAATGTAAAACACCCTTCTTCCTGTTTTTAGAGATTCTGATTAAATGAAGCTGAATCGCACGCTTGCATGATTTTCTTCTGCCAAAAAACTGAGAAACACTTTTTTAGTGATTGCAAAGGCTCCCTAAAGGGAAGGTTTTGATATTAAAGACAATTAACCCTCATGCAAATGTACCCAATGCAGGTTTCCTACAGCTAAAGGATCCTCTTCAATCAATTTCAAAGCAAAAACCTTCGCCGCCAACATTAAAATCACTCGTTTCGCAAAATCTTTGGCTATTCAAACACAAAATCCATGGCAGCGACCCGATGAAGAAGTTTATCCAAGAATTGCAGGGCGATCTTGAAGCGGTATACGTCGGACAGATGTGCCTTTCCTGGGAATTCTTACATTGGCAGTACGACAAAGCCTTGGATTTGTGGGACTCCGATCCTCGTGGCATTCGTAGGTACAATGAGGTTGCCGGTGAGTTTCAACAATTTCAAGTGCTCATGCAAAGATTCATAGAGGATGAACCATTTCAAGGGCCAAGAGTGCAAAATTACGTCAAAAGCCGGTGCGCTGTCCGCAATCTTCTTCAAGTTCCTGTCATAAGGGGTGAGAAAAAAAATATTTTCTTCAATTTTTTTCTAAATATTGGAATGGTTAATTACAAATAACACCCTTAAGGTTTAGTCTACTTACAAAAGTTGCCCCACTATTTCTCAAAATTACAATAATCCCCTTCATATTTGTGTCTACATTACAAATTGCACCCTCAATAGACAGGGTATATGTTAAGAACATACAAATCTCAAGGGGGTGCGTGCTTGTATATTATCGTAAGGAATAATTACAAAAATTACCCCCGAGGACCGAGGTTTGAGCTAATAACAAAAAAAAAAATTGAAAATTACAAAAATGCCCCTAGGTTTGGTCTTGTATTACTTACACTTTATCCCTTCATAAGCAAGAATATGCCAAACACATCATTTCCTTTACATTTATAAAACTTTTACAGTTAAGACAAAATTGAAGGGGGTCTTTTTTGTAATTACCCCAAACCTCGACGTAGTTTTTGTAATTATCGCATATCATAATTCTAGGTCCAAAAATTAAAAATGATTAAATCGCCCACCGTGGGGCTCCAACCCACGACCACAAGGTTAAGTAAGAGCCTTGCGCTCTACCAACTGAGCTAGACGGGCTAACCCTTATCGTAGTTCTAAACATAACAATTGGATGATATGTACTTAATTTGTGTATAATGGCAGAGGACAACATGAAAGACAAAAGGAAGGCCAGGACAAAATTAGACACAAATGACTATGTTATCACAAGTGACATGCTAGTGGAGATAGTGGAAGAATCAATACGAATATTTTGGCGATTTGTTCGGGCTGACAAGGATTGCACAACTGCAACAATCAATGGCCACAAGAAAATGCCTGAGCTTCACAATCATGATGACATCAAGTTATTAGTGGAGGTCAAGAAAATTCTTCAAAAGGTTGGTCTTAATTTGGAATTCAATTTCATGGACTCATAAATATAAGGTATAATTACAAAAAGACCCCAAGGTTCGGTGTAATTACAGAAAAAATCCAGAGGTTTATGAAAATTGAAAAAAAAAAAAAACCATTGAGGTTTGATTCCGTCTTATGTTTTCTACTTCATAAGCAAAAAAATCATTTAACATATCCCCATAATGTTATAGAAATATTAGAGTTATCCCCTTAAATTTAAGAAAAATCGAAACTGATGGAATATTTTGTAATTTTAAAATATCTCCAGATTTTTTTGGAATTAGCCCAGACCCTAGGGGAAATTATGTGGGGGATAACTACCACTACAAGAAAATTCTAGCTAGAAATAATTTTGTTACTAAATTTTACTTTACCTACATAATAAAAAATATTATTTTCTCCAAAATTATACCGACAGATTAACGACAATTTTTCAATTACCGACAGATTTTCTGTAAGTATTTACCAACAGTTTTAGATTCTGTAGGTTAATATTTTAATTACAATGATTTTACCTACAACAATTTTATGTACACTTTATAATTTTCTTAATACTTACCTACATATTTTTATGTAGGTAAACCGGTTTTTTCTTGTAGTGTACAAAACTCCCCTAAGGGTCAGCTACTTATAGAAAAATCTAAATGTTTGAAAATTGCAAAAAATCCCTTGAGGTTTGATTCATCGTATATTTTCTACTTCATAAGCAAAAAGCATTCAACCCCCAACAATTCTAGAAATATTACAAATACTCTCTAAATTTAAGACAAAATCAGACACAAAGGGGCTTTTTGTAATTTGAAACATCTCTGGATTTTTTTTGTAATTAGCCCAAACTTTAGGGGGAATTTTGTAATTATCCCTAAATATAACTCATGAAATATTGCTAATTGTCCGCATTATGTTTTTGCAGAAGGAAAGGAAGCTCAAGGATCTTTTGAGGAGTGAAAATTGCATTTTGAAGAAGTTTAGACAGTGCAGGGAAGATGATTCGGATCAAGTTCTTTACTTTTTTTCCCAAGTAGATATGAAATTAGTGTCTAGGGTTTTAAACATGTCGAAAATAACAACGGATCAACTGATGTGGTGTCTTAACAAGCTAAATAGGATTAGTTTTGTAAATAGGAAAATACATGTGGAACCTGGTTTCTTGCTATTCCCATGTTAACTTTGTGTTAGTGGTTTTACTCAGTGTTCTAAAAAGCATTAGGCGCTAGTCGGGCGGCAAGCTGAGGCGTAGCGCCTAGGCGGGGTTAGGCATGGCCTAATCGGAAGAAAAACCTAGGCGGATAAGAGGAGCCTAACGCGGATAATCGGGGCTAGCTCGGAGATTTTTTAGAACAATGGTTTTACTTACCTAGGCCATTGACATGGAATCCAAGTAAATTTTGTACAAGAAATATTTGATTTTGGTAAGATGTTGGAATAGGAATTCTTTTTACCAAAGTTATTCCAATAGTGTTAACTTGTAACAAGTTTCCTATCAAGATGTGCTTACATAAAATATTTGATGAATGATGGATCAATTACTCACAATTTTTATAAAGGAGAGGCTTCCATAATTATCTAATAAAGGTAAACTGGGCTTAAGGGAGTGTTTGGTTAAGTACATAAAAATATTGTAAAGACATTTCCACAACTTAAAAGTTGGGTATGAAGTGTTTGAATGAAATAATATGATAAAACTTTAAGGTGTTAGCAATCCTTATTTTGTGTTCAAAAAGTAAAATAAAATTATATTTTGAAGAAAAAACAATTTTTTTGTTTGTTTGGTTTTTCCCCTAATACATGTTCACAAAAACAAAACAAAGTATTGGATGTTCAATATGATAATGGTCGTTTGAATACACTTTGTTAAATTATAAAAAACCAAACTTGAATACATTTCGTTCGTAAAACCTAGCTAGAGCTGGCCTCAAACTCGATCACCATGTAAAATAAAACAATATGCACAATAATATCAACGTGCCATCGCCTGCAGGGGCGTACACTTGTGTACTATTAGAGGGGCTTTAGCCCCCCCCAAATTTCTAAAAAACTTAATTAATTTCTATATATTATGTTTTAAAATATTAATTTTAGTACTAAAGAATTTATTTTTTTCAGTAATTTAGCCCCCCAAAGTTATTTAGTCCCTCCCCCCAAACATGAAATGTCCAACTCCGTCCCTGATCGCTTGTATGTAAGTCAACTTCAATTTTAAAATTTAAACTTCAATTACCTTCCGCATGCATTCTTACGAACAAAACAATTATCATAATTACTATGTAGGGTTGACAACGAGACTGATTCGTCGGAACTCAAAATCCACTTCATTTGTGGTTTTAAAGATGGGTGGCGCTATTAACACCCCCGAATCCTCTAAATACACCTACTTTTTTTATATACCCCCACTCTATTTTTAAAAATAACACAATTACTTAATACACCCCTAATATTCCCCAATTTACCCTTCCCAGTTTTTTCCTCAAAAAGTAAACCCACCCACACATACATGATACATCCACCAACATACACGATATTGCAGATTCGAAGAAAAAAAAACAGTGGTTCCATATCCAGAGGCTGATAAATTACGATGGCGGTGATAAAGGATTTGTAGTTTCAATATCCGAAGGTTTTGGCCCATGGAGAATTCCTCTTGGAGAAGAGATTCTCCAAATACTGTTGCTTTCATACAATTTCAGATTTATTCCAAAACTACGAGTTTGAGAATGTGCAGCCACCAACCAAACACCACACACAACCAATATCATCATTGAAATGCAAAGCCCATCAACACAAATTCTCTGCTATCATCATCTCCATTTTTCTGAAAACAACCAAAAAAACAATTAAAAATGCATTAACCCAAGAAGGACGATAGATGTGTTGTGGGTGAGTGGGTGAGTGTATTTAGAAATTTGGTGGAATACTAAGGGTATTGTAGTCTTTAAAATTGATGACAATTATGTAATTAAAGATATGGACCAATTTGATCCGTTAAATCCACTCTATAATTTCAAAATATTAAAATAATATATTTTTGAAATAACACAAATAAAACATTCAAACAATATATTGTAAAAAGTTTATGAAAGAATTGAAGGGTCCAATTCTAATGAATATGCAGTGTGCAGTCAAAAGTGATGTCAACACTTTGCAAAACACAGCGAAAGACTTTACTTAAAAGTATAATTTCACAAAGTATGAAATAAAGACAGAATCAAATACAAGACACAAGAGATTGAAAATTTTGTACAAGTATAAAATACTTGTACGGTGTTCATTAGAACAAAAATATTCAAAGGATGATGTTGTTTACAATATACAAAAATACAAAGTAAATAAGGAAACTAGAAGAATAACTCCCTCTTGTGTCTCCGAAAGAACAACACTCCTTCACAAAATGTGAGAATACATTTAGTGCACTCCAAACACTCAAACTACACCGAATCTATCTCACATAAACACTCAAAACTCGAGTTCTAAAAATGATGCCAACAATGTTGCCAACATTCCCGGTATCGAGCTTCTACTGCTGCATTTTTCGGTATGAAAAAGTTTGGAAGATGAACTCTCAATTCTCCTAAAAATCATACCTAAATTTCTTTGGTTTCGATCCTTAAATATCTATCTTCTTGAATAACTTCCTGCAAAAAAGTAGGAGAAAAACTTACTGCAAGTTTTAAGGAAAAAACCACCCACTACACTAAACTTCCAAGGAGTTAGTAGAGTTAAAAAACTGAATTTAAACTTCTAACTTAACTACCTGGAAAAAAACTGAAATATTAACTGCAAAAAAAAAACTGAAATCTGAAAGAACAATTCAAAAGAAAGAAAAGATAATGTTTGAGGAAATTCAAACATTAACAGTTTAATTTACATAAATACATATACATTCAAATAAAAAAAAATCATCATTTCTTTAACTTAGTCTAAGTGCGAGTATAGCAATAACTCACCAATGCGACTTTAGTTGAAAGTGGAACTAGTAACTAGAGCCCTGATCTAGGGTTTTGACTTTTTAGCTTGTTATAAACAATTTGCTTCACCAATTGAAAATCCTTTTGCGTCGATCTTATCCAAGCAGTAGAGAGAGATTTGGGAAGCAAACCAAAAATGGTGCAGAGACTCACTTATCGGAAGCGCCATAGCTACGCCACCAAATCCAATCAACACAGAATTGTCAAGACCCCTGGTAGTTCTCATTTCAAAATCCGTGTTATGATTTCGTTTGGGGATTTTTTTTTAATGATTTTGTTTTGTTTCCGATAAATTAGGGGGGAAGCTGGTGTACCAGACCACTAAGAAGAGGGCTAGCGGACCCAAATGCCCCGTCACCGGCAAGAGAATCCAAGGGGTATTTGCTTATCCTTTTTTTTTCATTATTTTAGTGATTGATGTCATATGATTGGGAATGGCTGCAAAGTTTAGGTTCCGCTGGTGGCTTTGTGATTTTATATAGCATTGTGTTATTCCAATAGTGAAATGATTTTGCTAAGAATTGATGTGTGATCCACAAATTTTGGAAATGGAGAGCCAAGTTTATAATTCCACTTCCTCTTCCTCCAGAATATGTAGTTTTATCCTATGGTTTGATTTTGTTACAAGATAATTATCTTAAATGCTTGTAATTCCAGTATGTTAACTTGATTCGTTTTGAAGTTTTAGACACAATTTGTTCTCTTGATTCTGCTGCGTGGGGTTTATGGTTTCAAGTTTCACCTGATATACTACATTTTAAATTTCTTTTATATTATATTCTCATACGTTATGTGTCATGTTTAATATTACATGACATACGTTGTTGATGGAACGAGTATCCCTTGTTACAGTTAAGTTTTTACATCATACTGGATTCGGAATATCTAAGTATGCATGACAAGATTGTATCTACTTTCTCTGTATTTCTTTGTGGCTAAACTGGTTGTTTGGTACATTGCTTAATTTAACAATGACAAATTTGTAGATGGGTGTTCTCTATTACACTCTTTTCTGGAAATTTCATGATTTATTGCATTTTCTCCCCCTCCCTTTTCCTTTTATACTGTTTGCCTATTCCTCATGAAGTGGTTTTTTAAAGGGACTAATGATCACCCACATTTATGGATGCCATTCTCTCTTGGGGTGGCCCTCATTTCCATATGAACTCTTGTAGATTGCATGAATAATTGTTTGGTGGAAGTTAATTATGCAATTGGGAAGCTATTCGTTTCATACAATTATGGTACACTTATGAGAGAAATGATTTATGAATTTGTGGACCCTTTTCAGATTCCTCATTTGAGGCCCGCTGAATACAAGAGATCTAGATTGCCCAGAAACTGCAGGACTGTGAACCGTCCTTATGGTGGTGTGTTATCTGGAAGCGCTGTGAGGGAGAGGTAAATTGCTCCTAGCTTGAAATCATAGTTTTGGAACAATGATCTACATTTTTCATCTCTGTACTGATGAAATGAATGAATTCATCTATTCTAATTGTACTAGGATTATTCGGGCTTTCTTGGTGGAAGAGCAAAAAATTGTGAAGAAGGTTTTGAAGATTCAGAAGGCAAAGGAAAAACAAGCTTCTAAGAGCTAAATGCAATGCATTGCTGTGATGTTTGCAGAATTTTTGCCTATGATGATGATGAAAGAGATGTGGATTTGCTAGTTGTTGACTTAATATTCATCTGTCGACATAATATTTTTCTGCTGTTAAATGCTAATGCTAGCCGGTTCTTGGCTAAGCTTATTCTGGTTATGTTAAAATACTTTGATGTGACTTCTATATTCTGCATAAGATCAGGAGCTCATTTTTCTTTGTATATATTTTGTCCATTGTTTGGTTTGTAAACAATAGGGGGGTCAACTCAAGTAAACTTGTGGACTGGTCTTCGGCTGAGATTGGTCTCTAGTTGGCAGAATCAGTGTTTTCTGTGAGGGGATTTGGGGTCTGTTATATTGACCTCGTGGCCAGTGTTAATTTTGCTTATAATTAAGGGGGATGTCCGATAGTTGCCCAAGTGGGTTCTATACTCTTGGATCAACACACACCCATGTGGATATGTGTGTGTATGTGTTGATCCAACGGTATAAAACTCACTTGGGTTGACTAGCCCTAATTAAGGATCATGAGTTATTTCTTGGCCGGCTTTGAACCGGATGCTAGTGAACAATGTATCACACTGGGGTTTGGGTTTTAACTATTAATTTTCATATCAAGTAATCATTTGAAGTTAGTAAAAAATTGGCTAATGCATTCAAACCATGTTTAATAGAAAGTTGAGATTTAAGAAGATTAAAGCCTTAAATTTGATTTTTTGTTATATATAGTTATTTGGATTTTGGGCTTGTTATATGCACATTAAGGTTACATAAAAATTAGTCAATCATATATAATGTAGTAAAAGTTATAATTAATTTTACTGGACAGGTGATTGAACTGATCAATTGACACCGACCAATAAAAATACCAATTAGTGCAATTCGAAGTAATAATCATAATTAAACTTAAAAATTTAATATTAAAAAAGAAAATTATATATATATATATATAAAAGTAATAATCATGATTAAACCTAGAAACTTAATATTATATATGTGTACACATAAAATAAAAGGTAATAATCATAATTAAACCTAAAAATTTAATATTGAAAAAGTAACTGTCAAGAGTGGGATTTGAACCCACGCCCTTTCGGACCAGTACCTGAAACTAGCGCCTTAGACCGCTCGGCCATCTTGACTTGTGTGCAAATATTTGAAAACTATATTTAATAAAACAATTTTGTTCAACACTTTAACATTCGATATAAGGTCTTCGCAAGGTTCAATTAATTAATGGATGCTTGGCCTTTCTATTTGTCGATTGTTAGGCAAAACGCGAACTTACCGGCACAATTTATAATTTTCCTCCTCCAATTTGCTCCACATACAGTGATGCTTTCTAATAGAGCTGACAATGAGCCGGGCCGGGCGGCTCAAACTCGTTGGGCTTTTGAAATTTTTTGGATTGGGTTGGGCCACGAAAATACATAGTCCAACACAGCCCATATATATATTTTGTACACTAAAACCGCCGGATCAAGCCAAAAGTTGGACTAAACCCAACCCATGGGCTAATTGGGCCGGGCCAGAAAAGCTCGAATGTTTTCGGGCAAAAAATATTACAGTCCAACCCAAACCTCGCGCCGATCGGACCGGTCCATGGGCTGGGCTGGATTTTGCCAGCTCTACTTTGTAGTTGCTGCTATAAAAGGACTCTATTGAATATTGATACAAAAACGAATTAATGAAACTATATAATAAATAATAACAACAATGAAATAAGTAATAAGACCATATATTTCTTGTCATATTTTCAGGCCAATAATACACTAGTTTTAAAAACTGTACACTGACTGTGAATGCAAAAATAGTTTTTACACAACCCCTGCTTTTTCCCAGCAGAGAGCTTGAAAGGAAACTATTTTCTAAACCTTCTTGAACATTACGAAACCATATCAACTATGTATAACATTTGTCTGTAGAGTAAGTAGTTGATGACAATTCACTAGGACATGGCGGTGAATCCCACGGCAGATTGGGCTTCCACGATTCTGGTAAGCTGAACGGATACCCCATTGATCGAATGTTTTCCCACATATTATGTATATTCGTTGTGCTGCTTTGGTTCTTTCTGAACTCATCTTCCCCATTTACGCTTGCCTGCAAGGTGTTCGACGAATTGTCTGAGTAACCGTTGAACTGCTGTTGTGGGCCTTCAAATCCCGGGTTGGGATTGAAAAGCAGGGAAGTGAGATCTACTGTAGTGTTCTTGTTGCTTGGGCCTTCAAATCCAGGGAAATAGTCAGATGGTTTGCTAGTTATTGTGGAGATGGATTTGTATGAAGGGATGTTGAGAGTGGAGAAATTTTGAAACTCGTTATCGGTGGTGGTTGAAGAGATGTTTTCTGAGTTGAACTGAGTTTGATATGCGGTGTAAGTGTAAGCATCAGGTGATGTTGTTTCGGGTAATGAAGCTGCCCAAGAATGAGACAGAGCCCTGTGTGCCATGGAATTTGTCTTCTTGAAAATCCTGCAAATGGCCCAGGAATCCTGTTCACAATAGAGAAGCATAACATTAGTCAAATAAGTATTAGGTATAATTAGCAAAAAAAAAAAAAAAGGGGCAATTTTTTAAGTACCCACGATGGATAGTAGGTAATATTTTCTACCCATCAAGATAACAAAACTATTTTCTACCAAAATTGGCGAAATTGCCCCTCCTTTAAGTTGGTGTTTTTTGAATTTTGAATTTTGAAACTGATGCAATTAATGTTTTCCTTGAAAATCGTGTACACTTTCCCCTAAATACACACACTTATGTATAAAATCGTATACCCATATCGTGCCCAATCGTGCCCATATCGTGTCAACCCCATGTATATACATAAAAAAGGCACAATATATCGTGCCTAATTTTGACTGAGACACGATATATCGTGCCTTATTTAAAATTGGGCACGATATCGTGCCTAATTTTTGCTGAGGTACGATATCGTGCCCAATTTTTACTGAGGCACGATATATCGTGCCTAATTTTTACTGAGGCACGATATTGTGCTCGTGCCCAATATAGGCACGATATATCGTGCACAGTGCATGTTAGATTCAGGAATTTTCAATTCTAAATATTAAAATATAAAAAAAACACACGATAATTTGTTTAAAAAACAAAAAAAAAGAATCAAAAATATGAAAATGATTTTTTTTTAAAAAAAACTACACACTTTTTCGAAAATATTTTCCATTTTTTTAAAGTATCTTGAAATTATAAAATAATAAAATCTCAAAATTATTTTCATTTTTTTTTAATAATAAACGATTTTACAAAAATCTGATTTTTGTTTTAAAAAAACTAAAACTTGTGTTAAAAATCTGAAAATAAAGAAATTATATTAATGTGAGAGAGAAAGTATGAAGGATATTTGGGTAAAAGAACCACAAAAGTGGGTAGAAAACTTAGTTTTTTATCTCACATGTCATAATAGTTTTTGTCCTATCTTAAGTGGGTAATTCCCACCATTTGCTCCAAAAAAAATACCCTGAGTTGGGGCTAATTGTACAAAAACCCAAAAGTTTTTGAAATTCGCATAAAAGGTTGACTTTGTCTTACATTTTACTCCTTCATAAACAAAAAAACATTTAAAAAACCCCTCTGATAGTTATAGAAACATTACAACTAATTGCACAAAAACCCAAAGGATTTTGAAATTTGCAAAAAAAAAAAAAAAACTTGAGGTTGACTCTGTCTTATATTTCCCAACTTCATAAACAAAAAACATGTCAAAAACCCCTCTGATTGTTATAGAAACGTTGCGATTAAGACAGAAGCAAACATTGTTTTGTAATTTTGAAACAACTTCGGGTTTTTTTATAAATAGCCCAAACTTAAAGGTTTTTTTGTAATTATTCCTAAATATTAACAACCCTTGATGTTTAGCCTAATTACAAAAAGAACCCAACTATGTTTCAAAATTACAAATGCCCACTTAGCATTTGTTTTGCTTTACAAATTGTACCCTCAAGAGATGATACTTGTTTGTTGAATACAATGGGATGTTTGTAACACTTTAAGTATGTTTCGTATTTAGTCTAAACCTTAGGGGTAGTTTTTCTAATTATTGCTAAAGATTATTTTCATCCCACATGGAATTTATACCACCATAGACTTACAGCGGCCGGAAAGTTCTTGTCCATGATCTTTTTGTTCGGTGTTGGTGCTCCGTCTGTCGTGGTAGAAGGAAGTCGAAACTCATGCATCATCCAATCTGTCTTGATCCCTTTGGCAGCTCTGCCTCTGTAGAACACCAGGGACTTTTTTAAACCGATGCATTTAGTTCCATCCGAGGAGTATATCGGCCTATCAGTTCCCGTGGCTTTCCAGAATCCAGACCCCGTAACACGGTTTGGCCGCGTACTGTTTCTGTATTTACGGTCCCTCGGGCAGTAGAAGTACCATTCTTTCTCCCCAGTAGATGCCAGTTCTGTTTCAAATCAAGAAGAGTGTCATAACATGAGTGTTACACATATGAAAGTCCATGCTAAGTGCATAAGTCTAATAAGGGATAATTACAAAAACACCCCTAAGGTTTGGGCTAATTACAAAAAAAACCAGAGTTCTTTGAAAATTACAAAAAAAAACCTAAAGTTTGATTCCGTCTTACATTTTTCCCGTTGATTCTTGAAAACATTTCGAAAAAAGCCCTGACATTTGCAAAAATATTACAGTTACACCCCCTTAATTTAAGACAACGAAACTTGAAGGGAATTTTTGTAATTTTGAAACATGTCTGGGTTTTTTTGTAATTGGCCAGAACCTCAGGGGTGTTTTTGTAATTATCCCTAAGTATAATATTGAAATGGGGTTTATTACAAAAAGTACCTTGAGGTTTGACCTAATTACGAAAAGACCCAGCTAACTTTAAAAATTACAAAAAATACCCCGATGTTTTATTTTGCCTACCATTTAACCCTTTCATAAACAAAAAGATTTCAAAATCCCGCTTCATATTTATAAAATCATTGCAGTTTACCCCTTAATTTTAACATTAAATCAAACCTCAGGAATACTTTTTGTAGTTTTGAAAGTTAGCAGGATTTTTTTGTAATTAGGTCAAACCTCAGGGGTACGTTATGTGATTATCCCTATAGAAATATTGTCCTAGATTATGCATGGGACTAAAGAGATGATTATAGTGTATTTTCTTACTTGGAAGGTCCCATGGATCATATTTGTAAATGTCCACTTGCTTAATCAGCTCAATAGGAAGACTCCTCTGCAGAAGTTTTCTCTTGAGATAAAACTCCACAAGCTCTTCGTCGGTAGGATGAAAACGGAAGCCCGGCATCATAAAATCATCGGTACTCTTCTCTGCTTCATATTTTTCATCCATTTCTTTGCACTCTTAATCCAGTTTCCTGAGAAGGGTTTGTGATAAAAGTGACTATTTATGCAGAGAGGTTGAAATTTGAAGCACTTATTAATAGTAACATAAAAACACCCCTAGTCAAGGACATGGACTTCTAGTGAAGCTTGTTAGTGACTAACTAACCCATAGGGGATTTGCTTAAGTAGTCCAAATTTGTGATCTCTATGAGACTACAAGATTGATTTTTTCTGGTATGGGGATATGTTTTTTTCACATTTCCCATACTCTTAGATTGTATGCTTCTCCTTATATCTTATTGCAACCAAGGGTAAAAGACAAAGCACCCTTCTCATGCCAGATTAGTTTATATATGTTTATAGGCCCTCTTGATATATAGTGTTTTGAACAATATCTTGTCACCCCAAGGATTGGCTTAGCGGCCTTGAGGTTAATGGCGGAGACATGGTTGGGTCAACCAGGGTCTGGCCCAACCTTTTCAAAAAAATAGTGAGAATTAAAAAAAAAATAGTTATAATTTTTATTATTTTTTTCTTGGATTTTCTATCCGACCACCCTATTTTCGTGTATCGGCCCACCATGCTAAAGTGTCCTGGCTCCGCCATTGCTTGAGGTTGCAATTGCACCTCAAGGTCATGGGTTTGAACATTGACTATCGCGGAGTGAGGGGTTGGGGTTTGCTCCTCCTCCCCCAAATATTAGGACCATCCCTGGGAATGACGGATCTCCCATAGTCCGAAGGAAGTGTGGGGTCTATGTCCCGGCTGGTGTGTAGATACTCTGGGTCATAAAAAAAAAAAAAATATATATATATATATATCTTGTCATGAATTTCAAAAATTGCAAAAAATTCAGGGGGCCCTTTTGAATAAATTATTGTTTTGAGAACATTGGATCTACAAAAATGAGTTTCTATTCCATTCCTCTAAGAGCTTCTATTCCTATTTCCTTCATTGTTTTATGATTTTGATAGACATGAGCACGTGACCTGTCCGTGTGAATATCTTGAAGTAGTAAATGGAGATTCCTTAAACTATACTTAATGATTTTTTAGAGAATAGAAATTGACTCTTGCATGGATTATTGGTCACTCTTGGGGGAGTTTAGTTCATTAATGAGCAATTTTGGGAAATTACCTTTTTGGTCTGCTGGTTTGGAGGCCAAGGTGCAAGAAATTGGTTCC
This sequence comes from Rehmannia glutinosa, assembly GCA_016081115.2. Taxonomy (NCBI): domain Eukaryota; kingdom Viridiplantae; phylum Streptophyta; class Magnoliopsida; order Lamiales; family Orobanchaceae; genus Rehmannia; species Rehmannia glutinosa. Next base: position 16,182,074 of record CM071929.1, read on the forward strand.
ATATTTTCATATTGCAATGGGTTTGGTTTTACATGTGTCTTGCATGAGGATTTGTCCTTAACTTTTTGGCTTATATCTTTGTCTTGTTTCTATGTATTCAGTAGGTGTTTTTGTGTGTGTATTATCAAATTAAGACTAACAAATACATGAAAACTCTGTTATAAAAGACCCCGCCTAGCTCCGATTAGATCCCGCCTAGGCGTTAGGTCCTCCTTATCCGTCTATGTTATTTTTTCAATTAGATCCCGTCTAATCCCGCTCAGGTCCCGCCTAACCCCGCCCAGGCTCCGCCTAGGCGCTAGGCCATAGTCTACCTCCCGGCTAGCGCCTAGCGATTTTTAGAACAAGTATGTCAATTTGCTAACAGGGTGGTTGCTTTGAATCGAGTGCAGGACTTATTCATTTAATTATTTATAGGATAAATAATAATAAAAAAGCTCCGGACTAATTACACAAACAAATCCAGAAATTTTTGAAATTGCAAAAAAAGAACTCTAGGTTCGATTCTGCCGTACAATTTCCACTCCACTTCATAAACAAAAGACATTCCAAAACGCCATAATATTTATAGAAATATTACAATTAATCCCTTAAATTTAAAGCAGAATCAAATATGAGGGTATTTTTCTTGTAATTTTGGAACACTGTTTTTTTTTAATTATCCCAAACCTTAGTAATTATCTCATTATTTATTTCGTGAAATTGGAAAAAACTAATGAGCCTCGATCTTTAATCACGAATTTCTATATACTTTGGTAATTAAGCCGTAATTTTACATAAATCAGTCTTATTTATTTGGAGCTATAATTATGTTAGGATAAATGCTGCATTAAGGTTAGGCAAACAGTTTTAACTAGTGCTTAAGTGGTATCATAATTTGCCATTAATGGGAAAAGCATGTTCTAGCTTACCAAACTTCAAGAAAATAAGCAGTTCAACTACTAGAGTTGTCTGCTTGACTAAAAGTGCTAGCATATGTAATATAGAATAAAGTTATTCAAGAAAAAAGAAAAAAAAAAGTTATAGTGCTATAATTGAGAAAATAAAGTACTGAGTATATAGAAGAAGTTTCTGAGTGAAACTAATGATTTCATTGAAATTAAGGGCAATGGTGGTATGAAATTGACGAATGGCCAAAGACTCATATATAAATAAATTGGAAAAGAATTGCAGATTTTGTAATAATTCCAAAAACTGACAATCGAAAGTCGTTCAATTTGTGCCAACGAGTCTTCTCAAATGAGAATCTTCATAACTAAGTTAAGACCTTATGGAACGATATTTCCATAAAAGTAATCTAATTTTATTGTTTATAGTTCATTATATTTTTATATATTATGTATATGTATAGTAGTTTTTTTAATATTTTTGTTCCAATCCAAATTATTGATCATTAAATTGTGTTGTCAACCACACAAACCAGACTATTACCTTTTAGTTTGAATAAACTATTGTGCGGATCTTCATATATATCATAATGTTTGAAATCGTAGAGTATACATCTTGATTAGAATTTAGTGTATTTTGAAATATTTAACTATGAATATTGATGTAATTTGATGGAAAGATGATGTATTTAAACATAATTATCACACAAACACACACATATATTTGATAATTCATTATTTAACTATCAGCATTGGGTATCTCTACAAAAATCATATGTTATTAATAACTCCTACTCATCTAAAATCCTACTAAATATTTATACTTATTACTCATATTCGAACGGGGAACTAGGGTCCGAACATGTGTGGATACTCGCGTCTATGATCTATCCATCTCTGTCATCCTTAGAATTGCCCCTCTCAATTGCAAATTTTGGGTTCGCCCATGATCATCATATACATACATCCCCCAGTTTAACCTAATAGCAGCAATTAAGGGTCGAAATTGCTAGACATAGTCGAACGTTAGCTTGAAAACTGAGTTATAAAAAATATTAAAAAACTTAGAGCATTATTAAGGCTTGAGTTAATTTATCGAACTTTTATATGAGTTGATTAACCGTGTCTGCTCTAAGGCCAACATGTAATAAATGATGAACAAATTAACGGCAAGAACTAGAGTCAAATTTCAAAATGGGGCGAAGGTGTAATTCCCTAAAAATTTTGTCCTCGTTAGAAACCCTTTTTTTTGCCTGGTTCTATGGGCCTTGTGGGCCTGGCCTAGGCCTTGCCAATTCAAGCGTGCAACCTAATTAAACTCCATAATGGGTCAAATTCTTCTAACCATAGTCACTTCCTCTCATGCAATTTTTGTAGTCAATAATAACCTTGAAGTTATAAAAGTATTTCTGGATGAAGTAAAAATTTGATCACCCCATAAAATTTATATATTTTTTCCTCTACGTATATTTGATTTTGACACTTTCTAGACATGCATTCAATTCTGTGCAAATTGTCCAAAACGCCTCCCCATAGTAATACTTTGTCGTTTTAAACTTTTGTTTGTTTCGTTCAAACTTTTGTTTTTTTAGTAACTCATTTTCCAGATTTATTTCTTATTATGCCTGATGACGGTAGCTTTAGCCTCTTATCGCTGCAAATAATGTAAATTGTGGAATGTACACGGACTGACCAATATCTTTGATCTTTGGTGGGGTCTGTTGATGACAACTAAATCCTCAAAGTAAAAAAAAAACAAGTATATTTAATCCAACTGAATCTAATTAAGTATATTTGACTTCCCCTAATCAAACCTAGTGGCGGCCTTGAGAATTGGGCCCCCAAATTTTAGGGTCCACTAGAGCTACCATATATGTGTATATATGCATGTACATATTCGTATGAGCTTATAGAATATTGTTAATTATGAATGCGATTGTGACATCTACATAAAACGTGACATCTACATAAAAAAGTTTCTTTAAGTTAAAATTTTAAAATTTATTTACGATAAACATGTCACAAGAAAGATTACATGGATTAGTAATTTTATATATTGGAAAAAGATATGTTGGATCAGGTTGATTATGAAAATATTATTGATGGATTTGATTCTCAAAATACTAGCTAGAAAAAGCTATTTTAAATGGTTTTTTGATACTTTTTTTTTGTTTACATTGTGCATTTTTTTTTTTGTGTTGTTGTAATTTGACGGGCCCTCATTTTGTCTTGACCCCCAGGCCTCAAAAAATATCAGGACCGGCATTGATCAAACCCACAAGGAAATGCTATTCAATATGAGTTTCAACTAAATCCTTCACTAGTTGACATATGCTCGGGGGTATTTAATGGGGTGTGGAAAACTTGGAGACTAGTTCTCAATGATCGATCAGAACCCACAACCTCCACCCCATAAGAGAAACTTAAGTCCCTGTGGTGACGGGTAGACTAATCTCTGGTTTTAAAATTGCTGAAATATTAGTGCACTCTTGGAGAATAAAGAAAATGAAAGAGGATGATATTTTATTGTCTATATCGTTTGTCTTTTTGCACAAACGAATTTAATTTTATAGCATATAGATGGTTGTTATATAATATTGTGAAAGCAACCTTAACTCAGATTAATTATCTTGATTACATATGCTTTGCAGTTAAACTATTGTTCAAACCTTATCACTGTCACAAGTTTATAATATTAGTAGCACTTTCATCCTCTCATCATTTTATGTCATATATATTGATTAGAGTTAAAATATAGTGTTCGTATTATACGGTCATACCAGCCGTCATGTTACAATTTATTTGGTAACATTAAATTTTGAAGTAGCTAAATGATTTTCCAAATTTATTATTGCTATAAAAAATATGTAATTAACGGGTTACTAGCTAGTTTAGTACTGCACGTACACAACGTATTGGGCAACGTTATCTGTTCTTAAATTTTCGTTAATTTTTTGGGATATGTTTAGTATATTAAAAAAAAAAATTGTTGTGCAATCGAAATAGTAAGAAGGACTCAAACAAAACATAGTAGTAATTATGAACTACAAATCAAGAAAGATGCAAATAGCTTTCACAATTAAAAACATAGTCGTAACTATGACCTACAAATTAAGAAAGGAAAATGCAAATACATGATTTAGATTACATATTCTCAAGATGATCCAATCCATCAAATGAAGTAAACGAAGCCCTAAAAAAATTAACATCATACTAATACTCATATTAAGAACTTGAAAAACTTTGTTTCATTTTTTATAAGATATAAAGTTACTTTAAAATAGGAATTATAATTTATTATTTTTAATTTTGATGATAATAGGAATTATAATTAGTATCACTATAATTATATTTGGTATCAATGTGGAGTTTGAGCTTGAAATGAAAAGTTTCTCTTTATTTTTTTCTCAATTAGTATAAATATTTAGGGCTGGTCTCGAACTTAATTGATAATTTGTTAGGCAAGTTTTATCTTCAAGCTAAACTTACAAAGGTTGATACGTATGATCGATCTCAATTATTTAAAACAAACTTAAATTTAAGCTTATTTAAATTTTCAAAGTTGGATTGAACCCTCAACTTAATTTACACTAATACATTCATGTATAAAATTATAATAATCAACTCGAAGTGTGAAAAGTTTTAGATTATTGAATGGTGTCCTATGTTTACTGGTATGAAACATCGAGCAAGACATCAGAAAATCTGAAACATAAATTGACAATTTGATACTGACCAAATCCATGCCAAAGTATTGACATTGACACAAATTCTTAAAAATTAGGCAAATAACGAAGAGTATTATTCATGGCTTGGTAATTTATTTGAGTCCCCCTCCAGAAAATTATATAGTATTAGCCAGCCCGGATTAGTTGATTGCCTCTGTAGCGAAATATTTAATTTAGGACCTAATTAACCTTGAGCGAATCTCCTATTTCAAAGTAAGTATTATTTGATATTTCGATACACTAAATGAATGTCACGGATATCACCTGAGTGTATTGAAATATAAGACCAAACATGATTTGAAAATATCAAGATCTCAAATACTAATTAACTGTTTTAACAAATCAATAATAATTATAATAATTAAATGCTGATGGGATCTTGGAAACAAATAGTTTTTAATGGCAATCATACAAATTTTCACCAATTATATAGATTCGTATACTTCAAGTCTAAATAATATTTGTTTATCTTAACTGTCCCTAATTTGTCCATGTCATCTAATTAGTCTTGATTGTGTTGAGCCCTAATAACATAGCATTAGCCAATGGGAAAAAAAATCATCAGATTTAACATTTAATGTGAAATGAATCATACAACTTCATTTTCTGTTCACATTTATCCACATGAAGAAAACCCCAAAGTTGTCGTTTAACATCGTGTTAACTTCCTTGGGAAATATACAAATATCGGAATATTTGTACTATTTGAGAACACGTATGATGGACAAATTGCAATAGCTTTATAATCCAATTGTTGAGAATGTAGTTACTGCATAGGAAGTCATTTTGACTCCAAGTATCGAACAACATTCTCTTCTGAGTATCAGTCTCTTCTTCCCCTACAGTTGGAGCATTCTCTATCTAGAAAACGAGCTAGGTTCAGAGTAGTAAGATAGAACAACATTTTCTATTGCCATCTTTTAGAATATATACCGCCGAACTTCTCCGGTTTCTCTCCGGGTGCTGGTGCTAGAACTGAAACTGATGTTTCCAAAGCCATTTGATAAACACGAAGATCTCGACTTAAAATTGTTGGAAAATATGTTGGTGTATATCAAGCTGCTACAGAAATTTGAGCAGAGTATATGTACTAAATCGAAATGTTGAGGCAAGAGTTGGACTCTTTCTCTTTAAGACGAGATTGCCCCGCTCACGCTGCGTACGAAATATGACAATCGTCTCCCACGATACAACGACAACTTTCTTGTGATAGTTGCACTACAAATCGCAAGAACGACGAACACTCAGATGTTTTTGAACTTTCTTTTTACTGAACTTATGTAGAAAGAATGCTTGAAATTCGAGATGTTAGGATGCTGAAATGAGCATGAATTCAAAATTTTTCTTATGAAAAATGAATTCTGGGAATTGTTATTTATAGAGCTTCTTGTGCCTCTTCAGACTGAATGCAACCCCAGTTCGGATCAGTCATGACCGTCAGATCGTGCCTTGTGATCAACAGTCGCGATCCGATGGACCAGATTGCATCCACCCGAAGGTACACATCTCTTGGCATGCACCCCTGCACACTGGACAGTCGTGTCTAGTCATGGTGCCCTGTCAGCGAACAAACACGTCCAATCAGCGCCACCACGAGCCACGTGTCGCCACCCGGACGACTCTGCCAAGTCACCACCACCTTAGCTGTCCTGCCACGTCACCGAGCCACTGGACTGAACTTTGGTTCGATTTTCTAAAACTTTAAGGCTCATCAAAGGTCCTTGCAACAATGCGTACGTGCGAAGTGCAAAGTGCGTCTCTAAAGCGCCCAATGCGACTATGTCCGACGTGCGCGGGCTGGGTCCAACTCCCCGCTCTAGCTCCTCAAAATTGACTTGGTCCACTAGGGTGTACCATAAGGAGCTCCACATGATTACTCCTTATTAGTGGTGAAGCTATATATAAACTAGTCAAACATTTAATATGTTTCCTATGTGGGATATGACTTTTCATATTCCCACCCTTTTATATTCCATATATAAAAGGCATTTAAGTGGCCAACTTTATGCAGTTATTTCTCATTACCCGATATTGGTTTTGAGAAATTCAAAATGCTAAACTCATCTACCCGCGGTAATTCTGAGGTAAACCCGGATTTATCAACAAAGCATTTATCATCTCTTTCAGAGTTCGGTTTTTGCGTTCAGCAATACCATTTGATTGTGGTGAATAAGGAGCTGTCGTTTGATGAATAATACCGGAATCTGAGCAAAATTCATCAAAAGGAGCTCCATATTCTCCACCTCTATCACTTCAAATTATCTTAATTCGCTTGCTAAGTTGATTTTCAACCTCATTCTTATAGCTTTTAAAAGCTTCTAAGGCCTCATCTTTAATTCTCAAAAGATATACATAACAGTATCTTGTGCAGTCATCGATAAAAGTAACAAAGTACTTTTTCCCACCTATAGCTTGCACAAACTTTAAATAACATATATCACTGTGAATTAACTCTAGAGGTTCTGTATCTCTTTCCACCGAGTGGAATAGTATTTTGGTCGTTTTTGCCTCAACACAAATGTCACACTTGTGATGTGAATCTATTTTAAAATTAGGTAGTAATTCCAAGTTTACTAACATTTTCAAAGTGTTAAAATTTACATGTCCTAATCTAAAATGCCATAATTTTGAACACTCAAGCAAATAAGAAGAAACATTATTTTTATTGATTTCAAAGTTTCGGAGTACATTCATTACATTCATCTTGAACAGTCCATTTGCTAAGTGCACATTTCCTATGAATTGTCCATTTTTCATAAGTACAAACTTTTAAGCCTTAAATACTAGTCTAAATTCTACCTTGACCAATAACAATACTGACACTAAATTCTTCCGAATGTCTGGAACAAGAAAGACATCAACGAGGGTCAGCTCTTTGCCCAAGGTCATCTTCAGTACCACCTTGCCAAGGCCGATAATTTCAGAAGTTGCATGATTCCCCATGTATAACTTCCTTATGTTGATAGGAGTATACATTGAGAACATGTCTTTGTCGGAGCATATGTGGTGTGTAGCACCTGTGTCCACCCACTATTCTCTCGGGTTGTCCACCATGTAGCACATGTTGGCTTCAAACACAACATCCGAGAGATCAAGCTCGGACATATCAATTGGAACTGATTGTTTGATAAATGGTTTTATCATGATTTTGATGATTTTGTTTTTATACCAAAACAATGGTTTTAAAGGTTGTCCAAATACTCCTAAATGATTTAAAATGGTTTTAATATTTTCCGGAGTATTTCTTTAAGTTTTATTTCGACAAAAATTGGACAACACATTTAATGATTTTGTATCAATGGATTTTTACATCCAAACTATGTTCCTAAATGTTGTCCTAATACTCCCGATTGGTCTAAAATATTTTCACTATTTTTCGGAGTATTTCTTGAAGTTTATTTTCGATATAAAATTGGACAACACTTTTGTTTTGAGGTCAACCGTCGCCGTATAGGCAACCCGCACTGAAAGTTATGCAAAACAGAAAACTTCATGTTTGCGAGAAAATGGTGAGGGTGATCGGTCACCCTATAGGGCGGCCGGTGCGTCGCCGACCGGTCGACCTATAGGGCGTCGGTACACGAAGGTTGGTTCAAATTTGCAAACTTCTCTGTTTTGATTTTTTGAAGAGGGCAACCGGTTGGACCCTAGGGTGACCGGTTGGACCCCCCGTCGACCGGTCGTCCTGTGTAAAAATGTGTTCTTATTTTCAAACGTCTATTTGTGCGCGACCGGTCGCCCTATGGTTTGACAGCAAAATTCTAACCATTGTGCAGCAGACAGCTTTTCCCTAAATTGTGGAATTGATTTCTAACAGCTATAATCTTGATTTTAATTGAAATTTTTTTGTAGATATCAGATTCCAAGAGGAGCCTATCAAGTATCAATCATCTCCTATAAATAGATGAAGATTTGAAGCACAACAACAAGAGAGAACAACACAACACAACAAGAAATACTCAAGCAAACACTTAGTCTTATATTGTCATTATTCTTGTTGTAATTTGCCTAGCTTATCACTTTCACATTTTTGAGGTCTAGGCTATTCTTGATTACACTTGCACTCAATTGTATAATTCATTATCGAGTTGTAATCTTGAATTTTTTGGGTTATCATTCAACACAAGATATCCTTGTGAGTGTTCTTGTGGTAAGAACACACTTGGGTGATCTAGGTGTTAGGTGTGAGAAGATTGTGGTAATCTTCTTGTTGAGGTGTTGAAGAATTTGGTATTCTTCAAGATTGAAGATTGTGGTAATCTTCACAAGGTGCCGTTGGAGATTGTGGTAATCTTCAAGAGAGATTATGGTAATCTCAAAGGTGGTGTTGAAGAAGAGTGTAGTGCTCTTCAAGGTGTTGTTGTAAGTTGGTGTTGTATTAATTTTGGTAATTAATAAAATCTTTTTTCTTTTTGAAATCCATCCTGGATATACTGGGGTGGTAGAGGATTAGGCCCTAGGTGGGTTGAACCTCTATAAATCGTCATGTGTTGTTTACATTCCGCACCTTCTATATTGTCTTGGCTTGTTTTGTTCGAAAAAGAGGGTAAAATCGAAAAGATGGAGATAATCTATTCACCCCCCTCTAGATTATCGTAGTCGCTTGGACTTACATTGATTTGTCCTCGGTCACATGTACCTGATTCCGATTGGCTTTCTTAGGAAGACGGTAATCTTTCACCTTGTGATTCGGCTTTCCACAGTTGAAGCAGTTCCCTTTGAATTTTTTAGTCTTCCCCTGTTTCTGACCATTCCTTGGGTGATTCCTCTTTTTGCTAGCATTGGGCTCCATCAAGTTTGTCTTTGCCTCCATTGGAAGCTTGTCAGACTTAATTTTAGACTTGCAATTTTCTTCTTCAATTCGCAATCTAACAATTATATCATGCAGAATGAGTTAAATCTCTTAAACCTTGCTGATCACCGTCTTGGAGTCAACCATCTTAAACTCAAGGAATTTGCCGGCAACAAATTTCTTTGTGCCAGCATCTTCCATTTTATACTTCTTCTCTAAAGAGCTCCACAACTCTTTAGCAGTCTTTACCGAACAATACACATTATACAATGCGTTGTCCAGTCCGTTGAGAATATAGTTCCTGCATAGGAAGTCGCTTTGAATCCAAGCATCGAACGCCATTCTCTTCTTTTTATCAGTCTCCTCTTCCCCTACGGTTGGAGCATCCACCCATAGGAAACGAGCAAGGTTCAGAGTAGTAAGATAGAACAACATTTTCTGTTGCGATCTTTTGAAATCTGAACCACCGAACTTCTCTGGTTTCTCTCCCGGTGTTGGTGATAGAATGGATGGAGTTGTAACTGATAATGTTGAAGTCATTTGATACACACGAAAATCTCGTCTTAAAATTGTTGGAAAATAGGTAGTGTATATTGAATGGCTGAAAATTTTGGCAGAGTTTCAAAACAAAAAACAAATGTCGAGACAAGAGTTGGACTCTTTTTCTTTAAGACGAGATTGCCCCGCTCACGGTGCGTATGGAATACGGCAATCATCTCTCAAGATACAAGGACAATCTACTTGCGATAGTTTCACTACAAATCGCAAGTACAACGAACATAATGATGTTTTTGAACTCTCTTTTTTATTTACTGAACGTATGCAAGAATGATTGGATGTTTAAAACAGGTATGAATTCGAAATTCTGATATCAAATGAAACTCTGGGGACTGTTATTTATAGAGCTTCGTTGCCTATTCAGACTGGGTGCAACCTCAGGTCCGGATCAATCGTGGATCGTTAGTTGTGCCTCTTCGATCGATCGTGATTCCGATGAAGGAACACACCCCTTGGCATACACCTCTGCACACTGGATAGTTGCGTCCAGTCATGGCGCCCCATTAGCGAACAGATATGTCCAATCAACGCCAGCCTGCCACGTGTCGCCACCTGGACGACTATGTAAGTCACTGCCACCCTGCCATGTCACCGAGCCACTGGATCGAACCCTGGTTCGATTTTTCAAAACTTTAAGGCTCATCAAAGCTCCTCGCGATGATGCGAAAGTGCGTCTCTAAAGCACCCAATGTGACTATGTGAGACGTGCACGGGCCCGGCTCCAGCTCGTACAGCGCTCCACACCGTCCTTGGTGTTTTTTGATCTAGCCAAAGACTAGTCAAAATTGACTTGATCCACTAGGGTGTACCATAAGGAGCTCCACATGATTACTCATTATTAGTAGTGAAGCTCTTTATGAACTAGTCAAACATTTAATATGTTTCCTATGTGGGATATGACTTTCCATATTCCCACCCTTATATATTCCATATAAAAGGTATTTTAATTGGTCAACTTCATACATTTATTTTTCATTCACCCGACATTGGTTTTGAGAAATTCAAAATGCTAAACTCATCTACCTGCAACATAGATTACGTTTATCTCATTTATTTCATATAACAAATAAATGAACCCACTAAATTAATTGGTCAAAATTGGGTCAACACTCAATTTCTAAAACCAATTTCAACATAGGCAAATAGTGAAGAGTATATTTGTGCGAGAGGTGGTCTTATATATTATTCGGTGTTAATAAGATCTTATATGAGGTGGTCTTATTAACGAGACCGAATATCCTATATGTGGTGAGGTGGTTTTCTTTTACGCACTTTGGTCTTATATAAATTAATTGGTTTTCTTTTAACGAGACCGAATATTCTAAAAATATATTTTATGATAAATAAATATTAAAATAATTCACGTACCTTGGTTTTCTTTTCTCCAAAGAGGAATCAATCTCGAGTCAATTTCATCCCTCGATTCTCTTTTTACGCATACAATCTCTAGATTTGAGATGCTCCTCTTTCTTTTCGTCATTTATAGAATAAGCCCCACATTTGTGTTTGATACATATTTTTATCTCAATTTTGATGATTTTACTTTTACACCAAAACAATGTTTTTAATTGTTGTCCAAATACTCCTAAATGATTTAAAATGGTTTTAATATTTTCGGGAGTATTTCTTCAAGTTTTACTTTAGATAAAATTGGACAACACTTCTAATGATTTTATGTTTATATGTTTTTACCTCAAAACAAGGTTTCTAAATGTTGTCTAAATACTTCCGATTGGTTTAAAATGTTTTTACTAAAAATTTCGGAGTATTTCTTGAGTTTTATTTTCGACAAAAATTGGACAACATCTCTGTCTCTTGGTCGACCGGTCGCCCTATAGGGCAACCCTTACCTGAAGATGATTTTTGAAACAGAAAAAGAGACGGAAGAAAAATTACGCAGGTCGACCGGCCGTCAGGCCGGCGTCGGCCGCCGCCAGGGGTCGACCAGCACTGCAAGTTTCTCTTTTGAAACAGAACGAAACCTTTTTCTTTTCTCATTGAGGGGGACCGGTTGAAGGTAAGGTCGACCGGTCGAAGTACCCTATGACCGGTCGCCCTGTGTAAATTTCCATAGTTTCGTTTCAAACTTCTATTTCTGTGCGACCGGTCGCCCCGTGCTTTGACAGCAAAAATATGACCGTTTGACAGCAGACATATTTCCTTAAAATGTGGGATTGATCTCTAACAGCTATTTTCTTGATTTTAATTGTATTTTTTTGTAGATTTTCAATCCCCAAGAGGAGCCTATGCTTGATCAATCATCTCCTATAAATAGAGGAAGTTTTGGAGCAACCATCATAACAATTGAGATATAACACAACAAGATACACTTCAAGCAAATATTTGTTCTTCATTCTTATTATTCTTGTTGTAATTTTGTCTAGCTTATCATTTTCACATCCTTGAGGTCTAGGCTATTCTTGATTACACTTGCACTTTATTGTATTATCAATTATCGAGTTGTAATCTTGGATTTTTGGTTATCATTCAAACACAAGATATCCTTGTAAGTGTTCTTGTGGAAAGAACACACTTGGATGATCTAGGTGATAGGAGCAAGAATGACTGGTCTCTACGATTAATAAGGTCCAATCGGGTCAAGAAATAATAAAGCTGAAAATTTAACAAATTCGGGTGAACACTAATTTTCAAATATGATCTTGTTTTGCATTTTTCATATATCAAATAATAAATCAATGATTGTAAAAAAAAAAAATCATTGTTTTACAGTATTCTAAAACAAAATTAATAAGACAAACAAACTAATTTTTCATCCCTTCTTTTCCTCTAAAACAATAGGCACCTCCAAATTTTCATTGCCCCTCTTGATCTTCAGAAGCACTTTATCCCCTACATTATAATCATCCAGTGTTTTGTAAAATTCTGCTCTACTCCTTACCTGTAACCAAATTATGACCCAAATAAGATTAGCAAATAAAAACACTAATTTTCAAATATGATCTTGTTGAATTAGTTTGTTACATTTGGACTTCAAAAGGAGACAGCATGACTGATGGATGGTGAAAAAACGTAATGTGCCTTTAGGGCTTTTGGGCTATTATGTGATTCTGGGCACTCACAGCAATGAAATCGAATGCCTTCTTCCTCAAAGATTTAGGCTTAGAAGTTGAGTATGATTGGTAATAGAAGAGAGGTTAGATTGGTTTTCGATGAGTTGGAGTAGGAGTTGGGTAATGGGAAGAAAACAGTTGTTGAGTTTGCATGGAGATGGACGGAATGAGTTAATGGAGAGATGTCTGAGGGAGGAAACTCTACGGAAAGAATTTGAGTAGCATAGTTACAGATGAGACATCTTGCAAGATATCTTCAATAATTATTCTTTTCTTAATCAGTTTCTCCGAGTTTTGTTAGATGGTCGGGAAACACTTTAGCCCACAATCTTTTATGTTTTGCTTTTAATTTGAACTGTACTCAACCAATTGTTGGAGATATTCCCGACTTTTTGACGGACTTGGTCATTTCATAGATGATCTTCTAATTAATAATATTATCTTTTTCCCTAAAAAATAAAGATTATACAATTCTATAAATGATTTTTCAAAAGGGTTGTTTCAATTAAACTGCCGATTACTAATTTTTATTATTTATTTCATTAATTAATTATTATTCTTTTTGACAACTTTCATTAGTTAACTGAAATAGCAAAAAAGTTTAAAATGTGAATTTAAATATTTTAAGCCTTCAAAAGTTTGCAACTCCCCAAAAAGTCACTTGTTATGGAAGAGCAGAGAACGATTCTGTTTTATTTCTTCCATCTCTTTATTTTTAGGATTAATTGAAACGAAATCTTGCTTATTTGAACTTAATTATAACTTTTTTTTCGGTGAGGCTGACATCTATAGCATTATTTTTCGGTGAGTATGGAAGTTGTAGCATTCTTTTTCGATGACGTGAGGATGAAAGTTGCAATGAAATTTTGCCTATTTGAACTTAATTATATTTTCGATTAGGATGAAAGTTGTAGCATTTCTTTTCGGTGGGGATGAAAGTTGCAACGAAATATTGCCTATTTGAAATTAATTATAAGTTCTTTTTAAAGAAAAAGAAAAAAAACTTCACATAATCACAATATATTATAAACAAAAACTTCATTAAATAGACAAACATTGGATTTCTCCTTCTTGTAAGAAAAGGAACTTAAGTTTCCTAAAAAAACACAAACTCAAAGTAGCTAGTCACTCGATCAAACTTCTTTTTTCGGGTCGTCTTTCTCATCACTCTTGGGCTTGGCCTTGAATTTCTTCTCAGATTCATAATAGACCCACAACCGATTTACATCAGTGGCATCGATAAAGGTTCGGGTCTTTTTCTTCAAGCATAGATAACCTATAAAAGCTCGATATATTTCCATCTTCTCTTTTCTCGTTCTCCAACCACATCTTCTGATATCTGGATATGTCTCATTCATACTTCTTTTTTTGCTCATCAACCATTTCCAGGCCTTTTTTCTTCTAAAAAAAAAATTATACAATTCTATAAATGGTTTTTCAAAAGGGTTGTTTCAATTAAACTGTTGATTAATAGTTTTTTATTATAACTTCTTTTTCGGTGAGGATGAAAGCTATAACATTTTTTTCGGTGAGGATGAAAGTGGCAACGAAATCTTGCCTATTTGAACTTAATTATAACTTCTTTTCCAGTGAGGATGAAAGCTATAGCATTATTTTTCGGTGAGTATCAAAGTTGTAGCATTCTTTTTCGGTGAGGATGAAAGTTGCAACAAAATATTGTCTATTTGAACTTAATTATAACTTCTTTTTCGGCACTTGGGCCATTACGTGATGCACCGCATTCACAGCAACGAAATCTACTATGGCGAGCTTTCTTCCTCAAACTTTTAGGATAAGATTTAGGATTATCAGTAGAGTACGATTGGTATTTGAAAAAAGGATGGATTGGTTTAGGAAAAGTTATAGGAGGAGTTGGGTTAGTGGGAAGAAATCGATTGCTAGATGGGCGAAATGCGGTGATTGAAAGATATCGCATGGAACAAAGAGCACAACGTAAATGAGAAATGAGAGTGAGCCAAGGCTCTTTTAAATGTTATTTCACATTTTTAGATTTCATTTAGTTATTTTAAGATTTTATTTTTAGGTTTTTTTGTAATTAAGAAACCATTTGATTTTGTTGGCTGTTGCTTGTATCTGTAAATTATAATTTTTGGAACATTGTTTTTAGATTAAATAATATTTAAAAGGGTTAGACTCTTGATCAGTGGATTTTGGATGTGACATGAGTAGTGTAAGCAGGGAATGAGTAGCTTATATGTCGGGTTATCACTTATCACTTTATCAGGCTATGCAAATTAAATGTGAATAGCAACGCGAAGTTGTACGATACATTTGAAATGTCAAATTTAATGATTTTTTCCCCATTGGCTTAATGTTATATTATTATGCTTAATGCTATATTATTATGGCTAAACAAAATCAAGACTAATTAGATGGCATGGACAAATTAGGGGCAATTGGGATAAACAAAGATAAATCATTTAGAGGTGAAGTATACGAATTTATATAATATCTGAAAATTTATATTTTATCCATGATCACATTTATATTTTGTCAATCTAAATGTAAAAAATTAATATATACATAAGATATTAAATAATTATTTTATGTATGTCAAAGATTCTTCAAAAAAGAATTATATCAAAATTCATTATTTTTACCATAATTAATTAGCTTTTGTGCAAACGCAAAATACCGCCAAGTATTTGAAATTAGTAAAAATCCACAATTTTATAGAGATTTGTTTTCTTTTCTAGAAAACAATCAAAGATTGAAATTGCAATATTTCAGCCATTTAAAATTAATACGGCTTGACAATTTATTGTTGCGACAAAGATGTTACAGGTGGAGATAGAACAAATAATGTAGTTTATAAATAAAATTTTCAGAATTTTAAGTGAACGATTTGTATGAAACTCTTCTCCTATAACTACCGCAAATAAATTTATAATACCAAAATTTTATCGTTTGACAAATACTGTGTAACACACCGGTATTCTTCTGGTTTGTTTGAGAACACATGATTCGGAAATTGCAGAGCCTAATAATCCAATACGGTGGTCCTTTTCTTGGGCAAATTGATTAAATATTGTAAAAATGAAATGAAATTGTTAGAGTGTTGAAAATGAATGGTTTTGATGTTTTACTTCTTGGCGCACATGGCTTGTGCGCATACATTAGGTGGCGCGCACACGTTCTGTGCCACCAAGGTTTTTTTTTTTTTTGTTGGGCTGATTCAAGTTGGCGCATATAGGTGCCAGGCAGCGGTTTTTTTTTTTAATGAAAATGTTGTTGTTTACCTTGTATGCGGCAGCCACAATTTTTTTTTTTTCTGAATTGTATTTTTTTATTTAAGAAAAATTATGTTAATTTATTTTAACATACAACATATTCAGACAAAAATTAACATACAATATATTATGGAATAAAAATTAATTTAAGACATATTTGAAAATTATTGATGTTTACTTTCGTTACCCGAAACTACTGGAAAATTGCCGCCACCTGAAGCTGCTGCAAAACTCCTGCGCGGAAACCGTTGTCGCTGTCCGCCGCCAATATTGTAAATTGTCGTGTGTGTATATGTGTGTATGTTGGGGGAGGGGGGCTGAGATGGTGGATGCTTGTTGGGTCGGGTTTGATTGGGGGTTGGATGAGAGTGAGAGAGAGAGGGAGAGAGAGTAGTCGCGTGTGTGTATGTGAAAGGGTGTGCGTGTTTGATTTGGATGGGGGTTTTTATAAGCTGGGGAAGGGAGTTTTTTCGATTTTTTTTTTTTTTGTAATTTAGGGATGCGCACCTGCAAGGTGCGCCAGGCAACAGTGTTGACTGCTTTTCGCCTCAGGTTCTGCGTTGGCGCACCTGCAAGTTCGTCCATGGCTTTTTATTTTTTTTATTCAATAAAGGTTGGTGCAAGACTTTTGATCTCATCTCAAGGTCGGTACCGAAAATTTAAAAAAAATATATTTTTAAACCTGGCACACATTGTACGTGCACCAATAACAGCCCAGGCACACTCCATATGTATGTCCAGGCACACTCCATATGTGTGCCAACGAGTAAAATTACAAATTCCTCCCAGAATCACCTCACTTCAACAATTTCTTTTCAAATTTGCCACAATTAGGCAAATTCCCCTCCAGTTTTTTATCACACTAATTCTAAATGTCAAGTTAAGAGAATGATCATCTCAAAAAGAACTTTGTAAAAAAAATCAATTATTTTAGTTTTTTTCCTGGTACAAGTGGCTGATGCTCAAATACTTGGTGGAGATAACTTTGGGTTATTAAATTTATTTATTTATTGTTTTTTGTTGGCGGCAAATATTTATATAAAAAGCATGTTGTGAAATAGAATGACTGGTCTCTACGATTAATAAGGTCCAATCGGGTCAAGAAATAATAAAGCCGAAAATTTAACAAATTCGGGTGAACACTAATTTTCAAATATGATCTTGTTTTGCATTTTTCATATATCAAATAATAAATCATTGATTATCAAAAAAAAATAATAAATCATTGTTTTACAGTATTCTAAAACAAAATTAATAAGACAAACAAACTAATTTTTCATCCCTTCTTTTCCTCTAAAACAATAGGCACCTCCAAATTTTCATTGCCCCTCTTGATCTTCAGAAGCACTTTATCCCCTACATTATAATCATCCAGTGTTTTGTAAAATTCTGCTCTACTCCTTACCTGTAACCAAATTATGACCCAAATAAGATTAGCAAATAAAAACACTACATCACAATTAGGGATAATTACAAAAAGGCCCCTAAGGTTTGGGCTAATTACAAAAAAACAAAAGGTTTCTGAAAAGGTTTGATTGTGTCTTAACTTTTATGGGGGTAACTGTAATATTTTGATAAACGTAAGTGAAGCAGGAGTTTTGAAATGTTTTTTACATGCGAGGGGGAGAATGTAAGATAGATCAAAACCTACAGGGATTTTTCGTAATTTTCAAAAATCTCTAGATTTTCTTGTACTTAGCCCGAACCTGTGGGGGGGGGGGTTGCAATTATCCCAAACAGTTATATCCAACTATTCTAGATCTGAAATCCAACTGCCAAAAGAACTTACAGTTTTGTCATCCACTGCCAAAATTATATCCCCAAGCAAAATATTACCAGCAAAACCCCTGGTAGTTGGTACAAGCCCAGCCTTAGCTGCTAAACTATCTCCAGGAACCTATAAAAATTGCAGACTGGCAAACTTAAGTATTTACCCTCATTTAAATTTAAAATATTAGTAGTAATTATATAAAAATGGTATATCTAGGACCACGGGAGCACCTGCAAGATTAAAGCTCCATTTCGAACATTGAGTTGATTTGCAATAGGATCTGGGGCAATATCAACATTCAAACCAGCTCGAACAACCTGACAAAATTATAAGTCCAGCAAAATTATCAATCTGGAAAAACATTATTGAGGTCCTTCCAGGGAAATGTACCGAAAATAAGTTCAAAAAAATACTGCATAAAAAATCCATACTACTTGATAAGCAAAGACCACTCGATAAAACCCGCTGTGCAAGAAACTTGAAAATTGAAATTGTTTATCTTAGGCCTTAGACAGAAGACGTTTAAGAACCACAAAAGGCAAAATTAAAAAACTAAAAAAAAAGGGGCAGTTTAAAAGAAAGAAAAAAAACGTACTTTGCCAAACTGGATCAGCTGAGGCACTATCTTTACCACAGTTGACGAAGGGATTGCGAACCCTACACCAGCCGAAGTCCCTGTTGTGTCCCGTACAAAAAAAAAAAATTCACATAAACCTTCACCTTCCCTTTAGATAATTCAAACATGCGATGTGTAAGTCTGCAATATATGATGAGGCGAAAACTCACCTGTCTGAGTAAATATTGCGGTGTTAATCCCAATTAAGTTTCCCTTGGAATCCAATAAAGGGCCTCCACTGTAATATCAGAAAATGATATATTGAAGTTTAATAGAGAAGTTTTTGGATCTCAACATCAGGACAAATCAATACATTAAATTCAAACCTGTTTCCGGGATTGATGGCAGCATCAGTTTGAATACCTCCACCTATAGTAACACCGGTTTGACTGTTTATGTCTCTGTTCAGACCACTAATGACCCCGACAGTGAGCGTGTGATCAAAACCAAATGGATTCCCAATTGCTAAGCACTGTTGACCCACTTTTAGAGAAGATGATGGGCCAACCTTAATTGGCCTCAGCAGTTCCTTAGAGGCTTCAACCTGATATGAAGAACATCAATAGGTAAACAGCTTGAGATATGTACTTCATATCAATTTCTATTGGGTTGCATTTGGATGGAAGGATTTGGATTTGAGAGAGGGATTTGTGGAGGATTTCAAATGACTCCGTCTAAAATGGACTTGAAATCAACTAAAATAACTTCAAAAATTGCTCAAAATGAAAGCCTATGGATACGAAATCCATTGTATCAAAACAAACTCGGTGGGTTTGTTATAATGGATTTGAAGTCAAGTACTTCAAATCCATCTAAGATCCTGAAAAAATGTGTTTCAACTATCTGCATGTTGTCCTAATTTCCCCAGTATATGTGCCAGTGTGATCTATTACATGCACAAAAACACTACCAACATAAGGAAAACAGATAGCAGCCCACATATGAACAAGAGCTTAGCAAGTTGACCTTGCATAATTTTGAGGGATAATTTCAAAAACTACCCCTTGAGGTTTGGGTTAATTACAAAAAAAAAAACCAGAAACTCTTTAAAATTGCTAAAAAAACTTTTGAGGATGTGATCAAACAAATGGAGAAAAAAAAAAAAAAAAGAAGAAGAAGATAAAGGCACTGAAACACTTAAGTTCCCATCACAACAAAAGAAAATGTCTTTCAGCATGTGGAGAAGATGGACATTAACTAACATTATTAAACTGACAGTCAAAGTTCCAAGGTAACTTAAGCAGCCAGTGTTAAAGTAACATTAGCAGTAAACAATTGGGTAACCAGTGACGGAAAGTAGAACAGAACAAAATACACCAGGGAACTGCATTGCATAATTGACCAAACTCAGATAGTGCATTAACCTTCAAGACAGCAAGATCCTTTGTACGATCAGCACCAATTAACCTACCCTCAAAGTTCTTTTGTACCCTTCATAAGAAAAGAATAGGGGGAAAATCAATGGGAAACAATTTTAATAAAGAGCTTTGACTTACACATAATGAAAAGACAATAATTATGTGACCCGGAAGACAAGAAATTCTAACTCTTACCCTTCAGAAGCTAGAATATTAACACGAGCAACAACTTGGCCGGTGCTTGGATTTCTTGAAAGGGAATTTCCAATAACTAGTCAATGTACAAAGAGACAATTAACCAATACATCAAGATCTGTACTATGGAACAGTTAATCAAAACACATAAAGCAATTGGTAATATGACAAATTAGAGGATCATTTCCATCAGTTAAATTAACTAAGACAACCAATGACAAATATACTAGAAGCAAGTCTCAAGAACATTCCAAATTTCCAATAAATGCAGATAACTAGAGCACAATAATTCACAAATGCTTAACCAAAACGGGAATAATATAATACCGAAAAACTTTTTCGTGCAATAACGCTGCAGCATTGTTTTGACTTCTGATAAATATGCATACCGTGATAATTTGTCACAATGTGACCCTGTTCATCCCAGACAACTCCCGAACCATTTCCTTCAGGAACCTATACATTTATAACGATTTTATCTTTCACGAATGAGGTAAATGAGTTTTACAGTACAATAAAGTAGTGGTGAAGTGTGGAGCTTATCTGTCTGTAGCAAGTAACAAGAGAAGCAATAAAGCGTTTTAGCATAACAAAGACAAGAAAATGAATTACCTCAACAGCACCAGTAATGTTAAGTTGAGGCCGCAAAGTTACATCAAATATGTTGACAACAGAGTATGTATTCTTCTCAAACAGTTTAACAATTCTTTCCTGCCAAGTAGACACATATCAATTCACCTGCCATGGAAAGTTCGAAAATTTACAAATAACTAATTAGAAAGACGAGAAAATTGAAAAAGAATGACCAAAATTTTAATTTGCATATAAAAATGGACCTCGGATGGAAAAAGTGTCCCAGCAGGGAAAACTGGAGGTGTGACTTGTTCAACTGTCACTGATGGGTCTCCTAATGCATATGCTGTAAAATAAAAGGATTTTATATAAAGCAAAATTAGAGTACTGAAAGTCTGAAACATATATGTAAAGATATAAGGATAAAAGCGAAAGAAAGCCGGAAATGTGCGAACCTGGAAAGTACCTTGAAGTAAGAAGATAAGAGTAACATGTGCACAATATTAAACGGGCAAAAAACTTTCGACGAGTAGTCAAATGGAAATTTTCCTGCACAAAATCTTGATAGACAAGGATATCAACATCGTCTTTATCATCACCCCTGCAAATAGCACCCAATTTTTGAAGAACCCATAAAATTGAGCAATTGACTATGTGAAATTTGCAAGTATGGGAGCTCGTTACCATGGTGCAAGAGGAGGAACTGGAAGACGAGAAATGACGCCAGAGCAGAGCTTGCGGCGGCCGAGAAAACGGAGATGTTTACCGGAGATAAATGTGGTGGCGGCTATATGGGGTTTAAGAGGCGGAGCTGCAGAGCTACTGCAAGCTATTATTGCTTGCATTTTATTTTTCTTAATTGAGAAAAAAACGAAAAAGGGGGAAAAATGAAGAGAAGTATTGTTGAATAGTTAATTGGAAATGGGGTTGGGGTGTGAATAATGAAGATGAGTGGTTGCAGAGCAGAAAGCAGAATTCAAGAGTTTAAGAGCACGATTTCAGTTTATAGATAACCACGTTTTGCATATGATAGCGACTTTAGTTGAAAAAAAATGAAATAATTAAATGAGGGTGTGAAAAAATAAAAATAACCTTTATGAAAGCAAGGCCATACCAAAAGCAAGTATTTCCTCTAAATTTAAAATAAACATGCAAATTAGATGGGGGTGAGTGGTGACAATCCCTGACAAATAACTCGAAATGAACTTGATTCGAAGTTGGTGAGAGAAACCAGAACATGAACGCGATTGACATAAATTTGATACGATATTACCAATTTGTCTGATATGTAACCCAAAATCAACCTGAAACCAAATATAAACCCGACTTGATGACCCGAGTTGTTACCATTAAAATTAGGTGTAATTTTTTTTTTCCCTAGTCTTCACAGTTTTCTTCTCTTTTTCCTTGTTTTTTCTTCTCGGTAGCATTCAATTGTTCTAAGATAAATTTTCTAATAATAAAATTTTGTTATTTTAATTCAAAAGAACAAAATTGTAACTATCATATTCTATTCTCTTTATTGTACTGGTATTCTGACAATCTGTCTTCATAACTTTTTACCTATTTTATATATAAAAAAAAGAAAAATGAAAAGCAAATTGGTATGGTTTTTCTAAAAATGATTTTAAAGTTGAGTTAATTTTCTGAGCCGTTCCAATAGCTAGTAAAGTAATTTACTTGGGTCGAGCCTATAGAGCTAATCTAGAACCTAAATTTATTTTCCGAGCAAGTTCAGCCGCTTGAATATTTGGCTTCAGAGATGAGGCCCGTATTTAAAGAGTGGGCTGCCTGTACCTTAGAGCGGGCCCGTGGATAACACATAGCCGGTTGATGCTTCCTAGGCCCATCAAAGTTAGAAGGGCTAGGTCCTATTTGAACAATATTTTTCTCTTTTCTGTTGTTAGGCCTTTCTCCTAAATTCTTCAATACAAGAAACAAAATTTTGGTCGATCTGTTCTTCCTGTAATTCGGATGAATAAATTGTTGGAAATAAGTAGATATTTCTAAGTGAATGAGAAATTATTGTCCAAATGTATGACTATTCGATAAAACTATTAAAATCGAAAGGATTTATCTGAATAGTTGTGTTGCTTCATTTGAACCTAATTGATGTATATATTTCAGTGGAAGAATATGTATGTTCAAATCAAAATCATTCAACTTTGAAGAGTTTGTTCGAGCAGTTTGTTATTTTACTTCAAACATTTGGCAACTCTACTAATATCTTTCACGCTCTGCAGAAAATTAGATCCAACATTAGCATAAATACATAAACATATTTTCTGTCAAAATTTTTCGGTAAAGCAAAGAGCATACAAAACATTCGAGATTCATCGTTTCTTATTGTTTGGAGTGTTACTACAACAAAAAGTTATTTGGAATGCTACAACAGGAGGATGTCGTTGTATCTAGGGAGAACATTTCCTATTCAAGCGTGAGGCACCGTAGCGGGACAATTCGTCTCAAAGACATTGAATCGAACTCTAGTTCCGATCTACCATTTCATTTACACAATTTTCTACATTTCATTTTTTTGAAACTCCTAGTAAGTTTTTCTGATTTAATTCTGAATATCGCACATTATATATCATGAACGAAAAATTATTTCTAAATAGGAGATACATACTTCCTCTCTCGGTGTAGTATGGCAATACAATAGGATCTTATGTTCTAATATGGTGTTTCATCTCCTATTCTACCACACGGATGATTGTCAAATGTAAATAAATTAGTATATTAAAACTCCACAATTTAGACGTAATTTATGCTCCAAAATTAATATGATAATTTGTATACACGTGGCAATCACCGTGTGGTGGAATATGAAATGAAACACATATTGAAATAGAAGATCCCATCCGATAACAATACGACTTGAAACACATAGATCAAAGAAAAGTACGTGTCCAATTTCCAATCAGTCCACTTCTTGACTAGTGCATTTTACCAGATTGTCCATTTATCAATCAATTCTCAATCTGCTAACTAAATCAAGTCACCTCTTCATACGTCTGCAAAATTTCCCAATTTCTCAACCAAATGAACCATAAAATTAAGTTACATAAATCCAAATCCTTCAACCACTCATGAAATCACTACTTTTGTACACAATCACACATTCCCAACTATAAATACAACTCAAATATCCTCACTCAAAAACACACACATAATTTCAACTTAAAAAATCATTATATAATATCTTTAATTAAGATGAAGGGAGTTGTCGCGATTCTATTGGTGGTTATCGCGGTGGTTTCGCTGGCGGCGACGCCAAGCGACGCCGTTTCGTGCGGCGACGTGCAGGGTTCTCTGTCGCCGTGTCTGGCTTATCTGACCGGCGGCGGCGAGCCGACCGACTCGTGCTGCGGCGGCGTGAAGAGTCTGTTGGGCAATCTTCAGTCTCAGCAGGACAGGCAAACGGCGTGTAATTGTATGAAGTCCGCCGCGTCTAGCTTCAGCGTACGGCCAGACTCCGCCGCCAATCTCCCCGGAAAATGTGGTGTTTCTATCGGCATGACTGTTTCCCCCAATATAGACTGCAGCCAGTATGTTCCCCTGTTTTTCCATTTTGGGGTTAATTACAAAAAATCCCCTTTGGTTTAACTTAATTACAAAAAAATCCGGCTAATTTTTAAAATTACAAAAAATATCCGTGAAGTTTTAATTTATTTAATATTTACCCTTCATACGAAAGAAAAATATTTCAAAATCTCCTCTTATATTTATAAATATATCAACAGGTCTCTTGTGAGACCGTAAGACGGTGATACTTTTAGTGTAAAAGTGATACACTAAAAGTATAACTGTCTCACGATCTCACGGTCTTACACCGTTTTTTTGCGTAAAAATATTATAATTTGCCCCTTAATTTTAACATTAAAATACTGAATCAAATATCAGGGTACTTTTTGTAACTTTGAAAATTAGTTGGGTTTTTTTATAATTAAGGGTGTTTTTGTAATTAACTCTTTTTTTAATATGTCCATAAATAATGTTTTACAATTATATTTTATCGTCAAATTTACTAATTAGTCCTTTTTCTAAAATGTTTTTGTATTTGTGCAGGGTTTCTTAAGATGGGATTTTGCGTTTGATTAAAGGAATAAAAGATTGAGATTTGTGTTATAAATACCACTGTGGTTTGTGGTATAGCTTTTGTATGTTGTTGATCGAGTCCTTGATGTTATGTGAAGGGTTTTGTTGTGTTGAATAAAACGAGATTTCTTGTTTGTTTTGAATTAAGTTTAATTGTTAACAATAATGATATTTATAATAATTGGCATTAGCAAGCAAACAATTGATATTTGAATGGAAAATATTGATAATTTGATCAATTAGCAATTATAAATTGGTTTCTCAAAAGAATAATTATGAATTGGTTGAGGTAAGTACGTAAAAAATATCCATAAATGGGACAAGTTTAGCTATTAATCAAAAATTAATCAGGTTTCAAATAATAATAATAATAATAATAATAATAATAATAATAATAATAATAATAATAATAATCAAAGTGTCTGTACATTATATTCTGCAACTCCCATGATAAGGTCTGGCCCAGCTAAAAATCTGTTTCTTCTCGAAGCCCATGTTTCGGTCCGACTTGCTAATGGACTAATTGACTAAACACTGTTAAACTTAAAACCACATAAACTTAAAAAAGGAATATCAACCCAAATACCCAATATATAAACTGATTTAACAATTATAAATCGAAGTTTCAAAATCTCACCGAGTATTAATATGGGGAAATTACACAAAATACCATTCATTTGGCACAAATCCCGATTTTACTAACATCTCACATCTTTACCTTTTTGTTTACTTTTTGTACTCTCTTTTTTTAATTTTTTCCCTCATTTACGCTACAACCCTTTCTTGTCCAATTTGTCATTTTTCTCTCTCTTTCCTCCTTTCTTGTTCAATCTGTTACTTCCTCTCCCTCTTTCCGTCATTGATGGTTTGTTTTCTCTTTGATTCCTGTAACTTCTTGTTTCTTCATCTTCTAAAAACGGAAAGATGAAACTTGTCGATGTTGATGAAAAATAAATTTTTAAGGGAAAATCATCCAATAAGAAAGTTATTGGATTTAGAGGTGTTGATGTTGTTGATGTATGGTATTTTTTCCTTTATATTACTGGATTTATATTGTTATTTATTGTTTTTATGGATTTTTTTTTTTTTTGTTTCTGTGTTGTTTCTATTGTGTTTCAGTGTTGTTTCTATTGTATTTCTATGTTGTTGATCTGTTGTTTTTATTATTTTTCAATTTTTTCGTATAAGATGTATTGTTTGATTTTTTGTTTCGTTGTTGTTTCTTTATTGTTTCTTTGTTGTTCTATTTGAAACATGAAAAGAAACATAATTGAAACAAATATGAAATAATGTCCTACTTTCTTCTATTTGTTGTTTTTTTTTTTGTTCTGTATGTTTTTATTCTCTTTTCCTGGTGTGCAGTTCGATTCTTCTTCCTTTGTGCTCAAAAAGATGTATTCTCCTTGTTCTTCCAGAAAGTGTTCGTGCACTTGTTATGGCTAATGCGTTTCAGATCTCTAATTGGTGCTCTGTTTTTTGTTTTTTTGGTGGTTGTTTTTATATACAGCGTATTGTTTGGTAATTTGTTGGGTTTGAACATATTTGTTGGTAATTATAATACGACAACGTATTGCTAGGTAGTTTTGGTAAAATCTTAGTATTTTGCAGGTACCAGTCAAAAATAGGTGGGTATTTGTGTCATTTTCCCTATTAATATTAGCTATTAAGCCCAAGTTCTGTTATATATGCAAAAATAAGTTATTTTCTTATCTACATTGATATGAGTAGACATGTTCAACGGTTCCGTACCATCGGTTACGATTACCCCAAAAGGTGGAACCGGAACCTAACCATCTTAAAGACGGTTTCGGTTAAGGTTCAGGTTCCGAACCGCCAGTTCCATTTTTCTTCGGGAGTTTTTATTTTTATTTTTAATATTGATAAATAAATTAACACAATTGATGAAGGAAACGAAATTGAGTAAGAAAAAAATAATTTTATTGCTTTAAAAGTAAAATTACAACTTATAATTTACAACTTTATTAAAAACAATTTAAGTTACAAGCCAAAAATTATAAGATATTACAATTCCAAAGTACAATTTAAAAATAAATTATAAGTTACTACAATTTCGTATAAAATTTAAATTACAACGTACAAACTATACAGAAGAAAAAAAAGAAAAAAAATAGATTTGAGTTTTATTTTAATATTCAAAGTTAAAATTCTTTAAAAGTAAAATTACAACTTGCAATTTACAATTTACAACTTTATTAAAAACAATTTAAGTTACAAGCTACAAATAAAAAATTATAAGATGTTACAATTCCAAAGTCCAATTTAAAAATAAAATTACAAATTACTATAATTTCGTATAAAATATTACAAAGTACAAACCACAAAGAAGAAAAAAAGAAATAAAATAGATTTGAGTTTATTTTAATATTCTAAGTTAAAATTTTAAATTTAACTTTGAGTATTAAAATAAATTGCCTATGTATCCTCATAAAGGAATCAAAACCCTACGTAGTTCTCTTACCTTCTACTTACCTTAGGAAACGTGGTAACGTGATTCTTCAATCATTTTATGAAGCATTGTTTAATTTGGTATCAACAGTGTCGTTTTTTTAATTCATCATAACTGGTAACTTGATCACGTACCTCGGCTTTTGTCAAATCGCGGAGCAGTGCTTGAGCCTCTAGATTTTTTACTGTTAATCTAGATCGTCTAGCATCCAGAATATAACATCCATCACTGAAGGTTTGCTCTACGGAAACGATTGAGGCAAGATTGACTAATATTTCCTTCACAATTAATGTTACAATAGGAAAAGAGGAAGACCTCTTTGACCACCACTTTAACAGGTCGAACTTTAACTTCCCTACTACAAATTTAGTATAATCAAACGGAGATGTTAAATATGTATCAAGTTCAAGATAAGGGGTCATGCCTCATCTCGAACGTTTTGGTATCCTCGCGTCATAAAACTGCTCCAATGGTGCAAATACCGCCGCCTCATTAAAAGTACCAATGTCACTAGTATTTTCAACATCATCTCATCACAAGGTGTATAAGTAGTAGAGAAGCTTCTAAAACTATTGAACATATTTTACTAAATATTCTCTAAAAATATCATATAAAACATTGTTTAGCATTAGCTACTACTACGCTTGGATTGAGAGTGTCATGCTCTTTAATAGGAAACAAAACATCATAATAATTTCCTAACAATTCTTATAAACCGTATTCTTCTAAACCATATGATCTAACCCTATGATCTACTATTTTTGTAACTAAAAATACATTAGGAATATAAGTGAAATATTTTAACCATTTTAATCACATTTGAGCAATAGTTTGTCCTAAATATTCACAAGGCATTAGAGATCTAAAAAGTAGTGCAATTTTAACACAACGATTTACAACTAAAATTGATGTGGGAAATTAAACACCAAATTATTCATCGATGACATCTTTAAAAACCTTTAAAAGTTGACATAAAAATTAGAGCATGTATCTCATTGATTCGAAAATAAAAGTTGAACCACCGGTTAAACCAGCGGTTTCCGATTCGAAAAAAAATGAAACTGTAACCTAACTTTCTAATTTCGGTTAGGGTTCGAACCAAAACCGTGGTCAACTAATAATTCTTCTATAAACGGACCACTAATAATATTTTTTGTAATAAAACGCCAAGTGTTTGCGATGTCCATAGCCGGGGAAGACAAATTATGGCTGCCAAAAACAGTAATACACGGTGTCGCCACCGAAACCCACCTCGAACTAGAGAACATCGACACATCGTATGAAAAGCTTCCTCTGATTGGGCAGCAACGTAGGACTCCTGACACTCTGTCCAGATGAACAATCGACAATGTAAACATTCTACCTCACCTTCCATCTTTGCCTTCATAACAGGTCACCTCCACACACACACAAACACACACTCGCTGCTATAAATATGCGAGAAACCACCACATTCCTAGGGTTTCGAGTATTCCTAGGGTTTCGAGTGTGGGCTATAGGGTTTGAGAAAAATGGTGTCCATCAGAGGGAAGAAATCAAGAACCGACGTTGATCAATTCGACCAGGGTGATATGATTCTCGCCATGAAGAAGCTTCAGGAAGTCCAAGACGAGCTTGAGAAGGTTTTGCTTTTCCATGTTTTTGTTAAAAAAAAAAAAACATTGTTTTCATTTTTGGTTGTGGTGTGATTGATTGGTTCTGTTTACTGGATAAAATTCTTGATTTTTTTTATAATCTCTATAAGGTTGTTGAATGGTGCTTTTGTGTGATCAAGCTTGTATATTTGCTTTGTTGTAACTTTATTACTGAATTATTCCTTGGTTAGTTTATTTTCTCTGATATGCATTGATGTTAAATGGGGGATCTTGTTTTTAGTCCCCTGTGGAGCTGCATGATGTGCTTGATTATTTTTTTGAGGGTTAAGTTTATGGAAATTTAAATTTCTGTTTGAATTTTATGTGACACCGTTTGCTATTCGCTTGGCCCCTGCTTGATTTTTCACTTTCCAGCTTAATCTAGTCCATGTCAAGCCTCATATCCCAATGGTAATATTGAATTGTTTGTAGCTTTAGTTGATTTTATTTGTTCAAAGTCAATTTGATTGATGTGTTGTTGTCTAGAAATCCATGTGTTTGTTAGCTATAACATAATACAACCCCTTGAACAAACCATATTACATTTTTTTTCGTAATGTGGTATTAAAGCTACGTAACATTGACACGCAACATTTTTTAAGTACAAATCATGGGAGGAAGGGATTGATGGTAATCAAACCCACCGGCCCTTTGTGCAGGCTTGACTACTATTCGATTCCCACATTGGCACGCAACTTGAAAATGCTATCACGACTATGTAACCACATGTCAGTTTATGAAGGTATACACACATGCACATATATATATATATATATATATATATATACGTATATTTGTGTTTATCTATCAGTGTCATCGCCGTTGGTGAAATTAATCTGATTTGACTTCAAATGGCTTTTGTTGACTTAGTTAGTTACATTTATTTTTGAATTTGAACGGTCGTATGCCGAAATAGGTCTCTCAAGTGAATATTTGGTTTGCCACGTGGAACACTGGTGCCTGTCGTCAAAGCAGATGCAGTGTTTACAAATATAATGAACAACGGTTTTGTGGATGCATTTATGTAGAAACAACCTAACGTTGTTGCCTTATCAGCTCTCTCTGCTTTTTTCCTTTTTTAACTTTGTTTCGTTTAGACATCGTTACGGATTTAATGAAATACTAAAGAGGAATATGTTTGAATGCCAAAAGATTCTGCATGTAATTTCAGTATGACTGATTGACTGGAATAAATAGATGAACAGATGCCGACAACATATGCACCTCGAATTTGATATCTAACAAGCAGAATTAAGAGGAAATTGATCGATAAATATGCTTCAGAAAGTAGTTCATTTTAATATCGAACAAGCATAATTTTATTTCAAAATAGTTCATTTTGGATTTAAACCGATTCTGTGTATCTGTAATTGTTTCATGAAAAATTAATTGAGGCAAATGGTGTGGTAGAAGAACATGTAGTTGACAAATATTATGGTTAGATCTTGTTTAACCAAATTTGGGTTAGAAACTATTCCGTTGTGGGACCCCTGCTACAAATTCTTGTGGAGCTTTTTGCCAATCATAATTATGATATATTCCGAGTTAAGTCAAGTACGTGTGGGCCCCACTTACCGAGATGTTTGAGTGTATTCGTTCATGTGTACAGTTGGTGTAGATCATCCATATTAGGTGATTGGTTTCTAGTTTATGATAGATTTCATACTCGTAAAACAAAGATGAGATTGTGTTTTATTATTTGAATAATTGATTGTTGCCACACGAACCCGAGAATTCAATGCAAAGAATATTGTCCTATGAGTATTTGTTGTTTTCGGTTGTTGTAAATATCTATTACCATATTTATGGCACATGTCTGCTATAAATCAAAACTTGATTCATCGAATGCTACATGCATGTAGCTAGTATTTATGATGAGGGCATTCGAATCATCATTTGAAACAATTTTTAATGAGGGAAAAATAAGATCAATTTTTACTGCAATTGTGTAGATTAACGAAGAAGCCAACAGGGAGATATTGAAAATCGAGGAGAAATACAACAAGGTGAAAGAGCCTGTTTATGCCAGAAGAGATAAGATCATCAGTTCTATTCCGGACTTTTGGTTGACCGCTGTGAGTAACTAATTCCTTCCCTATTCTTGCATTCATAGGCATTACTCCTTATAATTCATATTTGAGCTGAATCGGTATTCAGTGATAATGTCCCCGTTGCTTTTTATTTTTTGCAGTTCCTGAATCATCTTACACTTGGTAATCTGTTGAACGAGAAGGATCAAAAGGTCTGATACAAAATAAGACCGGTTAACTTTAGAAATTAAGTCTTTTATATATGATTTGATATCCCGAGCTCGTCCGCAAGGAGATATTTGAATTGAAAATAATCTCATTAATTTCTCTTTTGCGTGATCTAGATATTCAAATATTTGGATTCTCTCCATGTGGAGCACTTTAAAGACCTCAGAAAGGGCTATTGCATCTCATTTGTAAGTCTTCCTACTTTTTTTCTGCACAATTTTTTTTCCCGCATTTCCCCTAATTAAAGGAGACGGAGAAGTCGGAAGAAGAAATTGTGGTTTCTAATTTACTATAGTTATATCATTCACACTCACTTGAAAAGTGAAAATCTTTCTTCTTTACGAACTCCCAGAATTTCAAGGCCAACCCGTATTTTAAGAATATTAAATTGACAATGACCATTAAGTTCTTGGACGATGGAACTCTTAAGTCAGCTGGTACAATCATCCAATGGAAGGAGGGCAAGGTACTGTGGTTATTTTCTCTTTTCCCTCTTCGTTTTCATGTTCAGTTTTTTTCTCAGCTACTGTGATTTTGTACGTGGCCAGGCCCTGCGATGGCGGTGACGGTGAGAAAAAAGAAAACAAACGGCCGTTACATCGAACAGGTTTTTTCCCATTGCCTTTGTCTACTCTTAATATGAGAATTTGGATAATATATTCTTTGAAGGGCAAAACCTTGATGTATATTATTTCTCACTTAAAAACAATTTCATGAATGCAGCAGCTTCTTTACTTGGTTCAGCTTTCACCCAGAATTGGAGGTGGATCAGGATGTGGTAATCAGATAAATTGATGCGATATTATAATTTAAAGGGATAGTTACAATAACTCCCCTATGGTTTGGACTAATTACAAAAAAATCTGGAGATGTTTCAAGATTACAAAATACCCCCTCAAGTTTGTTTATGCCTTAATAAGGGGGTAATTGTAATATTTGTAAAAATGTCAGGGCGGTTTTTGAAATATTTTTTGCTTATGAAGGGGAAAAATGTAAGACGGAATGAACCTCAAGGATTTTTTTGCACTTTTCGAAAATCTCTGTATTTTTTGATAATTATCCTTTACTTAAATGTTGTTCTGCCTTGCAATAGAAGAACAAATATTGTTACTTTTGCACTGCATGTCTAATGTTTCCTTGTCCACTTTATTTTGGTGACCTAATGCTTTATTCTCCACGAACTGCAGGTTGCAGAGCTAATTAGGGAAGATTTATGGCCGAATCCAATCGAACATCTCAACAATGTAATGTTTTTACTGATGTCCATCTATTGCGATATTAAATCCATTTCCGGTTCTCTTAGCTAAAAGCAAATGACTGCAGGAAGAAGACGAGGATGATACCGATGACGATGAGGACGATGAGGTACTAAATTCTCTATCCTGACTTAAGGGTGCATTTGGATGGGGGGATTTGAGAGGAGGGATTTGAAATCCTTAGCTAAATCCATATCCCTGTTTGACATTTAAATCCAAATCAATGGATTTCAAATCCCTCTTTAAGTTTTAGTTCATTTTCAAAAGTTTTCAAATTCCTCTCAAAACCTAGTTTTGAAATCCATTCTTTTTTTTTCCTTTATGCTCACTTGCATATTTACACACACTTACACACATTGCACACATTTACACACACTACACACATTACACCCATTTACACACTCCACACAATGCACACACACTACACACACTCCACACAATGCACACACTACACACATTTACACACACATTTGCACTCATTTACACAAATTGCACACATTTACACACATTTACATATATTTACACACACATTACACACACTGCACATATTTACACACACATTTACACATACTCTCCTCACATATGCACATGCATTATCATCACACACATATTCAGACATAATAAAAGTTATATATTTCATATTTTTATTAGTGTATAAATTATAATTATTTACAAAATTATAAGATTATATCTTTTATTTTTATTTATTAAATATCAATTAAGAAAATAAATAGAGCTTCTAAATATATATTTTTATCAAAACTTACAATGGATTTGAAATCCTTACACAAATCCACATCATCCAAACAAGATGTGGATTTCAAATTCAATGACTTTGAATTCCATTCATTGAAATCCCTTGGAATTTTAAATCCCTCTATCCAAATGAGCCATAAAGTTATTCTGCATGAAACCTCCAAATTCTTTTTATCACATTTTCAGTGTTCGCAATGTGTTCATATTTTGCTATGATATGTGGATCAGTTATACGCTTCTTTTGTTAGTTTACATTTTATGTTATCCATTGAGAAAATACATTTTCAACTGGTTTTGTAGTATGTGGTAATATAATTTTTCAACTGGTTTTCTAACTATCTCGTATATCATTAATTAGGAGGACGAGGAAGATGAAGAGGAGGACGAAAATGTCGAGCAAGATTGCGGTGGGAAGGATGACGCATGATTTCTGTTGTTCCGTGCTTTTAAAATAATTTACAGAGTTGTCATTATTTCCAACTGAAAATAACTTTTTGGATTTTATAAACTTGTGACCGTGGAAGCTTTTATCTATACCTGGTAGGTAGCGTTTATGGTACTTAAAGATTAAGTGGACAGTTGCTGGAGATGTCAGATGTCTTATAGTCATACACTCATACTGCTTACTCTGGTTTTCCTGGTTTTTTTAGGGGCTATATGTG
The DNA here is from genome assembly GCA_016081115.2 of Rehmannia glutinosa. Lineage (NCBI taxonomy): Eukaryota > Viridiplantae > Streptophyta > Magnoliopsida > Lamiales > Orobanchaceae > Rehmannia > Rehmannia glutinosa. The sequence continues at coordinate 16,216,005 of CM071929.1, forward strand.
AAACCGGAAACGATAGTAAAAAGCCCAGTACATAAAACAAGAAGCTTGGGGACTAATTAAGAAGGATGTTAGGTTTGGTAGAGGTCCGGCCCGGGTCGGTGCTGGCCCGTCGGGTCAATGGGAAAATCTTGAGCTAGGCCAAAATACACTTATTGTTATCGATTGTACAATGATTCGTATTTGAATTAAGCTCTATTCAAGAATATTTGACATTAGCATTGAATTTGGATTTGGATTTATTGTGTTATATTAAGTTGTTTATTGTTTGGATATTTAGAATTTTTTTAATTATTTCTGAAAAATAATTTCCAGAACCTTTTTTTTTATAAAATTGGACAATAGAAATCTGTTGTAGATATATATGTTGTAAAGAAGGCGTTAATGGACAACAGTTTTTCACCGTTGTGTAATAGCTAACAAACAACGGTGAATGACTGTTGTCTTAACCAAAAAAGATGTGGATATCGGTGTTGTAAAAGAGGGCACTGATAGACAACAATTTTCCACCGTTGTCTATTTACAAAAATACAACGGTTATGCAACAGTTTAGAATTGTTGTATTTAACATAAAAGACAACAGTGAAAAATTGTTGTCTATTAGCGGTCTCTTTTACAATACAAATATCTACAACAGATTTTTTTCCTAAAAGATAACGGTGATTCACCGTTGTCTATTTCCGTTTTTCTTGTAGTGGACGGTTGGATATGGATTTGTGGTGAGGGATAGCGAAGGAGACGTGCTATTAGCGGGAACGATGAGAACATATATAGATGGCAGCAACATTTATTTGGAGGGACTAGCACTATTCTTTGCAATCCAACAATCTATGCTTGCAGGCTTCTCTCATTTTTTATGTTGAAAGTGATTCCAAATGCCTAATTGACGGAATCCAGGCCAAAGCAATACCGGAGATTGGATGCGACATGGTCATTGAAGATGTGTGTGCCATTGCCAAAGCAACGAACGTGATTAGCTTTTCGAAAATACATAGGAGTGCGAATAGATTAGCCCATGAGATTGCTCATTTTGAGCTTAATCCTAATTCTGAGAGGTTTTGGATTGAGGAAATACCTTACCATTTGGAGAGTGTTCGTTTTTCTAATGTAAACACTTAGTATTTGATAATAATATTTTTGTTTTCATTCTAAAAATAAAATAAAAAATAAGAGAGCACATCAGATTCGGAATCCATACAATTTTAGTCTTCCATTTGTCTGATATCACAAACGATGTGATATTTTCTATTCATTAAAAAAAAATCACATTTATTTTTATTTCTATATATTTTCCAAAAATAAGTATTTTTTCCTTTAGGAAACACGTCATTATGGAATACCGAAAACTATCATTTGTCCCAATTTTTATCATTTTTAAATTTTAGTCCATGTATCTCAATGACGATAATGATCAAGATTGTTCAAAGTTACAAATTCTAAAGACCTTAAGTTTTTTATACGTGATAGTGATAGTGATAATAACCTTACAAGTTCAATGGCCTATATTGTATTCAAATTATTTCAAAAATTATAATAATTTCATCTATTAATGTATATCAACCCTATATACTAAAAGAGAAAACAAAGTGACACATGTCATTACCTCATTAATTTTGACACTTGTCAACTCCTCATTCTTCAAATACCACATGTCTACTTTATAATTATCCATGTTGCATTCCTATCTATAAATTAAAGGTGAATTAATAATAAATCTTTGATTTTAAAAGATTACAAATTTAAAAGATAATAACAAATTTAAGAGATAAGAAGTAATTTAAATATCAAAAATTTATCTACACTATCATTTAAAAATATTATTTTAAAAATATATTTGGTTTATCTTATAATTTCCGATTTATGCTAACTCCAACATATATTTCAAATTACTCTTATTAAATCCAATTTCGACCCACTAACCAATTATATTCACAATTAAATAAATAATTCAAACCAAATTATAATCAAATTAAATAAGCTCATCATAGATATACATGAGCCTATCACGATAATTAACTTTATCTTATAATTTCTGATTTATTCTAAATCCAACGTATATTTCAAATTATTCTTATTAAATCCAGTTTTGACCCACTAACCAATTATATTCACAATTACATCAAATTAAATAAGCTCATCATAGATATACATGAGCCTATCACAATGATTAAGTTTATCTTATAATTTCTTATTTATGTTAACTGCAACATATATTTCAAATTATTCTTATTAAATCCAATTTTGACCCACTAACCAATTATATTCACAATTAAATATATAGTTCAAACCAAATTATAATCAAATTAAATAAGCTCGTCGTAGATATTCATGAGCCTATCACAATAATTAAAGTTAAAATAAATCAATTTTTTCAATTATCGATCTGAGACCAGATAGTGATTATACTACATGATCCTATCAAATAACCACTATATATGTTTCTCAACAAATTCGAGAAAACTCATCAAGGAATCTAACAACCAATAGAAATTGGGGTTTGACATACATATAAAAATATTATCTTTCAAAAATTCTCTTTTAGTTTACCTCATTAATCTTAGACATTTGTCAACTTCTCATCCTCCCAATTCCACACGGCAGCTTCACATTGATCTATGTGGAAATTTTATGTACAAAATTAAAATATAACAAATTTAATCAAGATTATGAAAGATAAAATATAATCCCAAAAGTAAAGGATTTTTTCACAATTAGTTTGGAAAAGATCAAATCTATCCGAATATATATTTGTTTTTTGAGAAATATTCTATTAGTTCAGAATATATTTCTATTGTTTCGGGGAAAAACAAGTTTGCTTATTGTCCCCAAATTGGGACCGACCAAAAGTATTATTTAAATAAGGTTATTAATTAATCGAGTATTAAATTATCGAATTATATTGTATATAAAACAATTATAAATCGAAGTTTTAAAATCTTACCGAGTATTAATATTAACTATTAAGTTCAAGTTCCCCTCGGAGAAAAAAAAACTATTAAGTTCAAGTTATGTTATAAATGCAAAAACCAGTTATTATCTTTATCTACATTGATACGAGTATTAACATAAAAATTGATAGATAATTTTATTAAATTGATAGAGGCTTTTATTAAAGAAACCAAACACGACATCGTTTGAACAAGACTCTTATAAGCGGACCATTAATAGTATTTTTATAATAAAACACAAATGTTCGCGATGTCCATAGCCGGGGAAGACAAATTATGGCTGCCAAAAACAGTAATACACGGTGTCGCCACCAAAACCCACCTCGAACAGGAGAACATCGACACATCGTATGAAAAGCTTCCCCTAATTGGGGCAAAGAACGTAGGACTCGACACTCTGTCCCGGATGAACAATCGACATCGTAAACATTCTACCTCACCTTCCATCTTTGCCTTCGACACAGTCACCTCCACACACACACAAACACACACTCAGAGGTCCCAAGGGGTGTAAGTGTAAGGTTTAGAAGGGGGGTTGAATAAACCTTACCAAATTTTCGATTTAGGCCTTTTTAAATCTACTGAGTTCTCTGCAATTTGTGTGTCCTTGATGGGACGATCGAATTAGTCCTCAAGAGAGTTAATCTCTCAAATTCATTTGAAAGTACATTAATAGAGTAACTCATTTGTTGGCTATAAATTGACTCAATTGTGGTTTTGTTTTGTGGAAGACTTAACACCCTTAAGTTTGATTAAGCAAGTTTTTCTGACTTGATTTAGTACTTATAGATTATCAAATGGATAGCAAATTTATCGTGAGATATAAGCAATTAAAAGTGCGAGTAAATTTGAATCTTTGAAATGTAAATGACACAAGAAAGTTTTTATAGAGGTTCGAAGATGGGGTAATTCTTCTACTCCTCTCTTCTCCAACTCCCGGAGGAATCCACTAAGTAATGATCATTTTACAAAGTGGTAAGTCCGGATACAAGTCTTGATCACAACAGCCGACTTGATCCTTTGGGACTCGATGAGACGCCTTGATCACTCGGATGGCTTCTCGTGACGACTCGACTTCTTCTTCAGGCAGGCAATTTTGCGCTTACTACTACTGACTCACTTGCTCAAGCACTTTGGATTTGATCACGAAGCCCTCCAAAAGCTTAAGACTTGGTTGACCTTGAACCTTTCTACAATCCTTATTGGAATGTAGACCCCTTGTTTTCGTATTTTCCTCTTCAACCGATTGAAGTTCTCTTTCCTTCACGGGTAAGTGTTGGATTGATGTACTTGAGATGTAGGCTTGAGGATTGAGAATGTTTCGATTATTGATAAGCTTGTATATCTCACGTGTGTCATTCATCTCCTTTTCTCAAACAAACTCCTCGGCCTTTTATAGTGAACTTTCAAAAATTTGCCCGTTGAAGAGATAGGCTCATTTTTGAAAATCACTTTGCGATCGTTGGTATGCGATTCTTGGAATTGCCATTTCCTCGTATGAAATGTTTTATCATCTTTTCGAGTTCGACACGGTGTAGTGCTTCCCATTGGTTCATTTCTTTTGCACGCTTCGGGGACCGAGCACTCGCGAAAGGTAGTGTGGAGATATTACTTGTTTAAGTAAATCTCTTGATTTACGCAACGGTTCTTTTCTGATTATCTCGACTTGACCGCATTTCCTCGCTTTCCCCAGGTGACTTAGAGTCGACTTCCAATCATTGGATGACTCTTACATCACTTGACTTGAGACTTGGCTCTCTTGAGTTGACTTGATGATGTTCCACTCATTGCATCTCACCGCTTCTTCGATCGAGTTCTGTCGCTCTTCTTTGTTGTACTCATTTGTCTCACAACAGAGTTTTCCTTCAAGCCTTGATTGTCTTGTCTTCTTGCAAGTTGGAGCGTAGCGAGACTTAACTCACTTGGCGACTCTAATTGTTACAATACATTTCAAAGCAAGAATTGGGAGCCAACTTTCTACTCTAAGTTTTACATGGCATTCATCAAAATCTAAACAATAGAATTCCTAACAATTTCCCCCTTTTTGATGATGCCAAAACTTAAATCATACAAAGATGCAAATAACACAGATACATACTGAGATAGTGTATTGACATAGAATGTATGCGCATAATCAATCTTTTTATTGATCATATCATTCTTGTACTTAACACTGTTGTTTACAAGGTGTATCAGAGTATGTAAAAAAATTTAGCATTATTACGAAGACTTACATTGTATGTATTTACATATAAAATACACGAAGGGTTGACAAAGAACACTTCATCTCCTTCATTTGTCTCCTTCTTTCATCTTGATCAAGATCATCTTCTTCTTCTTCTTTTTTTCTCGTCATCACCGCTTCTTTTTTTCTTCTCATATGCCTTTCCCCGCGGCTTCATCTTTCCTTATTCTTTCCTGTCTCTCCCGCCATATTGAGTTTGTCTCTTGTTTTCTTCTTCTATCCTTTTTGCATACTCGGCGTTGGTTTTAGCCACTTGCAAGTTCGCCACATGGTCAAGCCCGGCCCAGAGATCCCTCCTTTCTTTCCCGGATCTACGTATTCAATATTCTTGGGCGGAGGCCTGGGTCCAAGCTTCTTCCTCCATCGCCGCTTCTTCCTCTCTCTACTCGGGCGTATCTTGTCTTTCGAGCTTCTTTCCGGTGAGTGCCCGGCGGAGTGACAAAGCAGAGGATAGGTTGTCTCTTGTCGTCAGCCTTTCTTCACATAATGTGAGACCCTTTTCCCAAGTCTGAGTCCCAAGCTTGAGCAAGGACATATTTGCAAAATAACCTTGATTCGAGCGTTTTGAATTGAATTCGTCAACCGATCTTGGCTCTGTCCCGACATCCGAAATGGCATACGTGTCTCTGTCCATTTGGAATGCCTCCGTGTTCTTTCAAAATGTTCATCACCCTGGCATCCATTCTTCCTTCCACCTCCTTCATCCCTCGCTTCAATTTCTTTTCTCTTCTCGGCCCATAGATACAGAGTGTTGGAGTGGCGAGTCATGGGGAGTTTCTTTTCGCTTATAATGTCATTTGTGTGAGGACCCTGTTGGGGGTTTGTGCAATCATCAAGGTCATATTTTTGATCCTTCCCCCTCGTGATTTTCCTTTCTTGATTTCAAAATTTCCTCGGTGATTTTCCTTCTCAAATTGTTCCTTGTCACGCTTCCTTTCTTTTGACTTCAGATTTCTTTGCTTTAAGGTATTCCTCTTCCCCTTTTTGGCATCATCAAAGGATAGAGGAACCCCAGGAACATCTTTGGCAAGCATGAAGTCGAGTCTCGATGGTTGAATTTTGCTTCAAGTCATTTGCGTTGTATCTTTGCACGGAATTTGGCCGAGTAGCGTTGGATTCTCACAAATCGGCTTCATCTCGGCCATGAGAAGGCTGAATTTTCTTGTCATGTGTTCTTCCAAACGCTGTATATCATTTGCATTACGCTCTTCACGCAGCAGACTTGATCTCGGCGGTGTGTGAGCTTCGTGCATATGTTCAATGTGTTCCCGAGCCGTTTCGCATCAACATTTTCACTCTCCACACCCAGTGACTTGTTGAATAATTGTCTCGAAGTATCTCTGTTCCACACGCATTGATTCTTCTTTGTTGCCACCATTCCCTTATCCTCGATTGTGATGCCTCGCAAGTCAATTTGTAAAGGTTGGCATCTCTGTTGTCCGGTAGCGCATATCAAGGAGTTCGATGCCTCTCCATCTTTTCAACTTCAAAGAAAGAGTGCCTTGAACACTTCTCGTACTTGGTGATTCTTCATTGCGGTGATGGCCATCTGACGTCGAAATCGAAATCTATTTGGAACAATGGTGCCCGAGTGAAAAACAGGGTGAGTGGGTGATAGCGTGCTTGCTCATTTTCGACTCTTCGTGGAGTTTCGTATCTCCGGTGAGAAAGGGAAAGATTCACAAAGGATTCATCACCGCCATCCGGGATTTGTTCGATGATAAGCGGTGGGCGTGAAGTTCTTTTGGGAATCGATCCAGTTGTAGCTTGAGGAGCCGGAGCGCGGTGGTATTTGGTTGTTTGGGTTTTGTGGTGCGATGGAGCTCGGCTGGCGAGCCTCATTTATCTTAACGAACCGTTGGTCTCGGTGATTTCTCCTTTTGAGTAGGCGGTCCTCGGCCTTATCGAGCGTCATCGGACGATGATGAGATTTCCATTGGTGGCTCATCATCAAAATTAAAGGTCGACGAGTAGTCTTGGGATCGACTTGCTCGTGCCTGGAACATCCGCATGGTGAGTCTTTTGGATTTGTCATGGGGTTGACTCGAGCTTTTCTTCGCTTTCCGATCCCGAGAAAGGTGACATCGGGTTGTCCTGGGAATCATGAAGTGCGGCGATCTCCTTTTCGGATGGGTCAATGATTGCGGGAGGAATGTTCTCTCTTCTTGCCTCTTTACCCCGGGAAGTCTCAACCTCCCGTGGGCCTTCATTTCCTCCAGCAGTCTCTCTTCTTTGTGAGGCCTTAGTCCTCCCTTTCGACGTGTCGGTCATTTGTCTTAGGGTCTTCGCGATGGCATCCGTTGGAGTCTCAACCCCATGGATTGCACTTTCATCGCATCGCCAGTGTTAACTCCCGTGGTACATTCTTCCTCGTGCCTCGATCGCATCGCGAAGCGTCATTAGCCTTCAGAGCGGTTGGCACCTCACCGAGACAGTCTCAATCGCCTCGAGCTTCGTTGATGGCAACTTTTGTTTTTCTTGTGTTTGAGTGTTCTTTGCTTCGCCTCCTACATTCTTTGTGGAGTCATCCGCAAAGATCCTCCGACCTTGCTACGGTGGAGGAGTTTTCACTCGGGCGCACCGGTGAGTGACTTGGAGTGGGGTTACTCGTCTCCAAACTCCGGCTGTTGCAATTGATGGTTCGGCCAGTTGGGGCGGTGGTGGCACACCTTCAATAGGGGTTGGCTCGATTTGGGGTCCCCACTAGCCCGATTTCATCGCCATCTCCTTATTGCTTTCTTCTGAGTGAGTGGGGAAGTGGTAAGAAGAACATCGGTGGCTATTTTTGAACCACTCCCATTGGATCGATTTCACCGTGTGTTCGGAGGACTCTCCTGGTCCCTCCATCGGTCTTTGCTCGTGAAGGATTCTTGATTCATGCAATGCTTGCCGATCTCGCAATTCTTCTATGGGTGAGATTCTCCGGTTCCTCGTCACTTTCGCAGAGAAGACATCAAGGAGAGGATGGAAGTGTTACGTAGTGTGGAGGAGATAGAAGGCGATCTTGCCTTTTCGCGTGCTTCCGCTTCTTGCTTGCTTTTCTCTCTCCTTGTCCTTGTAGATCTGCAGAATATCCATGCAGTTGTCTTCATCTAGATTTGGGAGCACATAGATAATCCGAGGAAATTTAGCGATTCCTCTTCTTCTTCTATGAATTCAAAGCCGTTGAACTGTTCCTCTTGACTTGCTCGACTTCCATTTTCTCCACTCACGCAGACGATTTTGGATGTCCGGGTAAGGTGGAGATAGGATCATTACATCACTATCTGCATTGGGGTTCTTTCTTGAGTTTCATTTGTGTGAGCTACGTTGTGTCTTCGGGTTGCCTCTCTGTGATCACCTTCAAGAGACTTGTTTGTTTCATCAACTACATCCGGAGACTCTACTTCTTGATGTAGTCTCAGTGTATTTGTGCTTAGCCGAGTAGCCGACTCATTTGGTTTCTCTGTTCGGATCGGATTGCTTTACAAGTCTTCTACGTCTCTTAGTTTGTACCGGAGGGATTTCTCGGTTCGAGAGACGGTGTCCTCTCGAGTCTTGGCGGCCGGGGCGTGCTTGTGTTTGTTTCGAGGTGGCCGCCGCCCAGCTTGTCGATTCTCTCCTTTTGACGATCGAGAGAGGAATTTGTGAGTCCTTCTCGACCGGCGGCTGCTGCAGGGGCGGGTGACACGCTTGCAGGCGGTGACTCTGCTGCAGGGCGGGTGACTCGCTGCAGGGCGGGAGCATGTTTGGTTTTTTTCTTTGCTGCAGGGCAAAGAGATTGGCTTGGCAGCTGCGGGGGGCCTTTTTCTTCTTAGTTGGAGAGAGAAGCATTTGTGTCTTGGGTGGTGATTCCCCACATTTGGTGTCGACTCTCTTGGCGACGACGCTTCGAGCACCAGAGAGATTAGCTCGAACATCCTCTTGTTAACATGGAAGGCCTTCCCATGTCTAAGAGGTACTCTTTCACCTCCAATAGCCGCCAATCACAGGCCATATCCCGAGATCCTCCAAATGACCCATCTTCTTTGAAGGACTTGTTCCCGCGTTCTCGGGCAGAGTCTGCTTTGTAGATAAACTCAGCCCAGTTTATCTTCTTTTCTTCGATTATTGCGGCCATCACAATCAATTTTGCCTTTGACAAAGTTGGTCAAAGCCGCCAAATTTGATGTCGATACACTTGGCAACAATATCCAACAATTTGTGATAATCCTCCTTCAGATCTCTTGTTTTGTGTATATTATTTTGTCGAGAACGTCGGACTTGGCTATTTCTTTCCATCGTCGGCCCAAGTTTACATCGCTTCCTTAATTTGATTTGCTTGCTCCTGGCGGTAGTGAGCAATATTCACCAAATCTTGGCGGTGATAGTCACCGCTTCCCCGTGAAGATGACTTGATTCCTTCATCGTGAATCTCGGCATTCACGTAGAATTGTGCGACCTCCTCCACATAGGTCATAGGATACTCCGGTGTTAGAAACGGTTTGATCCCCTGGCGTTTCTAACTTCTCCGCGATTTTCTTCACCAGGGTGTCGTCGGACCGCTTCACCATTCCATTCGAAATCCACGGTCGAACCGGTGTGGATTTGTTTTCCCAACTTGGTAAAGTTATACGTTGGTGCCATTTCTCGAGAATAATTTCAAGGAAAAGTTCGAAATTTGATTTGAAGGTTGATAGGGTTTGAGAGTATTTGCCTTTGCTTTTGAGAGAGAGAGATTGAGCAGTTTTTAGAAGTGTGAGAGAGAAACGGACGAAAAATGGTTTAAATATGGTTTATGAAAGGGCGCGTGCAGACGGTTTTGAATCGTGATCGAAATCAACGGCTTGGATTTCGCACGCATATTGAGCGATTCATGTCTCGTATTTAATGCGGCAAGCATTTATATCCAATCATAGGCTTGGTGTGCGGCTTTATGTCCGTACACATCATCATTATCTTTGACGTGTCTCTTAAAACATTCCCTTAAGTCAAAAACGATTGTGTTTTGTCACTTTGCTCATAAGTTATTCAAACTTATCTCTTAGCCGATTTAACTCTCGCTTCTCACATTTCTCTTAGTGACTCAAATTTATCGGTGACTTGGTATATTGACTTTTCCGACATCTGGTGATTCTTGAGCTAATTTTTGTTTTGACTCTTTTTCACCTTCTTTCCTGTTCCATTTCTTTTCTTTGATTCTTTCGTGTCTCGACTTAGCTCAATTAGCCCCAACTCATGTTTGAGTTCTTCAAATCTTGACTCACATAATGGTTTTGTGAAGATGTCGGCTAGTTGTTTGTCGGTTGAGATATATTCCAAGATAATGTCCTTCTTTTCAACATGATCTCTTATGAAATGATATCGACATCAATATGTTTTGTTCTTGAGTGCAACACAGATTTTGAGTGATTGCAATGGCACTTGTGTTATCACACATGATTGGAATTTCTTTTTCTTCAACTTCATAATCTCTCAATTTCTTTGTCTCATCCATAGGACTTGGCACAACAACGCCCGCAGCCTATGTATTCTGCTCATTTGTAGAAGTGGCTATTGAGTTTTGCTTCTTGCTAAACCAGAAATTAACTGTTTCCAAGCATTTGACATGTGCCTCAAGTACTTTTCTGTCCACTCTGCATCCAAAGATAGTCGAGTCGAATAGCCAATTAGCTTGAATCCACCTTCCTTTGGATACCATAGCCCTACTTCTTGGTTTCCTTTTAAGTATCTCAATATTCTCTTATTGCAGTCATATGGCTCTCTTTTGGAGCAGATTGAAATCTTGCACATACACCTACAAAGAAAGGTGATGTCCGGCTCGCTATTTGTGAGATAGAGCATGATCCAATAAGTGCTATGTATCTTGTTTGATCTACGGGCTTGCCATCTGCGTCCATGTCCATTTTGGTGATGTGTTCATTGGTATTTTTACGAGAAGACTTCTCCTCCATACCAAATTTCTTCATTAAATCTACGGTGTATTTTGTTTGACTTATGAAGGTTTCATCCTTCATGTTTCACTTGAAGTCAAGGAAGAATGTCACTCTCCCATCATGCTCATTTCAAATTTACTTTGCATGAGGTTTGAGAATTTTTCACATGACTCTTTGTTAGTGGATCCAAAAATGATGTCATCCACATATATTTGAACAAGCAAGATACTCTTCTTGTCTTGAATTTCGAAAAGTGTTCTATCTACTTTTCCTTTAGTGAATCCATTTTCGATTAGGAATTGTGACATGGTATCATACCATGCTCGGGTGCCTGTTTCAATCCATACGGGGCTTTCTTGAGTTTGTACACTTTGTCTCCAAGAGTCTTCTCGCTCAAATCCTGGAGGTTGTTCAACATACACTTCTTCTTCCAATAATCCATTTAGGAATGCACTTTTTACATCCATTTGATATACAATGAAATTTTTGTGAGTCGCATAGGCAAGAAACATCCTTATAGCTTCCAATCTTGCTACAGGAGCAAATGTTTCATCAAAATCTATTTCTTCTTCTCGCAATATCCTTTGGCTACAGTCTTGCTTTGTTTCTTACCACGTAACCTTCCTCGTTCATCTTATTTCGAATACCCATTTGGTTCCAATAACATTTTGATGTATGGGTCTTTGTACTAATTCCCATACTTTATTTCTCTCAAACCGATTCACTCTTCTTGCATAGCTTGAATCCAATGTGTGTCATCCAATGCTTGTGACACATCTTTGGGCTCTATTCTGCGAGATGAAGCATGTGAACATTGCTTCTTGTTGAGTTCGGATCTTGTCTTGACACCTTCTCTCATGTCTCCAATGACAAGATCGGTGGATGGTCTCTCTCACCATCTTACGTCAAGGTTGAAGTAAGTTAGGCTGGATTCGATCGACTTTAAATTTGTGTTCTTCGTGGTCAGCTCTCTCGTGATCACTCATTTGCAGATTTTCCATTGTTTTTGAGATTCGGCTATCTCATCTTCTTCTCAATTGATAATCCCCCCGACTTCAAAGATAGGGATTCTTCTCGTGAGGTTGGATGTTTGAACTTATCGGTGACTCTTCAATGTCTTTTCCATTTATGTTTGGCTCATCGAATACTACATGAATGGATTCTTCAGTAACCATAGTTCTTTTGTTGAGTATTCTCAGAGGCTTTGCTTTGGTGAGTATCTAAGAAGATACCTCATCGCCTTTAGCATCAAAAGCCTTTAGGTTGTCTTTGCCATTATTGTGGATGAAGCATTTACATCCAAATATCCTGAAATATGCAACATTTGGTTTTCTTCGAGTCCAGATCTCATAGGAGTCTTTGTCACCGCCTATTTATCATACATCTGTTTTGGGTGTAGCAGTGTGTTGATTGCTTGACCCAAAATCTTTTTGGTAACCCCGCTTGACTAACATGGTCCTTCTTCTTTTCAGGGTTCATTCTTCTTTCGCAACTCCATTCTCATTTGTGGAGTCCTTGCGGTGATAGTTCATGACCAATACCATTCTCAATATAGATCGAGTTATTATTCCATTGACAAACTCGGTTCTCTATCGATCTTATTTTGATAATGGTTTGACTCTTCTCATTTTGTATTCTCTTCATCAATTTGTGGTAGCTTTTGTAGAGTTTCTTTCTTTTGCACATGAATATTGTCCATGTATATCTTGAGTAGTCATCTACTACCACCAAGGTGTATTTCTTTCCACTTATGCTTTGGTTCCACTTTGGGCCAAATAGATCCGTGAAAGCAGATGCAATATTCTTGTTGAGGATGGGCATGTCTTTTCTTTGAATGACGACTTGATTTGTTTTCCTTTCGACATGCATCACATATACTTTCTTTCTTGTATATCGAGATGGAAGTCCTTCTACAAGATGACTTCTTGCTAGCTTATTAATTGTTTTGAAGTTCAGGTGACTCGGCTTTTTTGTGCCACACGGCCCAACTTGATTCAAATTTGTCTTTCTTTGCTAGTAGGCAGTCTTTGGGTGTTGCATTGTTGACCAATCCACTACATACATATTTTTTCTGTCTACATCCTTGCAAAAGACAACTTCATTAGATTCAACATTTTTGATTTGGCATATTCCCATGTTGAATCCAACATTGTAGCCCTTGTCGCAGAGTTGGTGATGCTTAGTAAATTGAAGTTTAGTCCTTCAACATATGCAACATCCGTGATTTCTAAACCATTCCTTTTGATGGATCGGTGCCTCTTATTTCACCAGGAGCTTCATTTCCTCCAAATATGACTTTTGCTCCTTTGACTTCCTTGAATTTTGACAGATTTCTTTTATTTCTGTCATGTGTCCGGAATGACCACTATCCATGTACCAGGTTCGCACACTTTCACTGTTCCTTGAACCCGCAATCAAGGAAATTAAGTTTTAGGTACCCATTCTTGTATGGGTCCCGAGGGGTTAGAATTATAAGATGATCCAACCAACCTATAGCCAAATGATTTGACTCAAGAGGTTGCCATCTATCGGTGCCATACTCATAATCAATCCTGGCAAATTGCTTGGGAGTCCAGGTTCATACAAAATTGTCTCTTTTTGTCCGTATGTCCGCATATGTGTTTTAGCAATTGCCTTTCTTGGGTAATTGTGGTGTCTTTGAGTGTAGTGCCTAGGTGCATATGTGTCTTTGATGAAAGCTCTTATGCTTTTGGAATGGTCTTTGTTGAGTTCTAGGCCTTTGCCATTTGGGCTTGTATTCCATAAGTCAGCCGATAGTTCACATTGTTCGATCGACTTGGCTTGGATATTTTCTACCATTCCCATCATATGTATTTCTTTTATGAGTTTTCGGGGTTTTTGGTAGCTCGCTTCTTCTTTCTGAGTAATTTTTGTTTGAGTCCTTTGAGGACTCTTTGAATCTCTTCTCATTTATCCTTTCAAAGACTCTCAACAATCGGTTGTTTTTCTTTTCCTTTGTAACCAAGGCCAGTTTGCTTAGCATTGTGCTTTGGATTGAAAGTGTGTGCATCATTTAGAGTTTTGGATTTTTCGGACTCTTCATGACTTGAAGATCCTTTTTCCAAAATTACTTCGAGGTTTGACATGGCACAAAGGAATCAAATCCTAAGCCTGTCTTGTCTCCACATTATCTTTGACTCATAATAAGATCATCCAATGATTTAGATGCCTTAGTGAATGAGGCAATAACATTTTTGAGGTCATTCTCCTCTTTTCTATAGCAGCAATTTCTCGCTTATTAATTTAGCATTTTCCTTTTAAACTTTTATTCTCATCGGCTATTTGACTTAGAGTACTCGGCTCCTTAGTCACTTTGAGTTTTGATTTTTGAGTAAATTTGTTTTCCATTCAATTCAATAGTGTGTGTGAGGTTTTAATGTGCTCAAAATCTTTCATCATTTTGCCTAATGAATCATAAAGATCGAGTGGGTGATGAAGTGTGTGTGTCACGATCACTATCACTAGTGTCCGAGCTTGTTGAGTTAGATTGTACCTCATCTTCTTGATCTTGTTCTTTGGCCATTAAGCGGATCAAAGCTTCTTCTTCGAGTCACTTGAGTAGTCAGCTTCACTTCTCTCGCTCTCGAGTGTTGTCTCTCTTGACTTGGCATTTGTCAAAGAATCTCTGCAGCCATCATCATTTTTTTTTCTTCTCTTGTCTTCTTTCTCTCAAGACTTTCTTTTTTCTTCTTCGTTTCGTACTTGTTGACTACAGGATATGAGCGATCAATGGCATAGTGACTGGTTGTCTACAATTCCAACATAGATATTGAGCCTTTTGATCGCCTCTTTCTATTTCTTGAGTTGTCGGCCCTTTGATACTCAACTTGTTGATGATCGCATTCTCTTGGTTGGCCTATCATCCCTTGATTTGGAGGGAGCCGAGTGTCTTCTCGGAGGATTCACCCTTTCCTCTCTTGTAGTTCTTGTTAAAGAACTTGTTAAATCTTTTAACCATCGGCTATTTATTTCTTCGGGTCAATTGCCTCTTTGACCTCACTCTCCTTCCGTCTTTGACAACTAGAGCGGAATTTGTTTTGGGTACATCTGTCTCTTCTTCTGGTCTTTTCCTTCTCACTCAAACTCGTAGGCTTTGAGGTCCGAGAATAACTCATGATTGGATGTCTTTGATAGGTCCATGGAGTGTCTCAATGCCATGACCTTCATTTCCCATTCAGTGGAAGACTTTTTAGGATCTTCATACACATTTCCTTTTGTGTATATTCCTTCCAAGTGTGTAAATGACTCATTTGTGATTTCGTCAGAACCGAGCATCCAGTTGATCCTGGTTTTCTCCCGAGATCATTTTAAAGTTCTCAAATTTTTTGTACACGATAGTTGATAGTTTGTTTTCTTTGATTTGCTCGAGCCTTCACAAATCAATGTCGGTTTGTCCCAAATTTCCTTAGCGAGTTTTGCAAGATTTCACTTTATTGAACATGGCTTTGTCCAAGGTTTTGTAGAGAATGTCCTTGGCTACATTGTCCAGGTTGTATCTTTTTTCTGTCATCATTTGTCCACTCGTTCTTGGTTTTTCAACCATGGGTGCAGGTCTTGATCTTCTTCCCCTTCACCGCAACTCTTCGCATGACAATTTGTGTTCACCTTTAATATTTGCAGAGGCCCATCTTCTATCACTATCCACATCTCATCATGTAATGCCGATAGGTGAGCTTCATCATGCGAATTTTCCAATCATCAAATTCTTCAATAGTGAACATAGGAATGCGTGTTAGATTTGCTTCCATGATAATAACTTTTAATGATAGAAAAGAGTTTTGAAAGTTTAAGTACTAAAGCAGACTTTTGAAAAGTTTGGAGATCTAGTTCAAGAACGGTGCGGAGGGTTCAATGAACCAACCGCTCTCCGATACCACTTGTAGGTCCCAAGGGGTGTAAGTGTAAGGTTTAGAAGGGGGTTGAATAAACCTTACCAAATTTTCGATTTAGGCCTTTTTAAATCTCTGAGTTCTACACAATTTGTGTCCTTGATGGACGGTCGAATTAGTCCTCTCAAGAGAGTTAATCTCTCAACAACTCACTGAAATTGAGTACATTAATAGAGTAACTCAAATTTGTTGGCTATAAATTGACTCAATTGTGGTTTTGTTTTCATTGGAAGACTTAACACCCTTAAGTTTGATTAAGCAAGTTTTTACTGACTTGATTTAGATTTATAGATTATCAAATGGATAGCAAATTTATCAAACAGATATAAGCAATTAAAAGTGCGTAAATTTGAATCTTTGAAATGTAAATGACACAAAAAGTTTTTATAGAGGTTCGAAGATGGGGTAATTCTTCTACTCCTCTCTTCTCCAACTCCCGGAGGAATCCACTAAGTAATGATCGGTTTACAAAGTGGTAACAGTCCCGATACAAGTCTTGATCACAACGGCCGACTTGATCCTTTGGGACTCGATCTGAGACGCCTTGATCACTCGGTGGCTCTCGTGACGACTCGGCTTCTTCACAGGGTTTGCTTGCTTGCTACTATGACTCACTTGCTCAAGCACTTTGGATTTGATCACGAAGCCCTCCAAAAGCTTAAGACTTGGTTCACCTTGAACCTTTCTACAATCCTTATTGGAATGTAGACCCCTTGTTTTCGATATTTTCCTCTTCAACTGATTGAAGTTCTCTTTCCTTCACAGGTAAGTGTTGGATTGATGTACTTGAGATGTAGGCTTGAGGATTGAGAATGTTTCGATTATTGATAAGCTTGTATATCTCACGTGTGTCATTCATCTCCTTTTCTCAAACAAACTCCTCGGCCTTTTATAGTGAACTTTCAAAAATTTGCCCGTTGAAGAGATAGGCTCATTTTTGAAAATCACTTTGCAAATCGTTGGTATGCGATTCTTGGAATTGCCATTTCCTCGTATGAAATGTTTTATCATCTTTTCGAGTTCGACACGGTGTAGTGCTTCCCATTGGTTCATTTCTTTTGCACGCTTCGGGACTCGAGCACTCCAAGAAAGGTAGTGTGGAGATATTACTTGTTTAAGTAAATCTCTTGATTGCGGCAACGGTTCTTTTACGATTATCTCGACTTGACCGCATTTCCTCGCTTTCCCAGGTGACTTAGAGTCACTTCCAATCATTGGATGACTCTTGTCACTTCAGACTTGAGACTTGGCTTCTCTTGAGTTGACTTGATCGATGTTCCACTCATTTTGCATCTCACCGCTTCTTGATCGAGTTCTGTCGCTCTTCTTTGTTGTACTCATTGTCTCACAACAGAGTTTTCCTTCAAGCCTTGATTGTCTTCTTGCAAGTTGGAGCGTAGCAGACTTAACTCACTTCGGCTTGGCCAGCTCTAATTGTTACAATACATTTCAAAGCAAGAATTGGGGAGCCAACTTTCTATTCTAAGTTTTAAATGGCATTCATCAAAATCTAAACAATAGAATTCCTAACACACTCGTTGCTATATAAATGTGAGAAACCACCACATTCTTCCTAGGGTTTCGAGTATTCCTAGGGTTTCGAGTGTGGGCTATAGGGTTTGAGAAAAAATGGTGTCCATCAGGGGGAAGAAATCAAGAACTGACGTTGATCAATTCAACCAGGGTGACTTGATCCTCGCTATGGAGAAGCTTCAGGAAGTCCAAGATGAGCTTGAGAAGGTTTTGATTTTCCAATTTTATTTTTTTTTGAAAAAAAATTGTTTGATTTTTTGTTGGTATCTTTATAAGGTTATTGAATGGTGTTTTTGTGTGATCAATCTTGTTTTCTTTGGTTTATTTGTAACTTTTATTACTGAATTATTCTTTGGTTGGTTTACTAATATGTGTTTGCTGAATTTCTCTGATATGCATTGATGTTAAAATGGGGGATCTTGTTTTTAGTCCCCTGTGGAGCTGCATGATGTGCTTGATTATTTTTTGAAGGAATATAAGGGTTCTAGAAACTTATGATTATTCTGTTTGAATTGTATGTGATACCATTTGCTATTTGCTTGCACTGCCCCTGCTTGATTTTTCATTTTTAAGCTTAATCTTGTCCATGCCAAGCCTCATGGCCTAATGGTAATATTGAATTGTTTGTAGCTTTAGTTGATTTTATTTGTTCAAAGTCAATTTGATTGATGTGTTGTTGTCTAGAAATCCATTTGTTTGTTAGTTATAATATAATGCGACCCCTTGAACAAACCACATTACATTTTTTTTTCGTAATGTGGTATTAAATCTACATAACATTGACACTCAACATTTTTTTAAGTACAAATCATGGGAGGGAAGGGGATTGATGGGAATCAAACCGCATGCCTAGTCTGGGCTGGAGAGTCTTTAAACACTTTGCTACTATTTGATTCCCACATTGGCACGCAACTTGAAAATGCTATCATGACCATGTAACCAAATGTCAGTTTACGAAGGTATACACACATGCACGCGCACACACACACACACACACACACATATATATATATATATATATACACGTATATTTGTGTTTCTCTATCAGTGTCATCGCCGTTGGTGAAATTAATCTGATATGATTTCAAATGGCTTTTGTTGAATTAGTTAGTTACGTTTATTTTTGAATTTGAACGGTCGTATGCTGAAATAGGTCTCTTAAGTGGATATTTGGTTTGCCACGTGGAACACTGGTGTCTGTCGTCAAAGCAGATGCCGTGTTTACAAATATAATGAACAATGGTTTCATGGATGCATTTATGTAGAAACAACCTCCTGCTGTTGTCATATCAGCTCTCTGCTATTTTCCTTTTTTAACTTTGTTTCGTTTAGACATCAGTACGGCTTTAATGAAATACTAAAGAGGAGTATGTTTGAATGCCAAAAGATACTGCATGTAATTTCAGTATGACTGATTGACTGGAATAAATAGATGAACAAATGCCGACAACATATGCACCTCAAATTTGGTATCTAACAAGCAGAATTAAGATGAAATGGATCGATAATTATACTTCAGAATAGCAGTTCATTTTAATATCGAACAAGCATTATTATACCTCAAAATAGTCCATTTTGGATCTAAACCGATTATGTGTATCCGTAATTGTTTCATGAAGAATTTTCTGTTGAGGCAAATGGTGCGGTAGACGAACATGTAGTTGACAAATATTATGGTTAGATCTTGTTTAACCAAATTAGGATTAGAAATTTTATTCCGTTGTGGGACCCCTGCTATAAATTCTTGTGCAACTTTTTTCCAATCATAATTATGATATATTCCGAGTTAAGTAAAGTACATGTGGGCCCCACTTACCGAGGTGTTTGAGCGTATTCGTTCACGTGTACAGTTGGTGTAAATCATCTATATTAGGTGATTGATTTCTAGTTTATGATAGATTTCATACTAGTAAAACAAATGTGAGGTGTTTTTTTGTACGGAGACTAGTTTTACATTATGTGCCCTTTATTATTTGAATAATTGATTGTTGCCACACGAACCCGAGAATTCAATGCAAAGAATATTGTCCTATGAGTATTTGTTGTTTTCGGTTGATGTAAATATCTATTACCATAGTTATGGGACATGCCTGCTATAAATCAAAACTTGATTCATCGAATGCTACATGCATGTAGCTAGTATTTATGACAGGGCCTGAATCATCATTTGAAACAATTTTTAATGAGGGAAAAATAAGATCAATTTTTACTGCAATTGTGTAGATTAACGAAGAAGCCAACAGGGAGATATTGAAAATCGAGGAGAAATACAACAAGGTGAAAGAGCCTGTTTATGCCAGAAGAGATAAGATCATCAGTTCTAGTCCGGACTTTTGGTTGACCGCTGTGAGTAACTAATTCCTTCCCTATTCTTGCATTCATAGGCATTACTCCTTATAATTCATATTTGAGCTGAATTGGTATTCAGTGATAATGTCCCCGTTGCTTTTTATTTTTTGCAGTTCCTGAATCATCCTACACTTGGTAATCTGTTGAACGAGGAGGATCAAAAGGTCTGATACAAAATAAGACCGGTTAACTTTAGAAATTAAGTCTTTTATATATGCTTTGATATCCTGAGCTCGTCCGTAAGGAGATATTTGAATTGAAAATAATCTCATTAATTTCTCTTTTGCGTGATCTAGATATTCAAATATTTGGATTCTCTCCATGTGGAGCACTTTAAAGACCTCAGAAAGGGCTATTGCATCTCATTCGTAAGTCTTCCTACTTTTTTTCTGCACAAAAGATCGTTTTCCACATTTCCCCAAATTAAAATGAAACGGAGAAGTCCAGAAGAATAAATTGTGGTTTCTAATTTACTATAGTTATATCATTCACACTCACTTGAAAAGTGAAAATCTTTCTTCTTTACGAGCTCCTGAATTTCAAGGCCAACCCGTATTTTAAGAATACTAAATTGACAATGACCATTAAGTTCTTGGACAATGGAACTCTTAAGTCAGCTGGTACAATCATCCAATGGAATGAGGGCAAGGTACTGTGGTTATTTTCTCTTTTCCTCTTTGCTTTCATGTTCGAGTTTATTTTCTAAGCTCTTTGTGATTTTTGCGTGGCCAGGCCCCCCCGCCGATGGCGGTGACGGTCGAGAAAAAAGGAAACAAACGGCCGTTACACGTAAGGTTTTTTTCCCCATTGCATTGTCTACTTTTAATATTGAGAATTTGGATAATATATTGCTGAAGGGCAAAGCCTTGATGTATATTATTTCTCACTTAAAAACAATTTCATGAATGCAGCAGCTTCTTTACTTGGTTCGGCTTTCACCCAGAATTGGAGGTGGATTAGGATGTGGTAATAAATTGATGCCATAATATAATTTAAAGGGCTTGTTGCAAGAGCTCACCTATGATTTGGGCTAATTACAAAAAAAATCTGGAGATGTTTCAAAATTACAAAATACACCCTCAAGTTTGTTTATGTCTTAATAAGGGGGTAATTGTAATATTTTTAAAAATGTCAGGGCGGTTTTTCAAATGTTTTTTTGCTTATAAAGGGGGAAAATATAAGACGGAATCAAACCTCAAGGGCTTTTTTTTTGCATTTTTCAAAAATCTCTGAATTTTTTTGTAATTAGACTGAACCTAAGAGGTTTTTCTATAATCATCCCTAATTTAAATGTTGTTGTGGCCTTGCCTTGCAATAGAAGAACAAATATTGTTACTTTTGCACTATTAGCATGTCCAATGTTTCCTTGTCCACTTTATTTTCGTGGCCTAATGCTTTATTCTCCACGAACTGCAGGTCGCGGAGCTAATTAGGGAAGATTTATGGCCGAATCCAATCGAACATCTTAACAATGTAATGTTTTTACTGATTTCACTCTATTGCGGTATTAAAACCCTTTATGGTTCTCTTAGCTAAAAACTAATGACTGCAGGAAGAAGACGATGATGATACCGATGATGATGAGGACGATGACGTACGTACTAAATTCTCTATCCTGACTTACGGGTGTATTTGGATGGGGGGATTTGGGAGGAGGGATTTGAAATCCTTAGCTAAATCTATACCCCTGTTTGGCATTTAAATTCAAACCAATGGATTTCATATCCCTCTTTAAGTTTTAGTTTATTTTCAAAGGATTTCAATTCCTCCCAAAACCTAGTTTTGAAATCCATTCTTTTTTTCCCCTTTATGCTCACTTGTATATTTACGCACAATTACATACATTGCACACGTTTACACACACTACACACACATTTACACACATTACACCCATTTACACACTCCACGCAATGCACACACTGCACACATTTACACACACTGCACACACTACACATAGTGCACACATTTACACACACTGCACACATTTATACACTGCACACATTTATACACACATTACACACACTGCACACATTTACACGCACACGCACACACACACACTTACACTTACACATACTCTCCTCGCATATGCACATGCATTATCATCACACACATATTCAGACATAATAAAAGTTATATATTTCATATTTTTATTAGTGTATAAAATTATAATTATTATCAAAATAATAAGATTATATCTTTTATTTTTATATATTAAATATCAATTAAGAAAATAAATAGAGCTTCTATTTTTTTTTTTAATCAAAACTTACACTGGATTTGAAATCCTTACACAAATCCACATCATCCAAACAAGAGGTGGATTTCAAATTCAATGACTTTGAAATCCATTCATTTGAAATCACTCCATCCGGGCCCTAAAGTTATTCTGCATGAAACCTCCAAATTCATTTTATCACATTTTCAGTGTTCGCAATGTGTTCATATTTTGCTATGATATGTTGATCAGTTATACACTTCTTTTGTTAGTTTACATTTTATGTTATCCATTGAGAAAATACATTTTCAACTGGTTTTGTAGTATGTGGTAATATAATTTATCAACTGGTTTTCTAACTATCTCGTATATCGTTAATTAGGAGGACGAGGACGATGAAGAGGAGGATGACGATGACGAGCAAGATTGCGGTGGGAAGGACGATGCATGATTTCTATTGTCCTGTGTTGTTTCAATAATTTTCATAGTTCTTATTATACCCATCTGAAAATAACTTTTTGAATTTTATGAACTTGTGTCCGTGGAAGCTTTTATATACCTGGTAGGTAGGGTTTACCGTTTATGGTATGAAAAAATTAAGTGGGCAGCTGCCTATAGTGATCTATTTTTATGTTGTTAAGAGATTTCCCATGTTTATGCATTGATACACTCATATTGCATAGTGTATACTATGGTTTTCCTGGTTTCTTTTGTTAAAGTTTAAGGGCTATACGTGACCCAATGTGATAGTAAAAAGAGCCCATTACATAAAACAAGAGGGTTCCATATTGGAGACTAATTATGATGTTAGGTCTTGGATGGGAACATGGACTCGAAAAGTTTCGGTCCAAGTTGCTAATGGGTTAAATACTTGAAGCGCTATTAAAACCACATAAGATATCTCCAAAAGAGTGCTTCAACAGTCGGCCAAAATCTTGTATCGTTTTGAAGATGTGAACAGTTTTGTGCGAGAAATAGCGCAACACTCCAGAAAGGGCTATTGCATCTCATTTGTAAGTCTTCCTACTTTTTTTCTGCACAAAAAAATGTTTTCCGCATTTCCCCTAATTAAAGGAGACGGAGAAGTCGGAAGAAGAAATTGTGGTTTCTAATTAACTGTAGTTATATCATTCACACTCACTTGAAAAGTGAAAATCTTTCTTCATTACGAGCTCCCAAAATTTCAAGGCCAACCCGTATTTTGATAATACTAAATTGAAAATGACCGTTAAGTTCTTGGACGATGGAACTCTTAAGTCAGCTGGGACAACCATCAAATGGAAGCAGGGCAAGGTACTGTTTATTTTCTCTTTCTCTCTTCGTTTTCATGTTCAGTTTATTTTCTAAGCTATTGTGATTTTGTACCTGGCCAGGCCCCTGCTGATGGCGGTGATGGTGAGAATTTGAATTTTTTTTGTAATTAGACCGAACCTCAGGTGTTTTTTCTGTAATTATCCCTAATTTAATGTTGTTGTGGCCTTGCAATAGAAGAACACATATTGTTACTTTTGCACTATTAGCATGTCCAATGTTTCCTTATCCACTTTATTTTGGTGACCTAATGATTTATTCTCCACAAACTGCAGATCGCGGAGCTAATTAAGGAAGATTTATGGTCCAATCCAATCGAACATCTTAACAATGTAAAGTTTTTACTGATTTCCCTTATTGCGGTATTAAATCCATTTCCGATTTTCTTTGCTAAAAACTAATGACTGCAGGAAGAAGACGAGGATGATACCGAAGACGATGAGGATGATGAGGTACTAAATTCTCTATCCTGACTTAAGGGTGTATTTGGATGGGGGGATTTGAGAGGAGGGATTTGAAATCATTAACTAAATTCATACCCTTGTTTGGCATTTAAATCCAAATCAATGGATTCAAATCCCTCTTTAAGTTTTAGGTTGCATTTGGATGGGAGGATTTGGATTTGCTGAGAGGATTTGGGGGAAGGATTTCAAATGACTCCAAGAAGAATTTGAAATCCTCCAAAATGACTCCAAAAATAACTTCCAATGATTTGAAATCCATTGTAAAATGACTTCATCCAAACATCATCAATGGATTTGTTATTACGGATTTGAAATGCTTCGCTCCAAATCCATCAATCCAAATGAAACCTTAGTTCGTTTTCAAAGGATTTTAAATTCCTCCCAAAAAATAATTTTGAAATCCATTCTTTTTTTTTTGCCTTTATGCTCATTTGCATATTTATGCACAGTTACACACATTGCACACATTTACACACACTACATACACACACTGCACATATTTACACACATTGCACACACATTTACACAAACTACACACATTACACATTACACACACTGCACACACATTTACACATTCTCCACACAATGCACACCCTACACACACAATGCACACATTTGCATACATTTACACACACTACACATACATTTACACACACTACACCATTTACACACTCACTTACACTTACACATACTCTCCTCACATATGCACATGCATTATCATCACACACACATTCAGACATAATAAAAGTTATAATATTTCATATTTTTATTAGTGTATAAAATTATAATTATTTACAAAATTATAAGATTATATCTTTTATTTTTATTTATTAAATATCAATTAAGAAAATAAATAGAACTTCTAAATATATATATTTTTTTTTATCAAAACTTACAATGGATTTGAAATCCTTACACAAATCCACTTCATCCAAACAAGAGGTGAATTTCAAATCCAATGACTTTGAAATCGATTCATTTGAAATCCCTTGGAATTTCAAATCCCTCCATGTTCCTCCTAGGGTTTCGAGTGTGGGCTGAGAAAAATGGTGTCCATCAAAGGGAAAAAATCAAGAACTGACGCTGATC
This sequence comes from Rehmannia glutinosa, assembly GCA_016081115.2. Lineage (NCBI taxonomy): Eukaryota > Viridiplantae > Streptophyta > Magnoliopsida > Lamiales > Orobanchaceae > Rehmannia > Rehmannia glutinosa. Next base: position 16,240,960 of record CM071929.1, read on the forward strand.
GATTCGACCATGGTGACTTGATTCTCGCCATGGAGAAGCTTCATGAAGTCCAAGATGAGCTTGAAAAGGTTTTGATTTTCAAAGTTAAAAAAAAATTGTTTTGTTTTTTTGGTTGTGGTGTGATTAATTGGTTCTGTTTAAATGGATAAAATTCTTGATTTTTGGTTGGTATCTTTATAAGGCTATTGAATGGTGTTTTTGTGTGATCAAGCTTGTTTTCTTTGGTTTATTGTAACTTTTATTACTGAATTATTCTTGGTTGGTTTACTAACATGTGTTTGCTGAATTTCTCCGATATGCATTGATGTTAAAATGGGGGATCTTTTGTGTTTTTAGTCCCCTGTGGAGCTGCATGACGTGCTTGATTATTTTTTGAGGGAATAAGACTTCTAGACTTCTAGAAACTTATGATTATTCTGTTTGAAATGTCAGGGCAACTTTTGAAATGTCTTTTGCTTATGAAGAGGGAAAATGTAAGACGAAATCAAACCTAAAGAATATTTTTGTAATTTTCAATTTTGCATTATTAACATGTCTAATGTTTCCTTATCCACTTTATTTTGGTGACTTAATGCTTTATTCTCCACAAACTACAGGTCGCGGAGCTAATTAAGGAAGATTTATGGCCGAATCCAATCGAACATCTTAACAATGTAAAGTTTTTATTGATTTCCCTCTATCGCGGTATTAGAACCCTTTCCGGTTCTCATAGCTAAAAACTAATGACTGCAGGAAGAAGACGAGGATGATACCGATGACGATGAGGACGATGACGTACGTACTGAATTCTCTATCATGGCTTAAGGGTGCATTTGGATGGGGGGATTTGGGAGGAGGGATTTGAAATCCTTAGCTAAATACATACCCCTGTTTGACATTTAAATCCAAATCAATGGATTTCAAATCCCTTTTTAAGTTTTAGTTCATTTTCAAAGGATTTCAAATTCTTCCCAAAACCTAGTTTTGAAATCCATTCTTTTTTTCCCCTTTATGCTCACTTCTATATTTACGCACACTTACACAAATTGCACACATTTACACACACACTACACTCATTTACACACTCCACACACACTGCATACATTTACACACTCTTAACACACATTTACACACACTTCACACATTTGCACACACTACACACACTGCACACACTACACATAGTGCACACATTTACACACACTTCACACATTTGCACACACTGCACACATTTGCACACTACACACTGCACACTTTTGCACACTGCACACATTGCACACATTTACACACACTACACACATTTACACACACTGCACACATTTACACACACACACACACACACACTTACACTTACACATATTCTCTTTACATATGTACATGCATTATCATCACACACATATTCAAACATAATAAAAGTTATATATTTCATATTTTTATTAGTGTATAAAATTATAATTATTTACAAAATAATAAGATTATATCTTTTATTTTTATTTATTAAATATCAATTAAGAAAATAAATAGAGCTTCTATTTTTTTTTTTAAAAAACTTATAATGGATTTGAAATCCTCACACAAATCCACATCATCCAAACAAGAGGTGGATTTCAAATCCAATGACTTTGAAATCCATTTATTTGAAATCCATTGGAATTTCAAATTCCTCCATCCAGGCCCTAAAGTTATTCTGCATGAAACCTCCAAATTCTTTTAATCACATTTTCAGTGTTCGCAATGTGTTCATATTTTTTGATATGTGGATCAGTTATACGCTCAGGGGCGGAGCTACTAATGGCCAGCACTGGGCTTGAGCCCAGTGCAATTTTTCAAAAAATTCTATTTTGGTATTATAATTTCTATAATTTTCAAAATTAGCCCACCCTAAAATTTAATGCAAAACCCAAGTCCACCCAAAATCTAAACTCAAGTTAAAAATCAAGAATGAATGATGTAAAACTTTTGTGATCATGAGATTGATGCTATATTTAATATATTTGTAATTTTTGGACTACTTTTGTGATATTTATTTATCATTTGTACACTTATCATGTCATTACTTTTAAATTGTACTTAACTATTTGAATTTAAATTTTAGGCCCAATAAGGTTGTGTTGTGTTCGAACTTGAGCTTATCTTGACAAGTTGTTATTTATCGGGACAACACGAACTATTTTTCACCCCTAAGTATCATCATCAAGTATGAAATTAAAAGGTTATCTATTTTTCACCTCTTTTATATTTAGTTATTGGTTTCTTATTATTTTGTGACAAGAAAACAAATAATAGTAAGAATAGAGTGTCTATGTGATTGCTAATATAAAAATGCCACTGTATTTTTCTTCTATGAAGTAGTTTCTACTATTTATTGAGAAATAATGTAGTTTTGTAATAATTTGTTATATATATAATTTTTGTTCCCTCTATATATGTATACACAAATAATTTTTTTAATGAAATTTTTACTTCTTAGCCCACCCTACTACGAATTCCTGGATCCGCCACTGTATACGCTTCTTTTGTTAGTTTACATTTTATGTTATCCATTGAGGAAACACATTTTCAACTGGTTTTGTTACTCGTACGTGGTAATACAATTTATCAATTGGTTTTCTAACTATCTCTTATATCGTTAATTAGGAGGATGAGGACGATGGAGAGGAGGACGAAGATGACGAGCAAGATTGCGGTGGGAAAGATGATGCATGATTGCTATTGTCCTGTGTTGTTTCAATAATTTACAGAGTTGTGATTATTTCCAACTGAAAATAACTTTTTGGATTTTATAAACTTGTGTCCGTGGAAGCTTTTATCTATAACCTGGTAGCGTTTATGGTACTTGAAGACTAAGTGGTAAGCTGTTTGAGATGTCTTATAGTCGTTTCTATATGTGATATATTTTTATGTTCTTGGGAGTTTACCCATGTTTATGTCATACTGCTTATTACTGCATACTCTGGTTTTCCTGGTTTCTTTTGTTAAAGTTTAGGGGCTATATGAGATCCAAATATCCAATGTGATGGTAAAAAGAGCCCAGTACATAAAACAAAAGGGTTCCATATTGGAAACTAATTATGAAGGGTGTTAGGCTTTGGATGGCAACATGGACTCGGAATGTTTCGGTCCAAGTTGCTAATGGGCTAAATTAAATACTTGAAGTGCTATTGAAATCACATAAGAGCATCTGCAACAGAGTTAGAGTCAAAAACTTGCTCCAACACTGTGCAAAATCCTACCTCATTTTGAAAATGTGACCAATTTTGTGCCAGAAATAGGGCAACAGTGTAGTTGCGCTAAAAATTTTCTTTTATTTTTGTTTTAAAATAATGATTTTAGTGTATAAAAATATGTACTAAAATAGAATATTATAAAATATTTACTTTTAATGCAAGAATTTAGTGTAAACTATTGGAGATGAAGTGCATATTTTGTACTAAAATGGTGCAAACTGCTGGAGACAGTTTAAACTAAGTTAAAAAATAATCAACCAAGTATATGAGCTCGTCTCTACGAGTACAAATTTTTGAGTTCAACTTGTGCTATACATATACATGCGAACCATTTATTATCTTATTTCATATTGATATAAGATTTAAAAGTAAATTTAATTAATAATTTTATTAAGTTAATCATTGAATATCATATTAAATAAGTATCAAACACATATATTGTTTTAAATGGGCCAACAAATAATATTTTTTATAATAAACACAAATTTTTATGTCTCATGATGTCTATAACTGTTAGTTAAATGCGGGACGAAAAAAGTTCGTTATTTAATACGTACGAGTATATTATGAATATTTTCTAACAGTTACGGTGAAAAAATGGGCAAACAATACGAAAATACTTCATATACAGCTCCGTAGACGTACGGGTTCAATAGGAATATAATATAATTGTTGGAGAGTAATAATATGGCTAATTTTAACATTATATTTACATAGATTATAATTCATACTTATGTTTGGATTATGTTAAAATTAATTTTAGGTACTTTATTAATTTATTTTAAATTATAACACAAATTGAAAATATTTGTTTAATAATAGTTAGTGAGTTTTAAGTGAATTGTATTTATACTTAGATTATATAAAACTTAATATATGGATTTTTATTATATTAAACTGTAACTTAACATAAGTCCAAGATAATTATTTAATAATAATTACTATATTTATATATATTATTAATATTCTTATTTATTATTTTATAATATTGTAATTATACTTATAAATGATTTTTTAATAATTTATTAATTTATTTAAATATTGTAAAAATATTAAAATGAAATTTTATTCGCCAAGTATTATACGGATAACTATAATACGAGTATTAAACATTTTATTTAAAAAGTACGAAGTATTTAATGCTGCTCCAGAATGTGTACGGAAAACATATATATTTTTCAATTATTAATACGTACGGTACTAAATAGGTATGATACGCGTATTAACTAAAGAAGTGCGGCAAACACATTTTTCCGCCAAAATAGACGACTGCACATCGTATGAAAACACAAATGTTTGTGATGTCTATAGCCGGGGAAGACAAATTATGGCTGCCAAAAACAGTAATACCGGTGTCGCCACCAAAACCCTCGTCGAACCAGAGAACATCGACACATCGTATGAAAAGCTTCCCCCTCATTGGGCTGCAATGTAGGACTCTTGACACTCTGTCCAGATGAACAATTGACACTGTAAACATTCTACCTCACCTTCCATCTTTGCCTTCGTACAGGTCACCTCCACACACACACAAACACACACTCGCGGCTATATATATGTGAGAAACCACCACATTCTTCCTAGGGTTTCGAGTATTCCTAGGGTTTCGAGTGTGGGCTATAGGTTTTGAGAAAAATGGTGTCCATCAGAGGGAAGAAATCAAGAACTGACGCTGATCGATTCGACCAGGGTGACTTGATTATCGCCATGGAGAAGCTTCAGGAAGTCCAAGATGAGCTTGAGAAGGTTTTGCTTTTCAAAGTTTTTTTTTTAAATTTTTTTTTCGATTCTGGTTGTGGTGTGATTAATTGGTTCTGTTTAAATGGATAAAATTCTTGATTTATTTTGGTTATTTTTATAAGGTTATTGAATGGTGTTTTTGTGTGATCAAGCTTGTTTTCTTTGATTTATTGTAACTTTATCAATTATTACTGTATTATTCTTGTTTGGTTTACTAACATGTGTTTGCTGAATTTCTCTGATATGCATTGATTATTTTTTCAAGGAATGAGGGTTATGGAAATTTATGATTATTCTGTTTGAATTGTATGTGATACCATTTGCTATTTGCTTTTGACCCCCCCGCTTGATTTTTTATTTTCTAGCTTAGTTTTTGTCCATGCCAAGCCTCATATCCCAATGGTAATATTGAATTGTTTGTAGCTTTAGTTGATTTTATTTGTTCAAAGTCAATTTGATTGATGTGTTGTCTAGAAATCCATTTGTTTGTTAGTTATAATATAATGCAACCCCTTGAACAAACCAGATTAATTTTTTTTTCGTAATGTGGTATTAAAGCTACGTAACATTGACACGCAACTTTTTTTTAAGTACAAATCCTGGGAGGGGAGGGGAGGGGATTGATGGGAACCAATCTAGACCTCTGGTCTCGGCTTGAGAGTCTTTAAACACTTTACTACTATTTGATTCCCACATTGGCGCGCAACTTGAAAATGCTATCACGACTATGTAACCACATGTCAGTTTATGAAGGTATAAACACATGCATGTATATATATACATATATTTGTGTTTCTCCATCAGTGTCATCGCTGTTGGTGAAATTAATCTGATATGACTTCAAATGGCTTTTGTTGAATTAGTTAGTTACATTTATTTTTGAATTTGAACGGTCGTATGCTGAAATAGGTCTCTTAAGTGGATATTTGGTTTGCCACGTGGAACACTGGTGCCTGTCGTCAAAGCAGATGCCGTGTTTACAAATATAATGAACAATGGTTTCATGGATGCATTTATGTAGAAACAACCTCCTGCTGTTGCCATATCAGCTCTCTGCTATTTTCCTTTTTTAACTTTGTTTCGTTTAGACGTCAGTACGGCTTTAATGAAATACTAAAGAGGAGTATGTTTGAATGCCAAAAGATTCTGCATGTAATTTCAGTATGACTGATTGACTGGAATAAATAGATGAATAGATGCCGACAACATATGCACCTCAAATTTGGTATCTAACAAGCAGAATTAAGAGGAAATGGATCGATAATTATACTTCAGAATAGTAGTTTATTTTAATATCGAACAAGCATAATTATACCTCAAAATAGTTCATTTTGGCTCTAAACCAATTATGTGTATCTGTAATTGTTTCATGAAGAATTCTGTTGAGGCAAATGGTGCGGTAGACGAACATGTAGTTGACAAATATTATGGTTAGATCTTGTTTAACCAAATTAGGGTTAGAAATTTTATTCCGTTGTGGGACCCCTGCTATAAATTCTTGTGCAACTTTGTGCCAATCATAATTATGATATATTCCGAGTTAAGTACATGTGGGCCCCACTTACCGAGGTGTTTGAGCGTATTTATTCACGTGTACAGTTGGTGTAAATCATCTATATTAGGTGATTGATTTCTAGTTTATGATAGATTTCATACTAGTAAAACAAAGGTGAGGTGTTTTTTTGTACGGAGACTAGTTTTATATTATGTGCCCTTTATTATTTGAATAATTGATTGTTGCCACACGAACCCGAGAATTCAATGCAAAGAATATTGTCCTATGAGTATTTGTTGTTTTCGGTTGATGTAAATTATCTATTACCATAGTTATGGCACATGTTTGCCATAAATCAAAACTTGATTCATCGAATGCTACATGCATGTAGCTAGTATTTATGACAGGGCCTGAATCATCATTTGAAACAATTTTTAATGAGGGAAAAATAAGATCAATTTTTACTGCAATTGTGTAGATTAACGAAGAAGCCAACAGGGAGATATTGAAAATCGAGGAGAAATACAACAAGGTGAAAGAGCCTGTTTATGCCAGAAGAGATAAGATCATCAGTTCTATTCCGGACTTTTGGTTGACCGCTGTGAGTAACTAATTCCTTCCCTATTCTTGCATTCATAGGCATTACTCCTTATAATTCATATTTGAGCTGAATCAGGATTCAGTGATAATGTCCCCGTTGCTTTTTATTTTTTGCAGTTCCTGAATCATCCTACACTTGGTAATCTGTTGAACGAGGAGGATCAAAAGGTCTGATACAAAATAAGACCGGTTAACTTTAGAAATTAAGTTTTTTATATATGATTTGATATCCTGAGCTCGTCCGTAAGGAGATATTTGAATTGAAAATAATCTCATTAATTTATCTTTTGCGTGATCTAGATATTCAAATATTTGGATTCTCTCCATGTGGAGCACTTTAAAGACCTCAGAAAGGGCTATTGCATCTCATTTGTAAGTCTTCCTACTTTTTTTCTGCACAAAAGATTGTTTTCCGCATTTCCCCAACTTAAACCGAGACGGAGAAGTCCGAAGAAGAAATTGTGGTTTCTAATTTAATATAGTTATATCATTCACACTCACTTGAAAAGTGAAAATCTTTCTTCTTTACGAGCTCCCAGAATTTCAAGGCCAACCCGTATTTTAAGAATACTAAATTGACAAGGACCATTAAGTTCTTGGACGATGGAACTCTTAAGTCAGCTGGTACAATCATCCAATGGAAGGAGGGCAAGGTACTGTTTATTTTCTCTCTCCCTCTTCGTTTTCATGTTCAATTTATTTTCTAAGCTACTGTGATTTTGTACGTGGCCAGGCCCCTGTTGATGGCGGTGATGGTGAGAAAAAAGGAAACAAACGGCCGTTACATCGGAACAGGTTTTTTTTCCCCATTGCATTGTCTATTCTTAATATTGAGAATTTGGATAATATATGCTGAAGGGCAAAACCTTGATGTATATTATTTCTCACTTAAAAACAATTTCATGAATGCAGCAGCTTCTTTACTTGGTTCAGCTTTCACCCAGAATTGGAGGTGGATCAGGATGTGGTAATCAGATAAATTGATGCGATATTATAATTTAAAGGGATAGTTGCAAAAACTCCCCTATGGTTTGGGCTAATTACAAAAAATCCGGAGATGTTTTAAAATTACAAAATACCCCCTGAAGTCTGTTTATGTCTTAATAAGGGGGTAATTGTAATATTTGTAAAAATGTCAGGGCGGTTTTTAAAATGTTTTTTTTTCTTATAAGGGGGAAAATGTAAGACGGAATCAAACCTCAAGGTTTTTTTTGCACTTTTCAAAAAATCTCTGGATTTTTTGGTAATTAGACCGAACCTAAGGGGGTCTTCTATAATTATCCCTAATTTAAATATTATTCTGGCCTTGCAATAGAAGAACAAATATTGTTACTTTTGCACTATTAGCATGTCCAATGTTTCCTTATCCACTTTATTATGGTGACCTAATGCTTTATTCTCCACAAACTGCAGGTGGCGGAGCTAATTAGGGAAGATTTATGGCCGAATCCAATCGAACATCTCAACAATGTAATGTTTTTACTGATTTCACTCTATTGCGGTATTAGAACCCTTTCCGGTTCTCTTAGCTAAAAACTAATGACTGCAGGAAGAAGACGAGGATGATACCGAAGACGATGAGGTACTAAATTCTCTATCCTGACTTAAGGGGATTTGAGAGGAGGGATTTGAAATCCTTAGCTAAATCCATACCCTTGTTTGACATTTAAATCCAAATCAATGGATTTCAAATCCTTCTTTAAGTTTTCTCAAAAAAAAAAAAAATCCTTCTTTAAGTTTTAGTTCATTTTCAAAAGTTTTCAAATTCCTCCCAAAACCTAGTTTTGAAATCCATTTTTTTCCCTTTATGCTCACTTGCATATTTACGCACACTTACACACATTGCACACATTTACACACACTACACACATTACACCCATTTACACACACTACACACATTACACCAATTTACACACACTCCACACAAAGCACACATACCGCACACATTTACACACACTACACACACATTTGCACTCATTTACACACACTACACACATTGCACACATTTCCACACATTTACACATATTTACACACACATTTACACACACTGCACACATTTGCACACACACTGCACACACATTACACACACTGCACACACACTGCACACACTGCACACATTTGCACACACACTGCACACACACTGCACACACTTGCACACACACACTTACACATACTCTCCTCACATATGCTATTCGCAATGTGTAATGTGTTCATATTTTGTTATGATATGTGGATCAGTTATACGCTTCTTTTGTTAGTTTACATTTTATGTTATCCATTGAGAAAATACATTTTCAACTGGTTTTGTAGTATGTGGTAATATAATTTATCAACTGGTTTTCTAACTATCTCGTATATCGTTAATTAGGAGGACGAGGAAGAGGAAGAGCAGGACGATGATGATGAGCAAGATTGCGGTGGGAAGGATGATGCATGATTTCTATTGTCCTGTGTTGTTTCAATAATTTACAGAGTTGTCATTATTTCCATCTGAAAATAACTCTTTGGATTTTATGAACTTGTGTCCGTGGAAGCTTTTATCTATAACCTGGTAGCGTTTATGGTACTTAAAGATTAAGTGGACAGTTGCTGGAGATGTCAGATGTCTTATAGTCGTTTTTATATGTGATACATTTTTATTTTGTTTGTTGTTTGCCCATGTTTATGTCATACTGCATATAGTTTTTCTGGTTTCTTTTGTTAAAAGTTTAGGGGCTATGTGATCCAAATATCCAATGTGATAGTAAAAAGAGCCCATTACATAAAACAAGAGGCTTCCACTGGAGCCTAATTTTGATGTTAGGCTTTCGATGGCAGCATGAACTCGAAATGTTTCGGTCCAAGTTGCTAATGGGCTAAATATTTGAGGTAGAGCAAAATTTGCTTTTAACATTGCCCCAAAATCCGACATCATTTTGAATACAGTTTTGCGCAGAAATAGGGCAAAACTGTATTCAAAATAATAATGTTTTAAAATAATAATTTTAGTGTATGAAAATATGTATTAAAATAGAATATTATGGAATGTTCATTTTTAGTGCAGAATTTATTGTAAACTATTGAAGATGAAGTGCATATTTTGTACTAAAATGGTGCAAACTGATGAAAACGGTTTAAACTAAATTAAAAATGAATCAACCAAGTATATGAGCTCGTCACCACTAGTACAAATTTTGAGTTCAACTTGTGCTATACATACGTTGTTACGAATCATTTATTATCTTATTTCATATTGATATAAGATTTAATATATAATTAATTAATAATTTTATTAAGCTAATTATTGAATATCATATTATATATTATATTCATTTTTTTTTTTTTATGAATCAAAGTAGCAAACACAAATATTGTTTGAAACTGGCTAACAAATAATATTTTTCCGCCAAGATAAACGACACACATCGTATGAAAATTGAAAACCATCATCTCATTGGCCAGCAAACGAAGGATTTTTGACACTGTCCAGGCGAAGTGGCGAACAATCGACACTTTTGAACCCTCTACGCTAACATTTGCCTTCTATACATATTCTCTCAATCATCTCCACCCACTCTGCTGTATATGTGTGGGGAAACAGCAGTTTTCTAAATCGTGTGGGTTTAGGGTTTGAGAAAATGGCGTGTAATAGAGCGAAGAAATCGAGAACTGCTGCAGCGGAAGACGCTGATCAATTCGAGTATGATGACACGCTTCTCGCCATGGAGAAGCTTCAAGACGAGCTTAAAGAGGTTTTACTTTTCAAAGTTGTTTGTGCTTTTTTTTTTTTTTTTTTTGAGAAAAGTTGTTTGTGCATATGGTTTATGTTTTTGCGTTTCGATTTCTTTAAAAAAATTTTTTAGTGGTTGTGTGATAAATTGGCCTGTATGATGTTCTTGATTTTCTTATATCTTTATAGAGTTACTGAGTGGTGCTTTTGTGTGATCACATTGTTACAGAATTGCTCTTGGTTTCTACTATGGTGTACTTTCACTGATATGCATTAATGTTGAATGAGGGATCTTCTGTTTTTAATTTCTTTTTCTTTGGGTTCTTGTTTTTGGTTGAACCTTGAAAGAAGGAAAGGATCTAAATTTTGACGGTATTTAGCTGAATTATATGTGATGCCCTTTGCTATTGACCGCACTGGCACCTGCTTGAGTTTTCATTTTTCATCTTAATCTTGTCCATGCTAAGCCTCATAGCCCAATTATCAGAGAGTATAAAATGTTGAACCGTTTGTGGTTTTAATTGATTTTATTGGTTGACGTGTTATCTATAAATCCTGTCGTTTCTTTAGTTATGATATAATATGAAGCAGATTGCATTTTCCCCATAACGTGGAAGTAAAGCTACAAAATATTGGGAAAATGTTCAGCATGTTACTTGTTAATGGATATCAAGAATATATAACCAACTATTAGGAAAAAAAAATTATTATGAATCTATGGACACACACACACACACACACACACACACACACATATATATATATATATATATATATATATATGCGAGTTTCTGTATCAGTCTTACTGCAGTCGGTGAATTAATCTGATTTGACTTCGTATGGATTCGATCAAGTTAGTTGGTTACCATTATTCATGAACTTGATTGTCATGATAATATGCCAAAACAGGTCTCCCAAGTGGATATTTGATTGTCATGAAATTAATCTTTTATTTGTGATTTCAATAATTGACTTCTCTTTCTTGTTAGATATGTTGTGTGACTCATTGAAGAATACATAAATATGAATGCCAAAAGATCCTGCAAGTGATTCGTGTATGACTGATTAACTGGAATAAATAGATGAAAAGATGCCGGACAACATATGCACATCAACTTTGATATCAAACAAGCAGAATTAAGAGGAAATTGATCAATAGTTGTATTGCAGAGTAGTTCATGTTAGATCTATAAACTGGTTCTGTTATCTGTAATTGTTTCACGATAGATTCTCAGCAGTTCTGATCCATCTCGAAAAGAACTCTGTTGAGGCAAATGGTGTGGTAGAAGTAACACACAGTTGACATATATTGTGGTTAAATCTTATTGACCAGATCAGGTTTTCAGAAATTTTGTCCGGTTGTGGGACCCACGCAAAATAAAACTAAGTTGTACTCTCAGATTTTAAAAATTCTTGTTGAACTTTTTGGCAATCTTAATTATGAGATATTCCAAGTCAAGTACATGTGCACCTGCTAAGCATGATGTTTAATTGTATTCGTGCACATGTACAATCGGTGAAAATCATCCATATTAGCCATTAGGTGTAGTATTTCTAGCTTATGATAGATTTCATACTAGTTAAACAAAGATGAGATTTTATTTGTACAGTGACTAGTCTGTTATGTGCCCTTTATTATCGGAGTAATTGATTGTTGCTGGACAAACCAAGCAAGTATTTGAACGGAAAGCGTCCTGTGAGTATTTATTGTTTGCGCTTGATGTAAATAACTATACCATAAATATGGTTCATGTCTGTTGCAACTTGAAACGTGATTCATTGAATGCTACAGTCATATAGCTATTATTTGTGATAGGGCTTGCATCATCATCTGAAACAAATTTTTTTTTTGAGGGAAATTAAGATCAGTGTGTCGTTGAAGATTCATTTTTAACTGAAATTGTATAGATAAATGATGAATACGACGAGAAGATATTGGAAATCAACCAGAAATACAACGAGGTGAGAGAGCCTGTTTATGTCAGAAGAAATGAGATCATCAATTCTATTCCGGACTTTTGGTTGACCGCTGTGAGTAAATAAGTCCTTTCCTACTCTTGCATCCATTGATATTACTCCTTATTTTATCTTTGAGCTGAATCAATGATACATCCTCCCATTGCCATCTACTTTTGTTGCAGATCTTGAATCATTATACACTTGGTAAGCTGGTGACCGAGGAAGATCAAAAGGTCTGATACAAAATAAGATTCGTTAGTTTTACAATTAACTTCCGACAATTAATTGTGCGAAGAGTAGATATATGGAATTGAAAAATAATCTCATTAATTTCTCTTTTGCATGATCTAGATATTTAAGTATGTGGATTCTCTTCATGTGGAGAACTTTAAAGAGGGTTATCGCATCACGTTTGTAAGTCTTCCAACTCTTTTCTGCACAAACAATATTTCCCCAAACTAAAGGAGGGGGAAAAGAAGAACAGATAATGCTTCAGCTGTATCATTCACATTCATTTGAATAGTGATAATTTCTTCTTCTTTGTGAGCTTCCAGAACTTCAAGGCCAACCCATATTTTGAGAATGCCAAACTGACTAAGACCCTCAAGTACATTGAGGAAGGGTTTGTGAGGTCAACCGGTACAACCATTAAGTGGAAGGAGGGCAAGGTAACAATCACACACTTATCCTCTTCGTTGTCATTTTCTATTTTATTTCTTAAGCTACTATGATTTGTACATATCCAGGCCCCTGCTGACCGCAGTGATGAGAAAAAAGGAAACAGAGGGCCATTAGATCTGAAAAGGTATTTCATTTTTCATTGCCTTGAACTCTTAATATTGAGAATTTTGGATGATATATTGCTGAAGGCAAAGCCTGGATGTATATTATTCTCACTGAAGCACACCTTCATGATTGCAGCTTCTTTAGTTGGTTCGGATATCCTCCAGAAGATAAATTGGAGCTGGAGATGATGGGGGTAAACAGATACTGAAATCCCTCAACTTTTTATAGCATTGTCACTTGTTATTATTAGGTCCAATGTTACCTTATCCACTTTATTTTGGTGACCCACTGCTTTATTCTCCACAAACTGTAGGTCGGATATTTTATTATGAAAGAGTTGTGGCCCAATCCTATGGAACATCTTGACAATGTAATGTTTTGCTGATTCCCCTCTTGTCCGTTATTTAATCCCTTTCCATTCTCTTAGCTAACAGCTAATGACTGTAGGAAGATGATGAGGATGATTTTGAGAAAGACAAGGACGATAATGCACTAAGCTCTTGTCCTCCATATTTTGCGCTAAATTAGTTAATAAACTTTTAATTTCCTGATCTTACGCTGATTTTGTCTCCACTTTTTGCTGTGATATGTGGATAACTTATATGCTTCTTTTGTTAGTTTACAATTTTATGTTACCCATTTAGAAACATATATTTTATTTTCTTCTCTCTTGGAACCTACACTTTATGTTGATTCTCTGGTTTTTCCTTTTTGTTTTCATGTATGCCCTTCTCTTGCCGCCAGGTGCACTTGCTTATGAACTTGTTCGCAGCATTTCTTTAGTTGTCAAACTACAACAGCCTTTTTATTTTATTTAATCTCTCTCGTATTGCATTGGATATTTACATATCATATAGTAAGGTGTTAATATTGATCATCTCATTTATTATGATGTGATTCATGGTTTTGGACCCACAGACTTATGACTGAATATGCATTCTCATCTGTCAATATTGGGCTGTAGGGTTTGAGTATGGTGTCTAACAGAACGAAGAGATCAAGAACTGCTGCGGCAGGAGACGTTGATCAATTTGAGTATGATGACATGCTTCTCGCCATGGAGAAGATTCAAGAAGTGCAAAACGAGCTTGAAAAGGTATTCCCTTACAAGGTTCTTTGTGCTTTATATCCTTTAAGTTTTGCAGTTCAATTTTTTTTTTTCTAAGAAAAATCCAGTATTTGGTCGTGGTTGATAAACTGGTTCTATTTACTGGATGACATTCTTTATTTTCTTGTATATTTATAACGTTACTGACTGGTGCTTTTGTGTGATCAAACTTGTTTTGTTGCTTTATTAGAACTTTGTTACTGAACTCTTCTAAGGGTTAAGTGGTTTGGAAATTTATGATTCTTCTGTTTTAAATTTCTTCCTTTCTTTTTTCCTTTTTCCGAAATTATTTTTCTTTGGGGTCCCATTTTTTGCTAAACCTTGAAAGAAGGATAGGATCTAAATTTTGACTTTACTTAACTGATTTATGTGTGGTACCCTTTGCTACAGCTTGCACGGTCCCTACTTGATTTTTCATTTTTCAGCTTAATCTCGTCCATGACAAGCCTCATAGCCCAATGGTAATATCAGAGAGTATAAAATGTTAACTGTTTGTAGTTTTAATTGATTTTATTGGCTGACGTGTTATCCAGAAATGCTGTCGTTTTCTTAGTTATAATATAATACGAGCTCTTGAACAAGCCAGGTGACATATTTTCCATAATGTGGAAGTAAAGCTACAAAATATTTGGGAAGACATTCAGCATACTACTGGAAAATGATATCAAGAATATATAACCATATATAAGAAATATTTTTAAAATCTGATTCGACTTGGTACGCGTTTGGTCCAATTAGTTAGTTACTGTTATCTAGGAATTTGATTGTCATGATAATATGCCAAATAGGTCTCTCAAGTGGATAACGTTTTATCAGCTGCTACAAGACGCCAGCAATATAAGACACTTTCAATGAGGTTTTACTGGTTGTATATGCGGATATGCAAACGCAACCAGTTTGTCTTCAAATGGACATCACGATCTTATGCTTGGATATTTGTCTTTTCCTGATATTATCACCTTCGTGGCTTATTTTTATTTGTGATCAAGTAATTGACTTTACTTCTTTTTCTTGTTAGACATGCGTTATTGCTCATTTAAGAATACTTAAATAGGAGTGAGTATATTTGAATGCCAAACTGCAAGTAATTCTAGTGTGACTGATTGACTGCAATTATGTAGATTAATTATGAAGCCGACGAGAAGATATTGAAGTTGAGCAGAAATACAACGAGATGAGAAAGCCTGTTTATGTCAGAAGAAATGAAATCATCAGTTCTATTCGGACTTTTGGTTGACTGCTGTGAGTAAATAGGTCCTTTCCTATTCTTGCATTATTTGGTTTTACTCCTTGGTTCATCTTTGAGCTCAATCAATGATAATCCTCCAATTTCTATCTACTTTTGTTGCAGTTCTTGAACCATCAGACACTTGGTTATTGGGTGAAGGAGGAAGATCAAAAGGTCTGATAAATAAGATTGGTTAACTTTAGAATTAAGTTCTGACGATTAATGCTGACTCCCTAGATACTACAATTAGCTTCAATATGTGATTTGATATCCTCCACTTTTATTTGAATTGCTTATGTCTGCTGTGCTTGAAAATCTCATTGATTTCTCTTTTTTGTTATCTAGATATTTAAGTATGTGGATTCTCTTCATGTGGATAACTTTATAGACCCCAGAGAGGGTTATTGCATAACCTTTGTAAGTGTTCCAACTCTTTTCTTCACAAAAAATAGGGTTAATATACTAAACCCCCTAACTATGCGTGTTTTTTGCACTTTGCCCCCTTAACTTTTTTTGTGACATTTCACCCCCTGAACTCAAACATTTTTTTGTACACTTTACCACCTCTACAGGGGTAGGTTTAGGAGGCAAAGTGAAAAAAACTCGCATACTTTTAGGAGGCAAAGTGTAATTTACCCCAAAAATAATTTCCGCTAATTAAAGGAGGGCGAAAAGAAGAAACTGGAGTTTCTAATTAATACTTCAGCTGTATCATTCACACTCATTTAACTAGTGATAATTTCTTCTTCTTCTTCATGAGCTTCCAGAACTTCAAGGCCAACCCATATTTTGAGAATACCAAACTGTCCAAGGCTATTACGTTCTTTGTCGATGGAACTCTAAAGTCAACTGGTACAACTATCAAGTGGAAGGAGGGCAAGGTAATGGTCAAACCCTAATTCCTTGGTAAATGCGAGCAACTTCCTCTTTTCCTATTCGTTTTCATGTTCTGTTTTATTTCCTAAAGGGCTAATACAAAAAACCCCTTGAGGTTTGGGCTAATTACAAAAAAATCCAGAGATGTTTCAAAATTACAAAATGCCCCCTCATGTTTGATTATGTCACAAATTTAAGGTGTAACTGTATTATTTCTATAAATATAAGGGGGTTTGAAATGTTTTTTGCTTATGAAATGGGGAAATGTAAGACGGAATCAAACCTCAAAGGTTTTTTTTTTTTAATTTTCAAAAACCTCTAGAGTTTTTTGTGATTAGCCCAATCCTCAGTGTTCTTTTTGGTAATTATCCCTTCCCTAAATTACTGTGATTTGTACATCTCCAGGCCCCTGCTGACGGCAGTGATGATGAGAAAAAAGGAGACAAACGGTCATTACGTCTTAACAGGTATTTCTTTTTCATTGCCATGACTACTCTTAGAATTTGGATAATATATTGCTGAAGGTAAAGCCGTTATGTATATTATTCTCACTGAAGCACATCTTCATGAATGCAGCTTCTTCAGTTGGTTTAGCTTTCCGCCAGAAGATAAATTTGAGGTGGAGCAATATGGGGTAAACAGACATTGAACTCCTTCAACTCTTTATAGCATTGTCTCATTGACTGTGTTATTATACTTTAAATCTGTTTTGGCATTGCTATAGAAGAACGAGAATTCCTACTTTTGCACTATCAGCGGGTCCGATGCTACCTTTTTCACTTTAGTTTGGTGACCCAGTGCTTTATTCTCCACAAACTGCAGATCGCGGAGCTAATTGAGGAAGAGTTATGGGCCAATCCTATCAAATATTTTAACAATGTAATATTTTTACTGATTCCCCTCTATTACAGTATTAAATTCCTTTCGAGTTCTCTTAACTATAAACTAATGACTGCAGGAAGATTATGAGGATGATTCTGAAGAAGACGAGGACGACTATGTACTAAATTCTCTATCCTCCATATTTGCTCTAAATTAGTTCATCCAAACTTTGAATTTTTTGTCTTCAGGTTTTGCTATGATACGTAGATCAATTTAAGCTTCTTTTGTTAGTTTAATTTTATGTCACCTATTGAGAAACATAAACTTTCTTCACTTCTCTCTTGAAACCTACATTTTATGTTTGTTCCCTAGCTTTTCCCTTTTGTTTTCATGTATAGCCCATATCTTCCCCTGGGTGCACTTTCTTATGGACCCGTTCGCATCATTTCATTAATTGTCAAACTACAATGGCCTTCATATTTTATTTACTCTCTCTCTTTCTCTCTCATTGCATTGAAATCTTTTTCTGTCATTTATTATGGTAGTTATGATGTTCTTCTTGATTTTATGCATGGTTTTGGACTCATTGCCTTATGATTGAATATGCATTCTCATTTGTCAATATTGGTTACACTGTCACTCGATATATCATGGTGTTGTGCTTCTGTTTCTGAAATGGGCAAAGAGATCAAGAACTGCTGCGGCGGAAGATGATGATCAATTTGAGTATGGGGATATGCCTCTTGCTATGGAGAAGCTTCAAGAAGTGCAAGACGAGCTTGAAAAGGTTTTTCTGTTTCAAAGTTCTTTCTGCTTTATATCCCTTACGGTGTTTGCATTTCTTTTTCTTTTCCATTTTTGGTTGTGGTGTGATAAAATTGGTCATGCAACCTTAGTGTATTTTCGCATGAGTACAATTGGTCATGACCATCCATATTAGGTGCAGGATTTCAAGTAGATTTCATACTAGTAAACGAGATTTTGTTTGTACAGAGACTAGTCTGTTATGTGCCCATTATTATCTGAGTAATTCATTGTCGCCACACGAACCCATGTATTTGGACGAAAAGCTTATTGTCGTGTGAATATTTTATGTTCTCTATTATTAATTGAATGCCACATGCAGATAGCTATTATTTATGATGGGCTGTATCATCATTTGAAACAATTCTTAATGAGGGAAGAATAAGATCAGTGTGTCACTGAAGATTTATTTTTTACAATTATGTAGATTAACGAAGATCTGGACGAGAAAATATTGGCCATTGAGCGGAAATACGTGGTGAGAGAGCATTTTTATGCTAGAAGAAATAAGATCATCAATTCTATTCCATTCTTCTGGGTGACTGCTGTGAGTAAATAAGTCCTTTCCTATTCTTGCATTAATTGGTATATTCCTTAGTTAATCTTTGAGCTTAATTAATGATAATATCCCCATTGCTATCTACTTTTGTTGCAGCTCTTGAATCATCCTACACTGGGTAGATGGGTGACCGAGGAAGACCAAAAGGTCTGACACAAAATAAGATTCGTTAATTTACAATTAACTTCCGACAATTAATGCTGCCTCCCTAGATACTTCCAATTAAATTTTAGAGGTAATTACAAAAACTACCCTTGAAGTTAGGGTTAATTACAAAAAACCATGAGCTTTTGAAAATTGCAAAAAACTCTCTGAGGTTTCATTCTGTATTACATTTAACACAGAATCAAACCTCAAGGTTTTTTTCTAATTTTTAAACATCTCTGGGTTTTCTTGTAATTAACCAAATCTCAAGGGTAATTTTGTAATTATCCTTAATTTTTATATAAGATTGATATCCTGGACCTTCTATTTGAATTGCTTATGTCTGTGTGATTGTACAACAATGTGATCCTCCACTGTAAGGAGATACTTGGAATTTAAAAATGAACTCATTAATTTCTCTTTTGCATGATCTAGATATTTAAGTATTTGGATTCTCTTCATGTGGAGAACCTTAAAGACTTCAGAAAGGGATATTGCATCATATTTGTAAGTCTTCCTACTTTTTTCTGCACAAAAAGATTGTTCTCCCCATTTCTGCACAAAAGAAGAAACTGAAGTTTCTAATTAATACTTCAGCTGTATCATTCACACTCGTTCGAGTAGTGATAATATATTTTCCTTTGTGAGCTTTCAGAACTTCAAGGCCAACCCGTATTTTGAGAATACTAAACTGACGAAGACCATTAAGTACTTCGACGATAGACCTCTGTTGTCAAGTTGTACAAAAATCAAGTGGAAGGAAGGCAAGGTAAAAATCAGTTGTTGCCTCTTCGTTGTCATGTTCAATTTGTTTCCTAAGACACTGATTCGTACATGTACATGTCCAGACCCCTGCTGCTTATGACAGTGATTATGGGAAAGAAGGAAGCTTACAGCCACTACCTCTTGAAAGGCATTTCTTTTATCAATGCCTACTTCTTAATATTGAGAATTTAAATAATATATTAAGATAATTACAAAACTGCCCCTAAGGTTTGGTTAAATTACAAAACAACCCAAAGATGTTTGAAAATTACAAATAACCCCTTGAGGTTTTGATTATGTGTTAAATGTAAGAAGGTAATTGCAATATTTTCGCAAATGTAAAGGGGTTGTTCGAAATGTTTTAGTCCATGAAGGGGATAAAGTGCGATACATAAATCAAACATCACGGGGTTTTTTGTAATTTTCAAAAACCTGTGGGTTTTTATGTAATTAACCCAAATCTCAGGGGTAGTTTTTGTAATTATCCCAATATATTGCCGAATGCAAAGCCTGGATGTATGTTATTCTCATTGAAGCACACCTTCATGAATGCAGTAGCTTCTTTGGTTGGTTCACATATCCGCCAGAAGAAACATTGGCGGTGGAGTATGATCCGGTAAACAGACACTCAATAACTTCTTCAACTCTTTATAGCATTGTCGCAATGATGTGTTATTATGTTTGGATTGTTGTTTTGCCGTTGCAATAGAAGAACAAATATTATTTACTTTTGCGCTATTAGAAGGGTCAGTGTTATCTTAGCCACTTTATTTTGGTGACCAAATGTTTTATTCTACGCATACTGCAGATCGCAGAACTAATCAAGAGAGAAATATGGCCGAATCCAATGGAATATTTTAACAATGTAATGTTTTAACTGATTCTCCTCTATTACAATATTAAATCCTTTCTTTTCTTTCTCTTAGCTAAAATCTAATGACTGCAGGAATATGATGATGAGGATGATTAGGAAGAAGACGAGGATGATAATGATGTACTAAATTCTCTCTATCCTTTTCTATTCTTTTTAATGTTATTCTGCATGAAACCTCCAAATCCTTCTTATCACATTTTCATTTTTTCCAATGAACTTTGCATTTCGGGTCCTATGCTGATTTTGGTCTTCGGGTTTTGCTATGATATGTGGATCATTATATGCTTTTTTTGTTAGTTTACATTTTATGTCATCCATTGAGAAACGTAATTTTTTCGCCACGTCTCTCTTGAAACCAACATTTTTATGTTGATTCCCTAATTTTGGCCTTTTGTTTTCATGTATATTCCCTCTACACCCTATATAGCATGCTTCAATATTTGGGTGTGATTTTGTTAATTGTATGTGGTAATATAATTTTTCAACTGATTTTCTAACTTATATTATGTTGTTAATTAGGAGGACGAGGACGAGCTAGAGGAAGACGAAGTTGATCAGCCAGATGGAAGTGGAAAGAAAGATGATGAATGATTTTTATTGCCCTATGCCTTTTCAATAATTTTTCGGAGATCTCTTAATTTCCAACTGAAAATAGTTTTTTTGATGTTATAACCTTGTCTCCAACAACGATTTTGTCTATACCTGATATCTATTATGGTAGGTAAAGATTAAGTGGGCAGCTGCAAGATATGCCATATAAATGTTTCCTTGTGTGACATTTTTATGTTCTAATGCAGTGTCTGTCTATCCATGTTTATGTCATACTTGGAGGGATTGAAATTACGAATACTTCCATGGCTCAAACATAAATAATAGGGGTAATTACACACAAAAAACCCGGAGGTTTGGACTAATTAGTAATTACTGATTCAAAATTACAAAAAAACCCTCAAATTTGGTTGTCTTAAATTAAAGGGAACTAAATGGGGTAACTGTAAAATTTCTACAAGTTGCAGGGATGTTTTTGAAATAATTTCTCTTATCAAGGAGGAAAATATAAGATGGAACTAAACCTCAATTTTTTTTTTTTTGTAATTAGACCGAAGCTAAGGGGGTGTTTGTAATTATCCCTAAAGAATAATTGTACTTTCACACAATTGATTAAAAAAAAGCAGCATGAGAAAATGACATGGTCCCTAAAATTTAAGGTGTATAAAATATAAATAGAATTGTGTATATACCTCTCTGGGATGTGTTCACTACTTCCATTCCCAGAATAAGACAGCTGGCTAGTTTATAATGTTACAAAAATCATGTCATTCAGACATTCACCTAAGTAGAAAATAAGGATTGAATTCATCCCAAGTAGAATCTCTGTCTCTCCACTTTTGGCTCAAATTGTCCACAATTCCACCCAAATATTTCTCATGGGACTTCACAACCATCAAATACAGGTTTGAGATCAAAGGGTTACCAAGAAAAGGATCAATTGCCTCTCCAAGTGCAGACACTTCTGATATCATGTGCCCACAATTCTCAGGTTCCTCTTTCAAAACACAGTTCGACAAGGCGTAAAACGCCAGTAAATTCGCATAAAGTGGTAAAAATGCATCCTTGTGATTGCCAACTCCACCAACCCAATCACTATTTCCCCTTTTCCCTACATGGTCACGAGCGAATGCTATCAACTGTTCGGAAAATGTGGTCCTCCATTGATCCAAAAGATCCCTGGCCCCACTCGATTTCGAAACTGGAATAACTTCCAGATGTGAACAACATATCTGACAAATCAACAGCTTTTCTTCATGGTGGTTATCAATCTCCTTGTCGAAAACACGCCTCACAAGGTCTCCTCCTGTTACAACGTAGTTCGCGTTGTTTGCAGCATTCAGAACCCAGCAGCAAAGATAATCTAAATAATCAAGCCAGTGACCAAATATAGTCGAAAGATGCTCAAAACATAATTCAATCACTTTCTCGACTTGGCTCGAATAATTTTTCGTGGGTTTTTTGGATAGAAAACACTTTTGTACATCCAATGCGAGTTTTTTCCTCAGCCCAACATCTTCATCCTCTAGAAGCTTTATGCATGTCCACCATAAGTCCAGTAATTTACGAGCATACAGTCTGATAGGTTCTTCTGACTTAAAATTAGAAGACAGATTATTACTTTCAGAAATTGGGTAGCTGGAAAACAAAGAACCAATGACCTCAGCATGAGAAAGCAGACCAGAAGCTACCATTGATTCTGCAGCTGCTTTTCGCATATTTACAGGCTGTGATGCATCACTGTTTTGTTCAATCAGATCCACAAAATAACTTAATTTTTCATAGAAATCAGACGACGCTTTACTTGGATCAGTTTGGATGAGCTCAGCTGTTTTCATAAATAAGTTAGAAATTTGCTTGGCACATATTCCCAAGCAGCAGATGAGTGTTTGTCGAGTCTTTGCATGCCTTGTGATCTCTAACAGGGAAATCAACTTGTTCCATAACTGGAATATCGAATTGCGGTCCATATTACAAACGTACCTTGGTCCCAAGCTTGGTGGTTGGTTGTTGTCGTCTTGAAACTCAATTGAGTTCCAAGTGTAAATAATTTTTAGAATGTAATGCATGCATTTATGATGTTTCTCTGAATCCAGAAGCCTCATAAGTGTATCTTGAAGATTGATATCAGTCGAACATATTTTCAAAGCCTCATGATAAAACTGATCCCCACGATCATTACATGATGATTCCCTTATCCTCACGAACAAATAAAGCCATTTTAGCGTAGCAATTCGAACTTCATACGATGCATCAGACATGGAGCGGATCAACCTATCCTGAAATCCTGTAAAGGCAGCCTCCATTTTGACTACACTTAACGAACTAGTAGCAGGTGAAGAGAAATTTCTTCTCATCAGAACTTCATCTTCAGCTACTTCTTTATATGTTTGGAAAACACAATTGAAGTATGAAGTTGCAGCTTGCTTGCGAAGTTCTTGAATGGTTGGATCAAAATACGAAGGGCAGTCAGAAGGTTCCAAATCTAAGCATTCTGAAGACAACTCCCAGAGAAGGTTCCAAATGGCACCGGCACTTCTGCTCGTTTTGCAGGTTCTTGCAATACTGAGCATGTTATCGAGCAGTTTTATCATGCAGCCATTAAGGGTGGGGCAATGGCACTGTTGTGGCCTTCCAATCCATGAGCGTGTTGCTAATATTTGAATCAGTTCATGGAGAATACCGTCCTTTCTAGAGGAATCAGATAGGTTTCTACAATTGGTATCAAGAAGAGAGTTCAGCTGTAATAAAATTCCATGAATTGAATTGAAAGAGCCGGAGGTTTTATTAGTTGAGTTTGAGGTAGTCGATGAATCGGGAGTTATGATATGGCTTTTCTGACAAGGTAACTCTGAGGCAATATTGAACATGACGGTTTGCAGTTTCTCATTGGACACCAGACCTGTTAAAGCTCCTGATGCAAGTACACGAATCCGATAATTGCTTTGGAATGAACACCTCCTGATGAATGGCATGAAAAGAAAAGGGTCCAAAGAATCTCCGGTTTCACTTGAAATTGGTGAAGGTTTAAGCCGAGACAAAAGTATCAGCATTGGGCATAAGCTTGGATGTACAGCATTTTTCAGGTTGGATCTCAACCGGTCTGATGATCCTTCCAGAAGCAAGTCAGTAGCCACTTTCAGTTCATTCAATAAGAATGTGTGCAATGTAGGGTACCTTCAGTCAGATTTTTTTAAGAAAGAAAAGAGCCGAATGTTAGCTAAGTTCTGAAGGATGCAAATGGAAGAAAAATTATCAAAATTTGCATCTACATATGCGGTGGGGAAAAAGGCAAGAGGATACTTTAGAAGTTGTACCACATGTTTACTTTAATACCCTGCGCCACTGTGTTACCATCCCTTTCCTAGAACTACCCAGAACATTCCTACAAAGGAACAGATCCCAATGAAATATTGCAGCAACATCAAGTTAATCACAATTCCAAGCTGCTGGCTAATGATACAAAGATCAATTGATCATTAATTTCTGTTTCCTCCTATAGATGAGCAATACAAACAATGGGAGATTTTGTCATTCTTAAAATCTTAGATTTATCAAAATCAACTAATGTTGAAACACCATTATTTACATCAACTAACCAATTTTAGAATTTCCACTGATATGTTTCATGCAAATGTCGAGTACTTTAGAACTTGGAGACAAATATTCATGTGCAAATATAAAGTGTCAGAATAGGTTAGAGAACCAAACTAAAAACAAGAGTATCCCGTGCAGCAGTTATTATATTTTAGACGCCTTAACCATGGATAAAAAGAAATATAAACAAATGAGAATAACAAAGCTAACCTGTGGAAAAACTCAAGCCCAGTTAAAGCTCGCCTTGCTGATTCTCTTTTCTGTATATTAAGAAACCCAATCATGCGACGTACCAAAGCAGTATATGCAAGACAAGCACTGTTGCGGATTTCCCAGTATGAAGAAGAGAAAGAGCGTATTGAGATTATCAATGCCTCGGCACAAAAACCCGAGGTATCAGTTGATAGGTTTGTATCATTAAAAGCTGCCTTGAGAACATTGAAAGCATGTACAGTGGGAACCACACCCTCATCTCGGAACTTGGATATTTCTTTGTTGCCGTTTATATCAGGAGGTAGAGTGCAACCAGTTGTCTGGCTGGATTTCGACGAGAACCCACTACAGGAATCACTACTGGAGCTGTTTGCTTTAGCTTGATCAGTTAAAGACTTCTTAACTACATCTATTAGCCAGCGTAGCCAGCGCAGTGCTCTTGGGAGTAGTCTCTTTGGTGTTCCCTCAGGCTCAGACAGGAAAAATGCAATAAATGCAGCAGGTATACCTGCACTTCTTCTTAACAGGTCATCCACTGTCTGTCCCTTGGCCACGGTTCTTTCCATCAGTTGCTCCATCCAAGATTCTGTCAATTTACACAGCCTGAACATAAAGCAGTTGTCAGAACGTGGACTCGGAACAAATAAATCCATTTTTGCCATCACAATTTTCCAGGTCATAATCAAGATCAGAAAAATAGGATAAAAGTCAGATTCAGTACGAATGAACGATTTGTAGGGACCGAAGATTTAAAGTGAACGATCACTTCAGATATTAAGGGCTGCGCAATGTACAGTCGGTTTGCTTTCCCATTCTTGTTCTCATGTATGATGCAATATTCCATGGTCAATTTGTCAAAATAAGAATGAGTGCCAAGTCTTTAAATCCTCTGTGGCCTTTAAGCATATTGTTGTGGTTGCAAGATAAATAAAATAATTCCGCTTTTAATTGAAAGAATGTGATCCAACCAAGGAGTATTTAACTACATCTATAGAGCAAATTTTATGGGCCCTGTGATCTGAAAGTGACAACATTAGCATCAGCTAATAGAATGAATTTCAACAAATACCTTGGATCATTTGAACAAAGCAAACGGTTGCACAGTGCAGTGAACCCAGCCCTTGTCTTATCAATCGCACCATTATGTTTCATTTTGAGAAGGACTTCTAAGAAATGGTTGCCAATTGTCTCGAGTTGTTGTAGATCAAGCATCGCATCAGATGCCAGAATGGACTCATCAGTAGGATTAGTGATTGCTTTCCCCATTTCATCTGAAGTAGGTAAAGGAACTTTTCTAATTACTGTTCCCAGAAGAAGGCTCACCTGGAAATAAAAAAAAAAAGACAATTAATTAGTGCAAAATTCTCAGAATGCTTGAAATTTTGATGAATAAATTGTATCGTCATTTCCTGAGCATTCTGTTTGCATTGTTCAACTGGAAACTACAGGGGGGTCCTTAAATGATGTGATGATAAAACACCATTTTCATGTTCATATTCATTTTCATGCAATTTCCCACAACATCGGCAATAGAATTTAAATTTCTACTGGTAAACTTACCTCTTTCATTGCAAGCCAGCAACCAACCATAACAATCTGTTCGGAGGGCCCAATATCCTCTACGTCTTTAATGTCAACCTGTGATTTTTGGCCAGATGAATCAATCTCATCTGCAATCTCAAGAGGAAATGCCTCATCATCCACCATTTCTTCCATATCATCAGGTAAGTACAATGCATCAGCTGACACTACCCAAAGGGCCAAGGAAGTTATTCGCATGACCAACTCCAAGAGCCTTTTCAATACGTGTTTCATCTCAGCGATGCTATGCAGAAACACACTAGAATTCCAATCCATTTCCTCAAATGTGTAGCGTAAAGTAAGCAATATGCCATGAACAAAACTATTCTTGCATGCCTCTGAAAGACTTTTTTCAGCATCTTCCACAGCAGCAAGCAACCAATCAATAAGCGATATCACATAACTTACCACAGGAGAGCTGGATGTGCAATAGTCCCCTTTCGGCAGCTCAGTCTCTGAACGAAACGAGACAACATTACATGATGGCCAAACAATCCAGCTTAGTTCTAATACATACTTTCTGAAAAGAAGTCGCATCGTCAGAGCTCCAGCATCACTTTCCCGTACACGTGGACTGCAGATTAGCTTTTTAGCCCATATAACTGCCTCCCGGACCAAGTCTGGACTACAAATGCCAGGAAGCGGAGTAGGAAAATATAGTAAAACACGAAATGAGTTTTCTCTTAGTAGATCCCAACTATCAACAATTGATCCAACCAGCAGCAAAGTTGAAGCAGGTAAAGTAAAACTTCTACTGTAGGGGTATAGACTGGTTTCAGAACAAAAATCATCCTGATTTCCTGTCAAAGTTGGGACCACGGGCCAAACATTCAACATTATCAACATGAGCCCCATAGCCATTATCTTTCTCTCATATGGAGCAGAAGGATAGCAGGAAAAAAATAAGAAACAACTATACCACTTAGTAAAATCAAAGAGATTCTCAGCCCTATGTTTTATAGTTTTTTCTGTTCCTGTATATAAACAAACTCCATTTGAATCTCCAGAAACAAGAGGTTTCCAAGTTCCCAGCTTAAGTTGTCTCTCCAATGCTGTCGAACCCGAGAAAAGAACTTTCTGAACAAGCTGTTCCATTTCATTTGGAAAGCAGTAGAACAACATCTCATGTTTAGGGTACGGCTCTTCTCATCAGGCTAAGTTCCAAAGAAGAAGGCAGACTGGCAGTTTTCGGGTTTAAGAATAGAGTTTCTGCTGCATCCATGCGAAGTGACTCATCTATGTGAGTCAAGGCTAAAATGAACCACTTGACTGGGATCTTAACCTCAATGCCCTTTATACCAACAACACAGTGCAAATTACTGTTTTCCAGATCAGACATTGCACCTTCCGGGGACACTGATGAACTCTCATACCAATCAATGTCTCCTTCCATCAATGCAAGTACACGAGAAACCTTGAGTAATGATACCAAAACAGCAATTTTCTGTTCAAGACCAAGATCCATATCCGTACAAGTGATTTCAGTATAAGCAAATAAAGGGCCCTCAACCCGTCCAACCCCAATTAAAGCAAGCATAAAGAATATACTGTCAACATCTAGCTCAAGCAGAACCGGCAATGCATAAGTATTCAAGTTCCAGCGCAGCTTTGCATGTCCAAAAGCTAGTCCATGTAAAAATGGTAGCAAGCAATGACCCCTGTATTTTGAATATCCACTGTCAACACCATCACTACTCCAATATTCATCTCTCAAACACTCAAGGAAACACTTGAGAAAGGTTGTAGCAGCACAACATACATCATCATCAATGTATGCCTTGGTTGTTTCAAACAGCAAGTCTGGATTCATGTCTAGAATAGTCTTAGCCCCCAACCTCCTGGTAAGGGAGGCCAAAGGAATACATCTCCCCTTGCAACGAGGTCCCAGACAAAGGAGATCAGAAGCAATCTTCCTCAAGAACAACTTTATGTTTTCACTACCCTCTGCCCAATGAAGGCTAGACTGGATGTCTAAATAGAGATCAAAGATAAGATGAACTTGTTTAACGGTTTGACTTAAAGGATCTTCTAAGTTATTCCACACAATCTTTAATATCCTTGCCCCCATATCCTCAGGAATCGGATCATAATTATCTGCAATGCTACTGGCATCACCTTGTAGTAATGTTTTAATCTGCTGCAGACATATTTGCATCACAGTTAATGCATGAAAATTAGAGTGACTATCACTAGGATTTTCAGCATAGCGACACAACTCAGGCAAAATAGCATCATAAAGTATTGTCTTAACTGATGAATGTCCACCATCACTGAGTTCCGTAGAACGACTCGAACCATCATTCAACACAACATAATGAGTGTCAAGAACAGTTCTAGAAACTGCTGTCAGTATTCCCCTGATCAAGCAAAGTCTACTTAGCGATGAAAAACTATGAATTTCATCAACCAAATCACCCTTATACGGAATTTTCCCTACCACAGAATTAAGGTCGATTTTACCATCCTCAATGTGAATTTCATGAAAAATACCTTGCATGATAAACAAACCAAGCTCATCAGGACTCAAACACACCTGCAGTGCTGCGCAGAAACTCACGCCAGCTGCCACAAAACAGTCCCTTGAAAACGCTTGTGACTTCAAAATGCTCAAAACATTCGTTAAAACCATTTCCAGGACACTCTGATTATTCAAACTCAAGCCTAGATGTTCGTCGCCAACGTTGTAAAACTTTTCTGGGAAGCGTTGAAGCAAGTAGTACATACAAGAGAGTGCCTCCTGGCATTGTTCCATAACAATTGGTGAAGGCCTTGACGATTCGTTTGTTTCATTAACAACTGTACACAACCCTGAGACCACATCCAACCCCACCAAAACCGCACATTGTTCCACAACTTGAACTAAATATCCTAACTTAGGTGTGCTCATCATTGACAGTGCTGCCCGTGAAACACAGAATCTTTTCCCATTTCTCACATTCTCCCCACCACCATACTCGTGGCATAGCCGCCGGAAACAACCCTCAATCAAACTCCGATAATTCTTGCACTTCGCCAACACAGAAGCTAACGTCCTATGCAACGGCAACGAGTTCTCCAGAAAAAGGATTTCCAAATACAACTTCACCGCACAAGCAACCGTCTTTTCCTCGTAGTTTCCATCGGATAGCAAATTAGAAAACGCTGCTGCGATTTTCTTAACGTGTTCGAGCTGCGCATAAGTGGAGTTGAGTGAAATGAGGTGCTTCAGTTCAGCGAAGAAAGGAGAGTCGTGAGGTGTTTGATTCAATTCCTGAATGAAATGTGGCGGGAATACGACGGCGCTGTAAGTGTAACGGTGGCGATGCTGCAAGGCACGCCATTTAGCGGACATGGTTTATAGTGAGGCGGCCAAAATGTGAAGGTTTAGGCTCAGAGCTAACCACCGGTGGGCAAGGCGGAGGCGGTCAGCGAAGGGACTCGGGGTTTTATTGTCCGGGCTCCGGTAATATGCCTACCAGTTGTTTAGGGTTTAGCTTTTTCAATAGAGAAATGGTTAATTAGTTAATTTGCTTTATTCAAGACAATGATAGATTGACATATATGCCCCTCCATTTTAGATTTTTTTTTTTTAATAACTCAGTGTCCGACTAAGGTCAGACTGAACCATGAATTTGCAAGCCCGAATGACTCGGTCGGTCCGCCTGGTCCGAAGCAAAATATACTAAATAGGTCACGTTGGGCCATGAAATAATGGCCCGAACAAATTTTGGGTTGGCCCAACCTAGCCCAATTTTGTTCTTTTGCACGGTGGGCCAGTACCAGGTCGGTCCTACGTCACTTCTAACTATGCTTGAGGATAGCAGCTCCGAGTCTCCGACACTTCATTAATGCCACTAAATGTAAATTGTGGGAATGCACACGACCAGTGTTGTGGTGGGTTTATTATGAATCTGCCTTCAAGCTCCACAAAATTAAGAGTTGTTGAATCAATTTGTAAATTTCTAAATCGACATGGCCAAAAGTAGATGCCATGTAACAAGATGACGGGTTAGTCGTTGCTACCTACTTTGGTATTTAAAGCCAGCTTCTATACCATCGATTAACACACATTGGACGCACGGACGTGTGGATGTGTGTGTATATGCGTTGATCTAATGGTATAGAACCCACTTGAGTAACTATCCAAGTGGGTAGCATCTACTCACCCAAAAGGTAGATGCCATGTAACAAAGATGACTAGCCACGTTGGAAATACTAGTCCTGTGTTTGATTCTGGTTATGAATGCTAGAAATTCACAAATTCGTGTATAATAAATGTGGGCTTGGTCCACACTTTTAAACTGGGCTAGAAGCCTGAAAGTGTTGATTCAATGCTCATATCTCTTTTTTCTCTTTAATTGTTTAGGGAAAAATAGTAATATAAATTGACACAAATTTTAAACATTCAAATAGTATTATGTATACATGTGAACCACAAGTTGAGATCTGAAATTGATCTGGAATGTCGGCCCATGATCAACATTTTTTAGGGATAATTACAAAAACGCCCTAACGTTTGGGCTAATTACAAAAAAAAACCTAAGGTTTTGGGCTAATTACAAAAACCCAGAGTTCTTTGGAAATTAAAAAAAAACCTTGAGGTTTGATTCCGTCTTATATTTTTTCCGGTGATTTGAAAGCATTTAAAAAAAAACCCTACAGTTACCCCCATTAGATTTAAGACAAAACAAAACCTGAACGGATTTTTGTAATTTTGAAACATGCCTGGGTTTTTTTTAGTAATTAACCCAAACCATAGGGGTGTTTTTGTAATTATCCCTTCTTTTTATGATTTTAAACAACTTTTTATTTTGTTATGTCGACCATATTAAAATATTGTCATTACTAATATTTTACAAGTCATATTTTTCATATATTGTCCAAACACTTTACAATTTTAATATTTAAAATAAGATATTAGATATTATAAGCTCCAAAAGCATTGTATAACATCTTATAAAAAAATTCAGCAAAACACACCCCCATATGGATCACCATCTACAGTACAGAATCATGCTGAATCTCAAGCATCAAGCATGAAACAATTTACACAACATAATGCATTTTGGCATGAAGTCAACAACTCAACATGATTGGGTCCTTATATGAATCATCATTTACAAAGTAACCTCAGGTTCCAAAATCAAGTACATCATAATTAAGCAATTTAATGTCTCCTCCACCAATTTGAATGCTACATATGCCTACATAACTTTCTCAAACATCTTCAACCATACTCGTCAGTTTAGCAAGAATATGAGATGGCCAAGAATCAGAAGTAGAAGGGTAACGGGGGCGTGGCCTGCTCACACTTGACGGAATCTTAGGCATATTCACCTCAGTAAAGGGGCTGGGGAAACCTTGGGGTTCATGATGTAACGGCATGACAAATACGGGACCCACGACAGGGGTCGACTCTGGTGCATGGCCGACTAGAGGGAAGGTGATGCGATCTTCTGTTAATTCTGTTGTTGAATTGGTCAAGAGGTTCAGAAATATCCAAGTTTGAGCAATTAGTCCTCTCGTCTATTTGTCTTTGCAAGTTCTTTATTTGAGTATCTAGAGCTGAAGTTTCGTCTAGGAGCTCATTCCTCTCGGTTGTAACCTGTCAATCAACATTCACGGGCAACGAATATAGAACAATTAAGTCACAACTACAAATCCAAGTCCTATAATAAAAATTGAAAAGAAAATTCCTCATTTTTCTAAGGGATAAATTACAAAAAAAAAAAAAAATAAATAAATACCAAAAGCCTCTTCAGGTTTGATTATGTCTTAAATTTAAGGGGGTAACCTATAATATTTCTATAATATAATGAGGGTTTTGAAATAATTTTTGCTGATGAAGGAGCGGGTTTTTTGCAATTTTCAAAAGTTCCTGGATTTTTTTGTAATTAGCCCAAACCTCAATTTTTTTTTTTTTGGTAATTATCCCTTTCTCTAGTCAATCAGCATTCAATTTTATCTTGTATGGTTTTGTAATTATTATCCGAATTCCTCCGCGGTGTACAACCTTTGGGAGCTAAACTAGTTTTTGACATAACGGAACCAAATGAAATAAAACAGAAAAATAAGTCATATATCAGAAAACTGACTTGTACAGCACTCATGATGGTATTAATTTAGCTCTAGCTTCTAAACCAAATAGGTAGAAAGGGACTAAAATGACATTGAAAGAATTCACAGTAGAAGGTTGCAATAAGGAAGCTTACATAATTAGATTCGGACAAAAGAGTCACATTCTCCTTTTTCAGATTTTCCACCTGAGTTAGCAATTCACCAATGAGTCGAATCGTCTCTCTTAGCATAGAAGCCTTGCCATTGTTCAGATGATCTAGATCTGTATAGATAAATATCCATATATTATCAGTTTGCATCACAATACAAGATGGCTAGTCAAATTAAATTTGTTGTTCATGCAAATTCTTACAAAGATGGCAATGCATACCGAGTGTGTTGCCCAGATCCGAAAATAAGTCATTCAAGTGGTCGCGTTTCAGCTTCTCCCTTGCGGCTTTATGAATTTTCCGTGGAACTTTTCCAGAACTCTTTCTGCGAAAACATGACATGCAGGATCAACATAATTGATTTTCAAGCACAACTCATACACTCATATTTGCAGCAGTACAAAATCAGATAGGGAATCATCTAGGCTAAGGGAGTGTTTGCAAACTCTAAGAAACAAGGTCAGCTTCTGGATCGAAAACATAACTGTTTTTTTCAGCCTATAAGTGGAGAATCACTTTTATTTAGAGTTTGCAGACACTCCCTAAAATCAAAATATGCAGACAACTTAAAAATGAAGTAATTCTGAGCATCATTGCCTGCTTTTGATATTTATGGAACAAACTTTTCTTTTGCGGTTTATGCAGCTAACAACGAGTGAAAAAACTGAAGTTCCACACGCATTGTGTACATAAATACAACATAATTGAACCCATTTACAAAGCATAAATGGACCTGAATTTGAAGGAGCCCCATTAATTCAACATAGGTTCAATCCACAGTTAGCTTACGGCCAATCAGAGTAAGACACATTTTAGGTTCAACCCTAAATTGGAATCATTCTTAATCATCCAGTACTTTCTCTTTATTTTCATACAATCAGGTCTCATAGAAAAATACTATAAAAATTTGGGGAAACAAAAATACCCTGAAATTCCCACTTGCTGACAACCAAACTTCAGAGTAACCCAAAAACAATTAACAGTGAGCACAAAAAAAATAGAAAGAAGAACCAACCTCGTAGTTGTAGACACCTTGACTCGATCACCGACCGGATCAACAATTTCAGAACCCATTCTACAAAACTATACTGATTAATAAAACCAGTCTCACTTCACATCACCTAAAAAGATGTTGAATCTATGGAGTAATTATAAAAAACAGATGAAACCCTCAAATTCTGTAGAATTATACCAGAGAAGAACGAACGGCTGAACCGGGGCAATTTCAATAATTGGGGAAAGGAGGGTGGGCACGCGCGGGCGTGTGGCGAGAGGGAGCGCGTCACGGGGTCAAATTGAAAAGAAATGACTATCGTGCCCTTGTGAGGTTCTCGAACTTTGACGGCTGAATGCACTTGGGTCTGCCGTGAATTGATGCGACGGGTGAGGGTGAATTTGTCTGTTCAAAGATTTGTGGGAAAATGTTATCGTGTGGATTGGTTTTGGTCGAGTAATGAAACCACGTGTATAGTCAGTCAACCTCGTGGGAGAAAAGTCCAATTGAAATGGATTAATTAAATTTAAAGGATTTTTTTGCAATTTTTAATTTTTAGATAAGTAGTTAAGAAACAGTAAAGATCAAATTGGACTAAATTTATGTGTTTGATAATGTTGCCACAACTAAGTTGGTGCTTGGTGCTACATGGTGTCACTAAGTTACTGTTTTTTTATTTCAACGGGAAACCGCAATCAATAAAATTGAAAGGTACATACACTAGGTAAATTTGTGGGTTTGGTGCAATAACTTGCATACCACCAACGTCATGCATGTAAATCGCATTGGGTGTTTGCGCGACAGACCAGACCAAGTGAAACAGATGTGAGAATTTGAATTTAAGAACTCTAACCTTAAAAACTCGTCGTACTCCATTAGGGTACCCCATGTTGAACTAGTAGACTACTATTTTATTCTTAATTATTGTAACAAAGCTCTTCATAGTGTTTTGTTAAAAAGAATATTTGATTTTAAAAATAAAATAATTTTTTTAATGGATGTAAAAAGTTATTGAAAATTAAAACTTGGTGTGTGTGTGTGTATGAAAAGGAAATGAAAATATATTATTACTAGAAATTTGAGTAAATTAAAAGTTGGATCATATAACCGATTAAACTATGACCAACAACAAATACCTATGTGATTATGAAAATATTGCTTACAAGTTAAAACATAAAAATTGGGTATTAGCTAGAACCCAGTCTGACCTAGTGAAAGACTGGGTTGTACTGTAATTTCATAGCGTATGGATTTTATATCTATCTCAAAGTATGGATTGGGTAAGCTCTAAAAACAGCTCGATTGAATTTGATGACAACCCGACCCGGTTAGATTCTTTATCCATAGTATTAATCATGTTTTTTAGTTTCTTTAAGATTTAAGAACATGGTTCGAGTTGATTGAAACATTATTTCACCAAGAATGAAAAATAAATAAATAAAATTACATAATATAAAAATATTTAGTAAAGCTTGCTGGTAAGTAGAATTCACTAGCTAAGAAGTAATCGATCTTTTAATTTCATGATCTCTTTTCATGCTAAACGTCCAATACTTCAAGGACTAAGTAAGGTGTAAGTGCGCAATTAATATTTAATAATTCCTAAAAAAGGTACTCATCAATATAATCAATAATCGATGGATAAATCTTTTTTTTTTTTTTTTTTTTTGGGGGTGGCGGAATCTGATAAATCTTGTTAAACCATACAGTCTATCCCAAATTCAATATTTGTGAAAGGTTTTATTCAATGGCGTAGCAGACGATTATGATAAAGATAAGAGGAAGTCTGCAGACAAAGTGGGGTGGTGAATAAAAAACCATGAAAAATCATATAAATTTCAACTAATATATATTTTTTTAAAAAATTGCTCAGTAAAAAAAAATTTAAAAGAGGGGGGGCCGAGGCCCGGATTGGCCTCCCCTTGGCTACGCCAATGGTTTTATTCCTTAAATGAACACTTGACCCAAGCCTGCTTGCCATGTACAAGCCATGTGTACACCACTACCACAATTCCCATTGTTAGGCAACTAGATGGGATCTTCTATTCTAGAAAAATGTTTCATCTATTTTTTTATAATTGATTCTGCGCTTATGCGTAATTACGCTCGGCGACAACAACTTTCTCTCATTGTTTGCCGACCGACCAGGTGTTACGATGGGGTCACGACGACAACCAAATCCTCTTAGGTATGCTCCGGGGAGCAATTTGATGGAGTAGAGTTTGAACTTCTGACCTCCACCCCACAATTTCTTGTGGTGGCCAGGTGGGCTAAGCGAATGATTGTCACGTGTATAGAAATTATCATATTAAAAACTCATAATTTAGGCTTAATTTATATTTCAAAATTAATATGATAACTTTTATACAAGTGGTCACCGACGAACCAAGGGGGCGACAAGGAGGGGCTGTTGCCCCCCAAAATTTTCTATTCTAAAATAAAAAAGTTCATTTTCGCCCTTAAAGTTTTCCAAAAAAAAAAAACAATTGTAGTTAAAGTATATGAATTTGCTTCTCTCCCCTAAAATTTTGATAAAAACTTCAAACAATTTTTTGTCCCCCCAAAATTAAAATTATGCGTCTATCGTTGCACGTAATAATCATCTATGCGGTGGAATAAGAGACGATGGTTGAAAGTGCTTGGTCGACATATTTGATGCGATTGAAATCTAATCTGCCACCCCCATACCACTTAATCACAATTACTACTTTTCAAATCTCATTAATTAATATGATTCGTAGGATGAATTGACATACCTACAACGCACTAAAAATTTCAAAAATTAAGGTTGTTTGTGAGGGATATGTTATGTGGTGCTTAGCCTCTTGGAACGAGCCAAATGTGCCCTAGGCTACTAAAAAACACAACAATATGTAGGAGTGAGTGATGATGTGGCATGCCCACATCCACAATTCCAGAGAAGATCATATTACTAAATTTGCTGCCTAAATAATTTTAGGATATGTGCATTTTTGTTCAAGTCTAGTCTGATTTACATTTGGAAGCATAAAAAAAGAGTCAGTTTTAAAATATTTTCAGAAGAAACAAACATATTTTATTGTGATTCTGGGGGCGGGGAGTGATTGCCGGTGCAAGGAAAAGATAAAGACAATGAGCGACATCTAGCAAAATTATAGGCAGAAGGCATGAATGAACTGATCTCACACTCGAAGAAGAAGAGATTATGAAGTTGTGCAAATAAATGTACAATTAAGGAGAGCTTACAAGCTTATACCAACAAAATGTATCTTCTTTTCTGGTACTGTTCATTATATAAAAACTATTGAAGTTAATTGTACTTGACTCTGAGCAATTACATGATTGGTGATCCGTTGGGAAGTTGCTTGCATGGTGCGTGTAAGTGAGAACAAATTATCTAGAAAGCGAGTCGTTACATTTATTATTCATTTACATTTGAAATGTTAGTACTTTTTTCAAATTTACTGTTATTTCATGTTTTTCAGGTACTTATACTTATCATTTCATTCTAAACCTATTTATGTAACATAACTGTTCATATAAAATAGATTTGTAGGTGTAAGTTGTAACGTACAACTTTAAGAAAACAAAGTAACAGATTAAAACTACGTTTCCCTTCACCTCTATTTTGTTTATATTGTTTTTTATTTTTGACAAGAAAAAACAATTTTATTAATTAATCCAAACTAGAAAGAAATCGATTGAAGCATAAGCAAATCTGTTAAAAACTATAAAAGATGGAACTGAAAATTTTCATATCATCTAGGTTAATAACAAAAATCGGCTTAAAACCTACAACTTTAAAAATTCGATAATGTCTATAATACATATAAACGTAAACCAAATGGAGAAATCACAAACAAAAGAAAAACAAATAACTCAATTTACGTGGATAAACCACTTATTTAAAACATAAAACATAAAAAGATGTCGGTGGAGTAATTTCATGCCAAAAATCACACATTAACAATGAAGAATAAGAAAAAGAAGCAAAAAATAGTTTTTTTTTGTTTATATTGTTATTTCTATATAGTATCTTTTAACTATATAAAATATTCTTTATGTCTCATTCGTTTTTTTTTTTTTTTTTTTTTTTTGATAACTCGCCTTCTGCGCTACGCCCGACTACGCTCGAGGACAACGACTCCCGCTCCTCATTCTGCCAAGGTAAACGCGGGATATGCACACATCGGCCGTGTTCGATGGGGTGGGGTCTGGCGACGACAACCGTGAGATCCTCCAGGAGGTAAAGAGAACAATTATGTTCAACCCCCAATCTACTAATAACGATTTCTCCCGAATCGAACCCACACGGATGCTATTCAAGATGAGTTCCCACCAAATCTTCACTAAAGACGCATATGCCCGGGAGCAATTTGATGGAGAAGGGATATGAACCCCGACCTCCACCCCACAAACAATTTGATGGAGCGGACATTTGAACCCCCGACCTCCATCCCACAATTCTTTGGTGGTGGCGAAATGATCTAAGCCACCGGTTCTCATTCGTGTGTTCTTATTCATAAGTTTGATAGTAAATTAACTAGTGATGAACAAATAGTATATTACTCTGTTTTTTCTGCAAATTAAAGTTATAGCATCAA
This sequence comes from Rehmannia glutinosa, assembly GCA_016081115.2. Lineage (NCBI taxonomy): Eukaryota > Viridiplantae > Streptophyta > Magnoliopsida > Lamiales > Orobanchaceae > Rehmannia > Rehmannia glutinosa. The sequence goes on from CM071929.1 coordinate 16,279,355, forward strand.
CATTTAACTAGTGGTGAACAAATAGTATATTACTCTGTTTTTTTTTTTTTGCAAATTAAAGTTATAGCATCAACATTTTCTGTACTACTCTCTCTCTCTCTCTCTCTCTCTCTCTCTCTCTCTCTCTCTCTCTCTCTCTCTCTCTCTCTCTCTCTCTCTCTCTCTCTCTCTCTCTCTCTATCTATATATACTTTTTCTCTATATTGGGCGCAATTTAGTTGTATCCATTGTTGAGATAATATAAAATTCTTATCTAAATCTATCTAGAAATTTTTGCCATTAAGACTGTTAGATATATGAGATAGATAAATACGCTTTGTGAAGGTGTATGTTCACATCAAAGTAAATAATTTTTGTAGTTATTTAGACCAACAAGAAAAACGGTTTACAATATCAGTTCAAGAGCGTTTATGCACATCAAAGTAAATAACTCTATTTAGATCAACGAGAAAGATGGTTCGTGATGGTGTTTGTTGATTTAATCAAAAAAGGCTTGTTGATAGACTTAATCTAGATATGTGTAGGGTTGTAAAAGAATCGAATCGAATCGAATCGAATATTCACAGTATTCGATTCGAATTCGACTAATATATTCGAATATTCGTATTCGTATTCGTTTATTATTCGAATTGAAAAATATATTCGTATTCGATTCGACCAATATATTCGAATATATTCGATTCGAATATTCGTATTCGGAGTTTTTTTAATTATTTTATATAGTTTTTTTCGTTAAATTGTGACTAATTTATAATATAAAATTAAAATCTGAATGATAAAAAACTTATCAAATAAGTACTAGTTGGTAATAAATTAAATTAACATAGGAATTATGAAATATATATACATATATATAATATCAATACTAATATATATGTATTTATGAGTAATATATAATATAAATATATATTATTCGAATATTCGATTCAAATATCGAATCGAATATTGTGTTATTCGAATTCGAATTCGAAAATAATACGAATCAAAAAACATATTATTATTTGAATTCTTATTCGAATTTGTCGAATTCGAATCATGATATTCGAATTCGAATCGCGAATCAAATAAAGAATATTTGATTCTTTTACATCCCTAGATATGTGGACCGACAATTTCACTATAAATGGGCATACGCAATACATTTTATGTGTGCAAATATGTATTTATGTTTTAACTCATTTTACTAACATTCTCAAACCTCCCCCAAGTAAAGAGGAGGAGGATACCATATTAGGCCCATAGGGCCTTTTAAAACCTTTTTGTTCCACATAGTTTTTTTTGTTCCTTTTTTGTGTGTGTTTAAGGATGACAAAATGCAGCAAATTTTCCATCACAAATCAAGAGCCAGTTAGAGTATCATAATCGAATTTCACTCTCACTATTTTGGACTCAATTTTCGGCGATGTCGGTAAAATCTAAACGGTAACAAACTAAAAACAAAAAAAAAAAATGGTTGGATTTTGCGTGAGGATTCAACAAGATCTCCGATACTTGACGTGTCGTAACGACAAAACCCCACCCCACCCCCTTCCCTACCCACCCACCCCCCCATATGGACCGGTGGTCCCCACGCACACCAGATTTCAGTTCATCCTACTCCTCCAAATCACCACGTGTCACAAATCGGGCCAACACGTGAACCTCCTTCTTTCTTGGCTCAGCACACGTGTCCAAAGCCCACATCATCATTCTTCCCATGAAAATGCGTGGCCCAGCCCAGCCAAGTATATATGATATTATCACACACGCATATACCACACGCATCTAACTTGAAAAAAATTTCATTGGGCAAAATATTAATTATTGCTGGAGATTATATTTTTTGTTATGTTGGCAATGAATGGTACTGTTGAGAAGAGTTGCGTAGTATTTTCTTTGCCGGAATATACGGTAAGATTAGCGTTGGGGATGGATCAGGGGAGTTATGGGTCTCCGGCGGCGCGTCCGCCGCCGCGGACGGCGGCGAAGAGCTATAAAGTGCATGGTCATAGTCAGATTTTGAGGATCAGAGCAGAGGACTCACATCTAGGAGAAGATGTTGCGCATTTCATGATTTTTTCAAGGCCAATATTGCCGGCTTCCCCTCTTAGCGGCAAGGCTGCTCACTGAATCAATCCAGGTTTTTTGTTACTCTTCTTTATTTTTAGGGATAATTACAAAAAGCCTCTTGAAGTTTGGGCTAATTACAAATATAAGAATTTTTTGTAATTTTGAAACATCTATCCAATATATTTATATCCTTTGTTAATTATGGTTTTTTGTGTCCTTTGTTAATAATTTTGAGTCTAAGTCTTGTTGTGTTCAAAACTATTTCTTGCAGTTTTCTGATCTTTTCTTATTTTTCTGATTCAAGCAGAAGGGCATGAGAACAATTACAAAGAGGGAAAGCTTTGCAGTTTTGTTGGCTTTGGCATCACAGTCCAACTCCGGCCATCCCTCAGGATATGTAGATATTGTACAGAGGAAGTAAATAGACTTGGGATGAAAAACTACTACTGTAATAAAACTCTTTTTTTTTTGGTATGTACACAGAGAAAACATAAACACCGTTTTTACAGTTTCACAAGTGTAACTAGCAGGCCTAGCTGTGTAGTTAAAAACTAAAGAACGCCTGACAAACACTTGATATTTTGGTTTATGGTTTCGTTTCTAGGATATATGTTCCGAATCATTATATGTTAAAAACAAGGAAATTACAAAAACACCCCTAAGGTTAGGATTAATTACAAAAAAACCCAGACATATTTCAAAATTACAAAAAAAACACTTCAGGTTTCATGTTATATTTTGTCTTAAATTTAAGGAGGGTAACTATAATAATTTTGTAAATGTCAAAGGACTTTTTGAAATGTTTTCGAAATTCACCAGGAAATATGTAAGACGGAATCAAACCGAAAAGGATTTTTGTAATTTTCAAAAAACTCTGGGTTTTTGTGTAATTAGCCCAAACCTTAGGGGTGCTTTTGTAATTATCCCTAAAAACAATTGAAAGTATTTAACAAAAACCAGAAAAAAATTTAAATTTAAATATCATACAGAACATGGTAATCAATTTATAAATACTGAAACAATAAAACTATGATGCCAATAACTCATAAACACAAATAACTCAAAATCATAATAACCCTTGGCACATAACAGAACATGAATTACATATGATCTGGAGATTCAGAAAGCAGTTCAACACCATAAAAGTTCAACAGAAAAATAACAGAAAGATAGTCATAACACTAAACCAATAAGTCCATTGGTTCCATCAAGCTTAGCTAAAACTACTACTCTAGTATTCATCATTTTCATCATCCTCCCCTTCAGCAGACTCTGCCCCAACCTCCTCATAATCCTTCTCGAGAGCAGCCAAGTCCTCCCTAGCCTCAGAAAACTCACCTTCCTCCATACCCTCACCCACATACCAATGCACGAATGCACGCTTCGCATACATCAGATCAAACTTGTGATCAATCCTCGAGAACACTTCAGCAACGCTTGTGGAGTTGGAAATCATACAAACAGCTCGTTGCACCTTGGCAAGGTCACCACCAGGGACAACAGTCGGTGGCTGGTAGTTGATACCGCACTTGAAACCTGTCGGGCACCAGTCCACGAACTGAATAGTCCTCTTGGTCTTGATTGTGGCAACAGCTGCATTCACATCCTTGGGGACGACGTCTCCCCTGTACATCAAACAGCAAGCCATGTACTTACCATGGCGTGGGTCACATTTGACCATCATGGATGATGGCTCGAATGCAGTGTTGGTGATTTCAGCAACGGATAGTTGTTCATGGTAGGCCTTCTCAGCAGAGATAACAGGGGCATATGAGGAAAGCATGAAGTGAATCCTTGGATATGGAACCAAGTTGGTTTGGAACTCGTTCACGTCCACATTCAAAGCACCATCAAATCTCAGAGATGCAGTCAAAGAAGAAATCACCTGGACATTTTATCAAACACATTCAGTCATAATTAAATCAACCTTCACGGATTAACAATCTATAGCTACAGAATCCGAGAAATACCTGAGAAATGAGTCTGTTGAGATTGGTGTATGTGGGCCTCTCAATGTCGAGTGATTTGCGGCAAATATCATAGATGGCCTCGTTATCAAGAAGAACAGCAACATCAGTGTGCTCCAGAAGAGAATGAGTCGAAAGCACAGAATTGTAAGGCTCAACGACAGCTGTTGAAACCTGAGGGGAAGGGTAAATGGTGAAGCCCAACTTTGATTTTTTACCATAGTCAACAGAAAGCCTCTCTAGCAAAAGAGATCCGAGACCAGATCCAGTTCCACCACCCACGGCGTGGAAAACAAGGAACCCCTGCAACCCGGTACAGTTATCAGCGAGCTTGCGAATCCTGTCAAGGCATAGATCCACGATTTCTTTGCCAATGGTGTAATGGCCTCTAGCAAAGTTGTTGGCAGCATCCTCCTTGCCGCTGATGAGCTGTTCTGGGTGGAAGAGCTGGCGGTATGTGCCGGTGCGCACCTCGTCAATCACAGTTGGCTCCAGATCTACGAACACTGCACGAGGGACGTGTTTTCCCGCGCCAGTTTCGCTGAAGAATGTGTTGAAGGCATCATCACCACCGCCAACGGTGTGATCGCCAGGCATTTGTCCATCCGGCTGCAACACATGTACAATAAAAGTTACCGAAGATAAATAAATTCAAAATATCCCTAGATCTGAGAAGTTCGGAGAACAGAAAACAATGACGCTCCGTTCTAATTGATAACAACAATAAACAAAACCCGGCTCAAACCAATTATCCCTCACATTATCATTTGCAACAAATTAAACACCGATATGCAACAAAAATATAATCATACATATTGAAATAACCAGATCTGATCAGAACGAATCAAATTAACTCAAAATCTTCTAGATCTAGCAAAATATATCGGCAATAAACGACAAATCCTTAAATCTGAGAGGAAAGCATAAAATACGAAGAAAAAGTAGATCGAATCAAACCTGGATGCCATGCTCAAGGCAGTAAAGCTCCCAACAGGCGTTTCCGACCTGAATACCGGCCTGTCCAATGTGGATCGAAATGCACTCCCTCATTTTCGCGTTTCTGTAGGGAAATTAAATTCGTGAACGGATTTAGATCTGAGAAAGAAGAGGAAGAAGCACCAGGGGCGTATACAAAGACGTCTCTGGTGAAAAACTCCTTGGGTGAAGAATGAAGATCAGAATTTGTGGTGAAAATGGGGTTTTATATTTGAGGTTGGTAGAAAAAAAGAGGGGTGTAACTTCACTTGTATTATCTAGGGTTGATATTTCTTTAAAATTTGAATTTCTTGACAACTGGATGGTGACAGTTGCCGCTTCATTTTTTATTTTTTTACCCATATAATCAGTTTGAAATTTGAAATCTCGTGCTGGAGGGAACCCTTTCTTGGATTCGGAGCAGCGATTTACGGGTTATGGATGTGGTTCTTTTTTATTCTGGACCTGAGATTTCGAATTAAGCCCAAAGCCACAAACATTTGGGCTGAATCCTAAACTTATTTTGTTGCGCCCATTTGTTGTTGGGTTTAATTAGGCAGAACTATATGGATTAGGCTCGAGGATTAGCATTGCTACTTCAATACTGGAGATAATTGTTTTTTTTTTGTACCTATAATAGATAAAATAAATATATGATTTTTTTGTTGGCGAAAAGGTGTTCAATAAAATTGTCAAGTTTTAGTAATAGTTTTTGATGTTTTTACTTCACATATATTAGTTGATAGAAATTTTTCTTATGACTTTTCTTCTAAATGATGACAAATAAATATTTTTTGTCTCTCGCTAAAATCCAAATGTGATTTGGGTGAATAAATCAGATATATTACGGTTCGGGCTGCTTTGTCTTGAATTTATGTACTTCGGTTTGGATCCTGTAAAAGAGTGAACGTTAGGCTATTCGGGTGGAGCCTCAACTAAGACTCTCTAATGCTAAAGTCAGTTACATGATGTAAGTAGGGATGAATAGGCCAGGCGGGGCCAGGCCTTGCGTCGGACGGCCTAGGCCTGATTCACGTTTTTTCGGCCTAAGCATGGCCTCGTTAAATATATTTTTTTTTTTTCAAGCCTGGTCCTGTTTTAAAAGCATAGGCCCGGCCTGAGCCTATTAAAAAGACTGTTAAAAGCCTACGAACCATATTTTTATTTTAAAAATATATTTTATCTATTATAATAATTAAATAGTTATATAAAAAGAATAATATTAGTAAACTATATAAAATATATCATATTTTTTATACTTATAGGTCATAAATAGGCCGACCTATTAGGCTTGAAAGACTATTTTAGAAGTTTTCAAAGCCCTACTTATTTACATAAATAAACAAGAAGGCCTTGTCTCGACCTATTTATGAAATAAAGCAGGCCGTAGGCCCCTGTCGAGTAACCTGACCTATTTCCACCCCTAAATGTAAGGTCTTAAATAAACTGAAGAGCGATGTGACTAACAATAAATGTGATGCATGTAGCAATGAGAATTGTGTTGTCTTATAGGTTTTGACTTCAATAGGCTATACGTTCTAGCTCCACGTGTCAAGATTGCATAGATCCACATGTTAGGACTCAACATAATCAACGGTATAGGGTCATGGGTTGACCCGAGACCTTGGGTTATCATGACCCGAATATGAAACTCGCGGATCTTAGCCCATCTTGGTGGTTTGGCTTATAAGTGAGGGCAGGAAGGTAATTTAGCCTCATGTATATCAAAATGAAAAAAAAAAGAAGGCCTTATGGACTTGATTAAATTATAGCCCAATCGTCTGAAATTGGACCTAAAATGAGCCGAGGTCCAAATCAAAACATTATTATCCTGATCAATTCTACTTTTAATTGTCAATATTTAGTATTTACATATCTATTCATCTCCTCCTACATAGAGTATGTTTTTTTCTTTTATTTTTTCATTTTTTTTAGTTCAATATAATTTCTTGGAAATGACATATCCATGTATGAACCATATATATCTTGTGAGATTGCATAAATGCAACTTTTTTCTAAAAGTTTATATCAACTTTTTTTAAATATTGTGGCCAAAAAATAAAAGGCAAAAGAGATGTTGATGCAGCAACAAATTAATGAGTGTTTGGTGAAGTGTCAAAGAGAAGTCTATTCAATGGGCATCACTCACAAAGTTCATTCCAATTACTACTACTCATGCCCACTCATGAAACTTTGCATTTTATGTGTCCTACATGTCCAAAAAAAGATAAGATACATGAATTTGTAATCTCTATAATTCATTTTCATGTACCAGTTGGGACAATCTTTTTTTGAGCAATATAAGATTAACCCAAATAGATGTGACAATGTATAATAGGTGCCATTAAGAAGATAAAGGGTCAAATTTAGATTTTTCTTGTAAAATTTGAGAATGTTGAAAAGTTTGCATTGGAATGTACAATTGGTTAAATTTAGAGGGCGTTTAGCTGAGCTTATAAACTCTAAAAAAATGTTTGATATTTTTTTTTTAAAAAAAAAAGATACAATCTTACGAGCTCTCAAAATAAGATTTGATTAGCTTAAAAAAGAAAGTGGGGGATTCTACCTTATTTTCAAAATAATATCTTTATTGTAATAACCTTCTTTCACTTTGACCATTTCAATTATAAAAAATGACATTACTAACATGTTATCAGCTTTATCTTCTTATGTTATTTAATCACTTCAGCCACATATTTTTAAAATAAGATTTAACGTTTTATAAGCTCTAAAAATATATTATAAAATATAAGAACTTATAGTTTTTTTTTGAATAAGCTCCGCCAGAAACCCTCTTAATAATAATTTATCTTCCTTTTATTTTCAAACTAAGAATAAAAAATTTAAATTTCTAAAACAAAATAATAAATCACCAGCAAGTGTCAAAAGGAGGGGGGGCACGCCAAGCAATCATTTGATGCTAACTTTGAGAATACATAGACCAATATAGGGTTGTGAATTTCTGTAACAATTATTGTACCAAAGTTTATAAGCATCATGGATTGGGTAGGGAAATCTGATATACAAACATTATTTTTTTTTCTTTTTCCAAATGCTAATTAATAATTACTTGAATGTCCAGAAAAATGTGGACCATTTTATTTTATTAACCATCTTCAAATGGTGGTCCATTTGTAACATACTAAGCTTTAATCTTTTTAACTCTGTTGCATCTCTGGCTTTCTGCTTTTATTGCTGTCTTAGTGTTTATTGTACTTGTTTATGGGCTTGATCTTCAGCTTTTTCATTGATATATTTTCTTGCTACTTTTTTGGATAGGGATCTTGAAATGGACATGATAGAATAAATACAGTAAGAGGCATTTGGTGGAAGTCAGAGGTTCAAATCCCTACTTCATCAAATTGTTTGTGGGGTGGAGGTCAGGGGTTCTTATCTTTGCTCCATCAAATTGCTCCCCAGGGCATATGTGAGCTTGTGAAGATTTGGTGGGAACTCATACTGAATAACATCCGTGTGGGTTCGATTCGGGGAGAGATCGTTTTTAGTAGATTGGGGGGTCGAACATAATTGTTCTCTTTACCTGGGAGGATCTGGTTGTACGTCACGCGGAGACCCGTCGTAACACACTTGGCGATGCGTGCGTGCACATCCCGTGGTTTACCTTGGCGGCGGAATGAGGAGAAGCGAGTTGTTGTCGCCGGCGTAGTCAGGGCGTAAGCGCAGGAAGGCTGAGTTATCGAAAAAAAAAAAAAAAAAAAAAAAGGAGGCATTTGATACAATTCAAACTAGCTAAACATTATATTGACAAGTTGTTTCTATTGTGACAAGTAATCAAATATTTATCACCAGTTACATTATTTAGTAAATTAAGATATTATTAACAAGTAATTAAATACGACCAACGGTTCTAAGGAAACAATATATATACTATTAATTAAATACCAATAATTTTACCTGATTATATGGCAATCCCAGATCAACTACTCCATTATACATAATAACTAAGAATTTGTAACTTAATTTTTACCAATACAAAAATGTAATTGACATGAAATTGGGTGTCATGGTGTTACTAGATGAAATATAATTAAGACTTTATTTTTTTTTATATTGGGTTCCTCAACTCCCTTTCATGTGACTCGAACTGACGACCAATTAGGTCGTAGGTGCAGGTGCTTCAAACAAGTGTTATAAAAATCATGTTGCGCCCTAAGCCGATGCAATTTTGGCCAAATCGTTGAAAAAATTGCCTCGGCCAAAAATCGGGGTTGCTTAGGTGGCAAAAATCGAATCTGGGTCCCTTCAAAAAAAAAAAACGGATTTGGGTGTCCGTCTTACTGCCTAGCCAAAAATTAGCGAAGAATAAAAGAAAAAAAAGTTATCTTCCAAGGCAACCACCAACAAAGTAGCGACAGACGCAAGATTTGAGACATGGGAAATTCGAATATATTTTTGAAGATAATTACAAGAATTTTCCCTCAAAATTTTGGCTGTAACAACCCTTACTTGCACCCTTAGATCCGCTACTAGCCCAACTAGCGCGCGATTTCTGCAACCTTGGTTCGGACTAATTTATCCTGTCACAAGCTGAAATATATATATAAGATAAATATTGAAATATTCCGAGGATAAATTACTATATTAAGTTATCGCGACCAAATAATAAACATCATTTGGATTACGTTTAAAATTTTAGAACTTTAATGAAGCTTCATTACCAGGACCTAAGCACATGGCTTACAAAATATTAGCTGCTAATGAAAAACTAAACTAGGCCAAAATGGGTTCACCATGGCTGATCTGGTGTCCCCAAAAGCGGCTACAACACAACCAAAGCCACTTCATTTTTTTTTTCTTTTGTAAATCATATTGCTTAAAAAGTTAAAATCAAATAAATATTTAAATGGGCCTAACACAGTTAATTAGATGCTCGAGCAGTGACCTTATGAGAGAAAAAAGTAGTCAATATGTTGTCAAAGGATTAGCAGACCATTAGGGTCTTTTTTTGTGACTTAATCTGGATTAATTAAGCACTTATTAATTTTTTGTTGTTAATTCACTTTAATTTTATAATTATTATAGGTTAGGGCCGTTGAGTGGCCGCCGCCGCCCTCATTTTCCGAGTCTTTTCAGTTTTCACACTGATAGATTCTTAAACATTGCCTCAAGACTGAAAGTAATGAAAAAAAAAAAAAGTCATGTTGTTTAGTTTTTGCATGTCATATATGGTCTATTCGATGCTACCCACTTGGGTACATCATCGAGCACATATGCATTTTTTTCTTTATTTTTTTTTAATTTTACATTAAAAATAATTGTTGGTATGATATCTTTTTGGTGGGTGTTCAATTTGTGTGTGTATTTTAGAGCTGACAAAATTGACTCAACTCGATGGTCCACCCCAGCTAGCTTGTATATAGAGTTGAACTGAGCTTCATTTATAGACGTTCAGAAAATATAAGGCCTATTTTGGCTAGGTCCAATGGCGTAGCCAGCATGTTATAACGAGGTGGGTCGATATACGAAAATAGGGTGAGTCGTATAGAAAAATCATATAAATTTTAACTAAAATTAATTTTTTTTAAAAAAAAATTGCTTAGTAATTTTTTTTTTTAAAAAGAGGGGGGCCTGGGCCCAGGTTGGGCCCCTAACTACGCCACTGGCTAGGACCAAACGGTCCGACCAAACATACGTGTATTGGGGTTGGGATTGGGCTACAAGAAATGCGGTCCGATGGAATTTTGAGTCAGATCGACCCAACCGATTTTATAGCTTGGCACAATTGGGCTTGGGTCGAGCCGTCATTAGGCCAAGTTAGCCGGGCCAACCCATTGCCAACTTTAGTTTTTTTCGTCCATAAGGATGGTATAAATTATAAGGCATTTATTAATGATGGAGAATAATTAACAAAAGTAGCCTTAATCATACATTGATTGCATTTTTACTAGGGTAATAATACAGCCATTTAAAAAGTGTGTTTGTATGCGACTCAATTAACACTATGGGTTTAAATTACCTTTTTTACCCCTCAAGAAAAGAGGGTGCATCACTTGCATGAGATTAAACATGATATCTTAAACACGATGGGGATGTATGGATGTATTTTCAAGTCCAATTTCCAGTTTCTAATGTTGGAAAATGAATTTTCAAACTTTATTGGTTTTCGTGTGAGAATTGAGAATATGTTTGATTTGTTGTCTGAATTTCTGTTTGAAAATGAGAATATGTTTGGCTAATAGTTTTTCAAATTTATTTTTGACATAGGTTTGCGTTATTGTAGTGTATTTTTACCTAGGTTTGCGTAATTGGAATGAAAAATTGTTTAGTTGTGTTTTCAAAAGAATATTTTTCATAAAAAGTGAAAACTGGAAATGACTTCATTTCTACTGAAAAACTTTTGAAACAAACATAAACTCATTTTCCGGAATAATTGGAAAGTGGAAAAAGTGAGTTGGAAATACAACCATACATAACCGATTTATCTTAAGATTGCATGCGACGTGATTTTTTTTTTAATTAATTAATTAATCAACAAGTAGATTATGATATAGTCTCATTAATTAGCCTAAACGCATTGTTACACTGTCACAATATTTCCCGAGAAGATGCTAGCCTATTAGTCTAGCTAGGTCTAGACTCTTTGGACCATGCTATTCCCTTTTTAGTTTTAAAAATATTTAATTCTATATTTTCTAGGCACTTTTCAGGACCATGATATATGTAATCTGTACTTTTGGATATCAAGAATCTAGATTAACATATAAAATAGATTATCGATTTATCGTCATGAAAAAATGCTTTTACAAAATAGGTATAACAATGTGGCCATGCAATGTTGGTCAAGGGAAAGCAAGGGGCTGGACACAAATACCCACAACTACGGCACAATTGTAGCAAATATTAAGAAATTTATGGTATCTAGGTGATGAATGTTTGGTGGCCTAGTTGTGGAGTAAAAAGCATCAAAAAGAGAGATAAAGTCCTTGATTACAATTAATGGATAATTGTGAGTAATTGATATAGATTGACATAATTATTTCAAAAGTATACTTATATAATTATATGTAGTTATGTAAGCATTGTATAAGACGTGATGCAATAAATTCGATTGGTTACTATTTTCATATCTCACTTCATCAATCTCAAGAAGTTAATATATACCTTGTTTGAAAACCAAATTAATTTACATTATAAACTTGTCAACTAATTAAATACATTCCCTATTTAAATATTTCGTGTGTCATATATAAATACACAAATGCTTCTCACCTCAAACAAATGGAGAGTTCGAATTTCCTATTTCACCTCCCGCTATTCAATTACTTAGATGAATGACACGTGTAGACTCAAATAATTAACAATATATATTTATTTTCAAGACACTATTTTCAAGGCATATATGTGTATTTTATCGAACCATTTAAGTAGAATACAAAATGGAACAATATATATGGGAATAAATTACTTTATTGGTTTAGAAGTTCCTTGTATTTGGATCCTAGAATGGAACATGTATCTAGTAATAATCTGTTCAAACTTGAAAATTAAAGGTATATGTCACACCACGCGCCTATGGTACCATATTAGTTTAATATATTGTAAATATTATACAAATGACAATAATCCATGTTCGATGAAATATGAGATAAAATACAATTTAATATGAAATACAAGATATCATCCGCTCCAGTATTCTTTTTACCATTAATTTGTGTGTAACTTCCAAGTATACTTCTCGTATCACATCAAAAACAGTTCCTATAATTAATACTAACATAAGTTTGAATTGACAATCCTCGACAACTCCTTATTATTGGAGTAAGCAAATTGGGCATTTGCAACCCATGATGTGACCAACCCTAATTACCAAATTCCTTTATCTCCTTGAGCACATGCATTGCTTCTATTCTCATCTCTCTCCATCTATATGTCTTTAATGAGGTAATTTTAATTTCCCCCAAATTATGCGAATTTTTCTTTATTCACTTAACTTCAATCGTTTTTGAATTTTTATTTTTTCGAATTTTGTAAATTATTGCATTTAATTAGCCTATAATTTTAAATTTACCCCTCATTTGTCTATCGTCTCTACATCTCGATTCTCGAACGATTATTTGTATAATTTTTCTCAAAAACTCTTCATCTTTAGTCAATATACAAATAGTATTAAATAGTAAATTTCACTAATAAAAATAGACTATGATACCATGTTCAAATATCACAAAATAAAATAAACATAAAAGACGATGGGTAAATTTGGAAATTATAGGCTAAGTACAACAATTTGCAAAATTTAGGAGGTTAAATAGAACAATTTAGAGTTAAATGGAAAATGTAGAAAATTACGTATAGTTTTATGAGACAAATTAAGATTACCTCGTCTTTATTTCCCACACAAGCATAGACAGAAGATAGCGATAAAAAAAAGATCCGTCCATTATAACGATTAGATTGTGGAAAGGGAGAAATGTTTGGTTTGATTTTGCTGTACACCTAAACCAAACATGGCAAGTTTCACAAGCATTATGATGAAATCTTGCATGGAATTTAATTTTATGCACCTATTAGAACATTAGAGGGGTTTGTACTTTTCCGAGTCTAACAGGGTTTGATTTGGCCTATTCCAAAACAATTTTGTCGACAAAGAAAACTGTTGGAATGAAATTATTGGGAAAAAAGCCCTCTCAGGAAATATCGTAATCAAGGAATGTGATACATCATATTTTTTTCAGGTTTAGGTTGAATTTGTAGTCTATTCTCAAGTGTGATATCTCATTGTACTGTTGGACACCAGCAAATTAAAGAACTTTAATTGGAGTATTGGTATTGTCATAATTCGATGAGTCTAACTTTGTGGGATTATTTTGAATTTTTTTTTTTTTGCCTATGTTGATTACGTATAGGGATGGCAATGGAACGGGTTCAAACCCAACTCCGCAACAAACCCTTCCTGAACTTTTTTTGCCTATGTTGATTACACTGACGTAGTTTTATTGAATTCAAGAGATTAATTAATCTGGAAATAATTGGAGAACTACATTCATCCAGTTAACTGGGGACTTAGTAAAAATGTTGTAATTTGTGTAGTATCATGTATACGAACACGGAAATCGAGATTTCCTATAGGCTAATTTAACATAATAGGGTTAATTTAAAATCAATTTGAACAAATAATGTAATTTTTTTTTTAAAAAATGGGCGTTAACTGTTTTTTGTCAGAAAAAAGTAGAAACGTCAATGCTGTTTTCTCAAAAAAAAAAAAAAAAAAGTTTAAAATAAGCATTTTTTTTTAATTTTAATTCTGAAAACATGTATTGAATCTCTATTTTCACAAATTATTTTTTTATTTTTTAATTTTAGGATATTATTTTGTAAAAAATAAAAAATGCATACACAATTTTTCGGAATATAAAAATGAACTTCTACAACCCGGTTACATAATCAATCCTAGAAGCCGATTACACAATTATGACAAAAGTTTCACCTAATGGATTTTTTTTAAAGTTAAATTAAAACAACGAAATTTACGATGACCTTATGGAAGACCCACGTCATAACAGTATTTGGCATGTAAATTCGATTACTCTTTTTCTTCAGACATTTCCCTGAAAATCATTAACCAGGCAACGTTATGAACAAGTTAGCTATGATATATAGTTGCAGTATCATTTTCATAATAAACGCATGCAATTCAATCCAAAACAAATGCGTCAGTCTTAATTTTCAATCTTTCACAAGTGAAATAATAAAGACAACATTTACTGTTACAGCACAAGAACAATAAATAGGAAATATACTAATCAATTATATATGGTTGTTGATTCCAGTTATCTTGACCAAATTTCACTTTATTTAATTTCCAACGGATCTATCTGTATTTATTCCATTTTGGATGCAATAAATTTATTAATTTAAGGACTTCATTGCAAATAGCAATTAAAGAGCTGAAAATGCTAAAGTCATTAATCGGATACCACCTTTATACGGCCGTAACGGTAATAGCTCATAGTTACATTGTTGGAGTCAGAAAATAGAAACTGGTTTCTTAAAATACTATAAAAAATATTTTTACAATTTTGAGAATAACATTTTAGAATTTAATTAAACTACATATGAATTATAATAATATGAAAAATATTGATGCCGAGGTTATAGTACCTTTTGTGTATAAATATTGCACATTTGTGCATAACATATATAAAATGCTACATGTTGTTTTACAGATGATTTGAAATGCTATATCTTTTATCTGATAATTCTTTTTTGGTTCTTGATGAGTTTTTTTATAGGAATAATTACAAAAACACCCCTGAGGTTTGGGATAATTACAAAAAAACCCAGAGTTCTTTGAAAATTACAAAAAAAACCTTGAGGTTTGATTCTGTCTTACATTTTTCTCAGTGATTTTCAAAAATATTTCAAAAAATTCCCTCACATTTACAAAAATATTACAGTTACTCCCCTTAAATTTAAGGTAAAATGAAACCTGAAGGGGTTTGTTGTAATTTTGAAACATCTCTGGGTGTTTTTTGTAATTAACCCAAACCTCAGGGGTGTTTTTGTAATTATCCCTTGTTTATATTCACTCTGTTTTCTTGTATTGATCAATGCATAGGGCGTGGTTTTTGAGTATTGAAGTTAATTAAAAAAATGATGAACCTCATCCCGAGGACTTCCATTGTCCCGTCCCTAGAGCTTCGTGGAGGAGATGAATCGTATGATATGCCTCAACGAGTTAGGGTCCGAGCTGCTTTAAATTGGGTCACCACACAAGAAATCCTCCTCCAACATGTTACCACGGCGTTTGAACTTTTAT
The DNA here is from genome assembly GCA_016081115.2 of Rehmannia glutinosa. Classification (NCBI taxonomy): domain Eukaryota; kingdom Viridiplantae; phylum Streptophyta; class Magnoliopsida; order Lamiales; family Orobanchaceae; genus Rehmannia; species Rehmannia glutinosa. The sequence goes on from CM071929.1 coordinate 16,295,123, forward strand.
GCTGCGGGTGCCAGCGAAATGGACATCAATCACCTATGTCTTTTACCAGTTGAGTATGTCCTGGAAGGCGATATTGAAGTTAATTGAGTAGACGGAGAGTGGATTTTAAGTACATGTAACTGGATCTAGCAAGACAATAGTGAGATTGCTTGTTCAATGTGATTCTTCAATAGTAGTTCTACTTGGACTTGAGCACGGGTCATTTCCCTTTTTATCCAACAGGAATTAATACTGTAACTACTCCTCAATGTGCCTTCTTTGAAATGCTCTCAGCCTCTCACATGCTTCTTTTTCCTTTTTTTTTTTTTTTTTTTTCCTACTCCAAAACCAAATAGAATAATAATTGTTCTCATTTTAGAATCGACTTAAAATGTCCATAAATTCAGCATAAAACTAGCAAAAACTTTAAGGGAATTGATTATAGCTCAATTACGCTGGTTGAACATTTGTAATCCATACCATTGACGTGAGATCTCTATTGTAAAAATATCCGCTTAGCCTCGATTAGTCCCCTTTAGGCTCAGGCTCTACTTTTTTTTTTCAATTAGGCCCCGTCTATCCCGTCCAGGTCCAGCCTTATCCCCTCCACCCCAAAGCTCTGCCTAGGCGCTAGGCCCCAACCTGTCGCCTAACTAGCGCCTAACGCTTTTTAGTTTTTGCAACATTGTGTGAGATCAAATCCCACCAGTATCACCCCTCCCATGATCTTGTACTAAAAAATCTAGCAAAACTTTTAAGCTATAGAAGGTAATTTGTGATTTACCCATGGAATTAGCCAATAAATCAAGACTTCCTTTTTTCTCCTTACCTAAAAATTTTCCAATTTCTACTTCGGAAACTTAAAAACATCTTGGTGACTCAAAGAAAACAATTCATATGTCCTAGTCCATTTTTTTTTACTTTATTTGGTGTTCTAATTGAGGGATGATAATTTTTGACACGAGTCTAAAATTTGATACAAAACTTGTGTCGCAACCGGATCTACGAACTTGGACGGTGAACCCGAAAGCGTTCCGAATTGCCGCAAATGGTATCTTCTATTCCAATATTGGTGTTTCATCACCTACTCCACCGCCAGATGCTTGCTAAGTGTTTTTCTTAATGGTTATTACTTTATTTATTTATAAGAACTCATAATTTATGCTTGGAAATCGACAGTGTAATTTTTATATACCTGATAATTATCCATGTGGAATGGGAGATGAAAGACTAGAATATCACATCCGAATCTAATCACTCAAAGAAAACAATTCAAATCTTCAAGTTCACTCGATCTATTTCATATGATGTTCCAATACACTATATAAATGACATATGTACAATTATAAAACCATCTTATACACATAACATTTATTATTAGTGGAATAAATAATAGAATAAAAAAAATTGACACTGAGGTAAAATAATTCTAATTGCACACATGTCAAAGGCGCAGAACTGAGAAGAGTTGGGTAGATTCCCTTTAACCTGGGCAAGACCCCTCTTCCAAACCCATGGTTAACCATAAAGAACTAATAACTTCCCTTTTCTCTATATAAGCAAACTAACTTCACTCCACACACAAACCCACACACTCTTTCTCTTTACTTCTCACACAGTACACACACTCTTTTGACCACTAGTCTTTACTATTTCATTACATTTCCTCCCAAAATCCCTTCTTTCCGGCAACTTTAAGTGCTCTTTCTCATTAATCAGCTCACTTCAGAGTCAAACTCACCGACCCTCCTTTTCCAGATCCCCTGTTTCTTCAAGATTCTCATAACCCTTCTCTGATATGCTGAAAATAGAAAAATCCACCAGAAATATGACAATGCAACACTCATTTATAACCAACATTTAATACTCGAGGTGGGTTCGCCGGGATTGATTGAAAAGTAGCTGCTTTTTCAGTTTAAAGTCTCCATTTTTTTTTTTCTAATCTTGGAAAATGGCGGAGGCGGCTGATGGGAAAGCATTGCCGGAGTCGGAGAAGAAGAAAGAACAGAGCTTGCCGTTTTATCAGCTGTTTTCATTTGCGGATAAGTATGATTATATTTTGATGGTATCTGGTAGCCTCGGGGCCATCGTTCACGGGTCTTCCATGCCTGTTTTCTTTTTGCTTTTCGGTGAAATGGTCAATGGGTTTGGCAAGAACCAAATGGATTTGCATAAGATGACCCATGAAGTTGCCAAGGTTTTGCATTCTTGAATCACTGTATAAATATTTTTTAATTTTATTAATCAGATCTGACGGTTCTTGTTTTTTTTTTTTTTTTTGTAATTTGATGCAGTATGCTCTTTATTTCGTGTATCTTGGATTGGTAGTGTGCTTTTCATCCTACGCAGGTGGGTTTTTTGATCTGGGACTTGGATTGCAATTTAGTTTGTAATAAATATTAGTTATAGAAATTTCGTGGTATTGTAATAAATTTTCTAATTTTATTGCGTTCATACTGTATAAAACTATTAAGCCAGTTCACTACGGATCAGTTGCACGTGGTCCGTGGACTGTCTCTTTGTCTTGATCCTCTTCACCGGTCAATTTCCTGAAAAATATTTCCCTATTTTATATTATCCCATCACCCATCTCCATCAATGCTGATACTTCAGAATTTAATATTTTCCTCTGTAAAGTTTAGTTTTTTTTTTTTTGTCAAGTCAATTTTGAATCCATATATTTATACACTTGTTCTTAATTTAAATCATTCTTGGTGTAAAAACAGAGATTGCATGTTGGATGTACACTGGGGAAAGACAAGTGGGTGCATTGAGGAAGAAATATTTAGAGGCTGTATTGAAACAGGACGTGGGGTTCTTTGATACAGATGCAAGAACAGGGGATATTGTTTTTAGCGTCTCTACAGATACTCTGCTTGTGCAAGATGCCATCAGTGAAAAGGTTTTTTTTAAAAAAAATTTTTCTGTCTTTTGATCTGCTAATTACTCAGTGTGTGCATTTACTGTGTTTTTCCAACGGTAAAATGGTGTAATCTTTTTATGTTGCATTAAATATGGGAATGGATCATTTTCAGCGTGGTCGTTACGACCATCTCGACTCCATCTCCAACAGTTTGCAGTAAATTCTATGCTAAAAAGGAATATCCGATAATATTTCATTTTAGTGCATATTTTCATATACTAAATTTCTCGGATTTATGCTCTGCTATTTGGGCTCAGCCTTAAAGAGTGTTTTGTTTGGCTTGATATTGGGAGTGTTTGCAATGCTTTTCAGTTTTTTTGCTTAAAAAAAGCAGTTTTTAGTGTTTGCATATACCGATTTCTGCTTCTAATTCTACGTCATTTAATCAGAATCTAAAAGTAGGGAGATGGGTGTTTTAGATTCTGTTTCTGCTTCTAGTTTGAATTTTTACAAATAAATAAGTATTTTTACTACTTTTTCACCAAACACTCTCAACTTCTCATTCTCAACTTTTAATTCTATTTTCAAACACTACCAACTTCTAATTCTCAACAACTTCTACTTCTGCTATAATAAATCACTTCTTCTAAAAGCAGAAGTTCTTGCAAACACTCCCATTGTCTATGATCTTGAGTTTAAGGACTTCTAATTCATTTATGTCAGTTGTTTTTCGGTTTACATAATTTTGATGGAGTTTTATTGAATGTGTTCCTTTTGTGCTTGGGATTGTAGGTTGGTAATTTCATTCATTATCTTTCGACGTTTTTGGCGGGATTGGTGGTTGGTTTTGTGTCGGCATGGAGGCTAGCTCTACTCAGTGTGGCTGTGATTCCTGGAATTGCCTTTGCTGGAGGTTTATATGCGTATACTCTCACCGGACTCACCTCCAAGAGCCGTGAATCCTATGCAAGTGCCGGTATAATTGCCGAGCAGGTGAGCTTGGGGAAAAATGATTTGCTTTTTATTTATTTCCACTTCAAAATTGTAGTAAAAATTTGCAATTTTAAATTTTAATTTTCAGTTGTTGTGATGTTAGACTACAAGGCTTTTGTCTAATTAAATTGACAGTTGAAAATATGATCTCAAACACATAAAGAGCTTGAAAAGTGACTATTGGATAGCCCCTTGACCATTGAACACTACAAGAAAAAATCAATTTTAGGTAAATATTGTGATAATGGTAAAGTGTAAGTAAAATCATTATAGATAAATATTTACTAACAAAATCTGAAACTGTTGGTAAAGACCTAAAATATTTATGTCAGTAAATTTAAAATCCGTTCGGTAAATTTGTTGTTAATTGGCCCTTATAGTTAAGGGAAAAACAATTTTTTTTCTATGGCTATTCTGTAGATAATTGTAAAATTTAGCGACAAAACCATTTCTGGAACTTTCTTATAGTAGAAATTTTATAAAGATTAATTTCATAAATTACCCTTTCTGGACTAATACATTTTTCTGTTAACGCAGTCGATTGCACAAGTTAGGACAGTTTACTCGTATGTTGGTGAGAGCAAAGCCCTTGGCGCATATTCCGATTTAATACAAAACACATTAAAGCTGGGATACAAGGCTGGAATGGCCAAAGGGCTGGGATTAGGATGTACTTATGGTATAGCATGCATGTCGTGGGCTCTTGTTTTCTGGTACGCTGGCGTTTTTATCAGAAACGGACAGACGGACGGTGGCAAGGCTTTCACTGCTATTTTCTCTGCCATTGTTGGTGGCATGTAAGATAATATAATGCTAAAAAGAGTTTCTTCTCAATTTTTAAGCCAATATACGTGTAGAAAATCGATCGTTCTGATAATTTGTTGATTTCTTCAGGAGCTTGGGTCAGTCGTTTTCTAATCTCGGGGCGTTCAGCAAAGGCAAAGCTGCTGGATACAAGCTAATGGAAATAATCAAACAAAAACCGACCATAGTCCAGGACGAGTCGGACATGAAGTGCTTGGATAGTGTCAATGGCAATATCGAGTTCAAAAATGTAACTTTTAGCTATCCATCAAGACCAGATGTCATCATCTTCAGAGACTTCTCCATTTTCTTCCCTGCCGGGAAAACAGTTGCGGTGGTTGGTGGTAGCGGTTCAGGAAAAAGCACCGTTGTCTCGTTGATAGAAAGATTTTACGATCCTAATCAGGGTAACTAAATAGCTTATTGCTACTGTGAAATTGAGTATCCAAATGATCTTAAACTAAATGGATAGTTACAAGAACACCCCTGAGGTTTAGGCTAATTATAAAAAAAACCCAGAGATGTTTCAAAATTACATAAAAAAAAACTCTCAAGTTTGATTGTCTTAAATTTAAGAGGTTTTTGAAATGTTTTTTTGTTGGTAATTATCCCTTTAAACTAAATATTGTAATTGATGTTGAAAATGGGCAGGAGAAATTTTGCTCGATAACGTCGATATCAAGACATTGCAGCTGAGATGGTTGCGCAATCAAATCGGTTTAGTGAACCAAGAACCTGCTCTCTTTGCCACTACAATTCTCGAAAACATTCTTTACGGAAAGCCCGATGCAACCATGGTGGAAGTTGAAGCTGCTGCCTCTGCTGCGAATGCTCATAGCTTCATCACATTGCTTCCTAATGGATACAACACTCAGGTTTGCTGTTTTTGCTATATTCTGTAAACCATCAATGGTTGTAAATTGATTTGCTACATTAAAGCTTACTTTTAGGGACAATTTCAAAAATTACCCTTGGGGTTCAGCCTAATTACAGAAACAACCCAATCATCCTTCAAAATTATGAAAGATATCAGTAGGGTATTTGTAATTTTGAAAGGTAGCCGGATTTTTATGTACGAAGGGTATTTTATTCAGCCTTACATATGTTTTAACTTGCCTTTGGTGCTAAATTTACGTGTTCATCCAAATCCAGGTCGGAGAACGTGGGGTCCAACTCTCCGGCGGCCAGAAGCAGAGAATAGCGATCGCGAGGGCTATGTTAAAGGACCCGAAAATACTTCTTCTCGACGAAGCCACTAGTGCGCTAGATGCAGGTTCGGAAAGCATTGTTCAGGAGGCTTTAGACCGTCTCATGGTTGGGAGAACTACAGTAGTCGTAGCGCATCGCCTATCGACAATAAGAAACGTCGACTCCATAGCAGTTATACAACAAGGACAAGTCGTCGAAACCGGAACTCACGAAGAACTAATTTCCAAAGCCGGTGCCTATGCGTCCTTAATTCGATTCCAAGAAATGGTGGGGACCAGAGAATTATCGACGAACCCTTCGACTCGTCGTACGCGCTCGTCACGTCTAAGTCATTCGTTGTCGACCAAGTCCCTTAGCCTCCGTTCTGGGAGTTTAAGGAATTTGAGCTATTCTTACAGCACGGGGGCTGATGGTCGTATAGAAATGGTATCCAATGCCGAAACTGATCGAAAAAATCCGGCCCCAGCTGGTTATTTCTGCCGGCTGATTAAACTGAATGCTCCCGAGTGGCCTTACTCGATTATGGGAGCTGTAGGATCTATTCTTTCTGGTTTCATTGGCCCGACTTTTGCCATCGTGATGAGTAATATGATTGAGGTATTCTACTACCGAAATCCTGCTGCCATGGAACGAAAAACGAAGGAGTACGTTTTCATTTATATCGGAGCGGGTCTTTACGCCGTCGTTGCATATCTTATTCAACACTACTTCTTTAGTATCATGGGCGAGAATCTTACTACGAGAGTTAGGAGAATGATGCTTGCAGGTATTATAAAGGATCGTTATGTGGCATTTTCACAATGTTTTAAAGTATTCAATTTCTCTCCCATAATCAGTTTTGTAAAAATCGGCACCCCTAGACTGATGCGGTTTTGTCCAAATCGCCTCGTGTGATAATCGGGCCTAGGCGGTTTTTGGCGGCCTAGGTTGCCAAAAGTTTAAAAAATAAATAAATAAATTAAAAAAAAATAGTTGTTTTCCTAGGAGTTGTGCGATGGGCTGTCGCCCGACTAGCGCTTAACGATTTCTGCAACATGCTCATAATAGCCAATTTATACTTATAATGTGAATCTTTTTGTCACCCATTTTCAGCGATTTTGAGGAATGAAGTCGGATGGTTCGATGAGGAGGAGAACAATTCGAGCCTCCTTGCGGCCCGACTAGCCACCGACGCTGCGGACGTAAAATCGGCTATCGCCGAGAGGATATCTGTGATACTACAGAATATGACATCTCTTCTCACTTCATTCATAGTTGCCTTCATAGTTGAATGGAGGGTTTCACTTCTCATACTTGGCACATTCCCTCTTCTTGTCCTAGCAAACTTTGCTCAGGTAAACACCCTCAATCTTCACTAAATGTCAATTTTTTGGAATAATTACAAAAACACCCCTGTTGGTTTGGGTTAATTACAACAAACCCAGAGATGTTTCAAAATTACAAAAAAACCCTTGAGGTTTGATTCCGTCTTATATTAAAAATACTAGTCATCCCCTTATATTTAACGCATAATCAAACTTGATGGGTTTTTTTGTAATTTTGAAACATCTCTGAGTTTTTTGTAATTAGCCTAAACCTCAGGGGTGTTTTTGTAATTATCCTTTTTTTTTCCAATAATGGCATGATGGGTTTTGAAAATTATTTTGCCCCCTAAGCCAGGGTACTTTAGGTAATTTCATGGAAAAATTTGTCTTGGAATCTAATTTCACAGTTTTCTTGGCACTAGATGACAAATAGTGTGAGTACAACATAGATAGCACGTGATTCCTTTAAATCTGACTCCTTGAAACTCACAGAACTGAAACATAAAAGAAACAAAAAATATATAAGTATATATATTTAATATTTAACCTAGACCTGAGAAAAAAAGTATGTAAGATTCTATTATTGCTCATCAACTTCAAGGCACTGAGAAATATGCAGGTGTCTTATTTTTATCCTTAAGTCAAATTCTTAATGCCCATCTTTTACTATTACCATTTACTGTACTGGCCAAGGTTTTTTTACCTTGCCCCCTGACACTGTGACTGAAATGTATGGGTCCCAAGTTAATGCTTGATTGGCAGAATATTTACTACCTTCCACACCACTAAATATTTCTTGCCAGCGTGTACTTGCCAGAGATTCTTCTCATCCCGTGATCATTTTTTATAAGGTTAATTACAAAAAGTACCCTTGAGATTTGATCTAATTACAAAAAAACCCAAATAACTTTCAAAATTACAAAATGTACCCCTGTTGTTTTGTTTGGTCTAACATTTACCCCCTTCATAAGCAAAAAACTTTTCAAAATCTCCCCTCATTTTTAAAAAAGTATTATATTTAGGCTTTTAGCCCCTTGATTTTAAGACTGAATCAAACCTCAGGTACTTTGTGTAATTTTGAAAGTTAGACGGGTTTATTTGTAATTATACCAAACCTGAAGGGTACTTTTTGTAATTAACCCTTTTTTATATGATAATTTCAAGATAATATTTCTGTATCTTCCTTTTCACACCCCCATTGTGGTGCCAATTCTCAAGGACCCATCTTTGATGAATGGTTTCTGCTGAATTTGAAATCTCTAAGCTCAATGATCAACTAACTTGTGGTTTGTGAATAAGTAATAGGGATGATTACAAAAAAACCCTAGGGTTTGGGCTAATTACAAAAAGATTCAGAGATGTTTCACAATTATAAAATACGCCCTCAAGAAAATATAAGGGGGATTTTTGAATTTTTTTTTTGCTTATCAAACGTCAAGGTGTATTTTGCAATTTTTAAAAATCTCTGGATATTTTTGTAATTAGACTGAATCTGAGGTTCTTTTTTTGTAATTATCCCTAAATAAATAAATGAATCAATCCATTAAATGTTAATATCAGATAATACAGTATGGATGAACCATTTTTCTAAACATGAGAAAGATATTTTGATAATCAATACTTTGAGAAAGTATAAGTACACTCTGTTCTTTTTCTTATTTTTACATTTCTTGTTTTAAACTTTTGCATATGGATTGAAACTTGAAACAGTTGTGTGTTTTTCCTTATGCAACAATGCCCTGACAATTTCATGCTTCTGAATATCACAGCAACTTGCTCTCAAAGGATTTGCCGGCGACACGGCTAAGGCGCACGCGAAAACCAGCATGATTGCAGGGGAAGGCGTAAGCAACATTCGAACTGTGGCCGCATTTAACGCCCAAGAAAAAATCATATCTTTATTTTGCCATGAACTCCGTTTGCCCCAACGTCGAAGTCTCCGCCGCAGCCAATCTTCTGGTTTTCTGTTCGGTCTATCTCAACTCGCTCTCTACGCGTCCGAAGCTCTTATCCTCTGGTACGGCGCCCACCTCGTTAGCAAAGGCGTCTCCACATTCTCAAAGGTCATCAAGGTGTTTGTAGTCCTAGTCATTACCGCAAATTCGGTTGCCGAAACGGTTAGCCTCGCTCCCGAAATTATTAGAGGCGGGGAAGCCGTTGGCTCGGTGTTTTCCATCCTCGATCGCTCGACCAAGATCGATCCGGACGATTCCGAAGCCGAGATCGTCGAATCGGTCCGCGGCGAAATCGAGCTACGTCACGTCGACTTTGCTTACCCGTCGCGGCCGGACGTGATGGTGTTTAAGGATTTTAACCTAAGGATCCGAGCGGGAAAAAGTCAGGCTCTAGTTGGCTCCAGTGGATCGGGAAAAAGTTCCGTAATAGCACTTATCGAGAGATTCTACGATCCAATCGGTGGGAAAGTCATGATTGATGGAAAAGATATTAGGAGATTGAACTTAAAGTCTCTTCGGCTCAAAATCGGTCTGGTTCAGCAAGAACCGGCACTATTCGCATCCAGCATTTTCGACAACATCGCATACGGTAAAGACGGGGCGACCGAATCCGAGGTAATCGAAGCCGCACGAGCAGCAAATGTCCACACATTCGTTAGTGGATTGCCAGAGGGATATAAAACCCCTGTCGGCGAAAGAGGCGTTCAGCTCTCTGGCGGACAAAAACAACGTATCGCGATCGCACGAGCTGTTCTTAAGGACCCGTCGATCCTTTTGCTCGACGAGGCCACGAGTGCCCTTGATGCTGAATCGGAATGTGTCTTACAAGAAGCGCTCGAACGGCTTATGAGAGGCCGGACGACGGTTCTTGTTGCCCACCGGTTATCGACCATACGTGGGGTCGATAGCATTGGTGTGGTACAAGATGGACGTATTGTGGAACAAGGTAGCCATGGTGACCTAATTAGCCGGCCCGATGGCGCGTATTCGAGACTATTGCAACTACACCACCATCGCATATGAAAAAAAATGGTACATTTTATAAAATGATCGGTATGGGGGCCTAATTAAGTTAACCATTTTTTTTTTGTTTGTTTGTTTTGTTTGATGAGATTGTTGTGTAGATATTTGGATGTGAAAGACTATATTTTTTAGCAATATGAGTACTCCATTGACAGTGGGGATTTCAGATTTGTGTGCTATAATTTTGATGCATAATCCTGTTGTTTATTTTTTGGGATAATTACAAAAACACCCCTTAGGTTTGGGCTAATTACAAAAAAACCCAGAGTTCTTTGAAAATTATAAAAAAAACATAGGTTTGATTTCGTTTTATATTTTTTCCAGTGATTTTCAAAAACATTTCAAAAGTTCCCACATTTATAAAAATAAGGTTAATTATAAAAAGTACCCTTGAGGTTTGACCTAATTACAAGAAAACCCAGCTAACTTTCAAAACTACAAAAATTACCCCTGAGATTTTATTTTGTCTAACATTTAAATCGTTCATAAGTAAGAAATATTTCAAATCCTTTTTCATATTTATGAAAATATTGCAGTTTACCTCTTAATTTTAACACTGAATCAAACATCATGGTTCCTTTTGTAATTTTAAAAGTTAGTTGGTTTTCTTTGTAATTAGGTCAAACCTCAGGGGTATTGTTTGTAATTATCCCACAAAAATATTACAGTTACCCCTTAAATTTAAGACAAAATGAACCTGGAGGGTTTTTTTTGTGATTTTGAATCATCTCTTGGTTTTTTGACTTTTGTGTAATTAACCCAAACCTCAGGGGTGTTTTTGTAATTATCCCTTATTTCTTTGGATGAGTTAGACATTGATGACCTTTTTCTTTTAACAAAGAAAAAGCAAAGGACCATATAATCACCTTTTATGTATTATACTCGAGGGACTTTTCTTGATCAACTATCAGTTCTTTATTAAATGCACGTGCTTGCTAAATGTTTTTTTTTCAGTTTCTGGAAAAAACAGCCACTCTTTTTTCATATTTGAGGCCGACATAAAGTATTGGATAGTTACACTAAGACACATTCATTCGGGCCATATGGGTTCAATTATTCAAATGAAGGAAGAACATGGCCAGTTCATCATTGTATCAAAAAGTTTCAATGACACACAGTAAATCCAGTGGGGTGCAAATATGAAGTAATCAATCTTATGTATTTAAACAGAAGGGAAGCATTTTTCTTGGTTTTAGTTCATAAATCAACCATATAATAAGTATAATGTATTGAATAGAACATATCTATAATTTGAAGAGAGAGAGAGAGAGAGAGATCAGATCAACATTTTGCTTAAAATCTTACTGCCATATTCTTCATGTATTCTCTGGTGATGTGTTTGACCATTTTTCAAATTGATGTGGTCCTAGGTAACGAGTTACATAACTTGGTAAGTGGTAACGAGTTACAGTGGCAGAAATTTATGTTGTCAGAGCGATTGACCATGTTCGATCCAATATGAGTGCGTGTGTTTCCTGTAGAGATGGCAAAAGGTCTGACTCGAGTCCATCGGCCCAATACATAAAATTGGGCTGAGTCGGGCTGAAAATCCCTTGGTCGTTAATTTCCTCGGCCCCACCTAGCCCAGCCCAAAACACATTTTTACACATAAAATGTGTCGGGCCAAAGTAGCCCCGATCCATTTTGGGTCTAAAAAATATAGCCCAGCCCAATCTCGGACTGGTCGGGCCGGCCCACGAGCCGGGCCAAAAATTGCGAGCCCTAGTTCCCTGCCTACCATCCACGATTGTACTACAAAAATATAAAAAAAAATTAAAATTAAAAAAGAGAGATAATTATAAAACTGCCCTGATGTTTGGCTTAATTGCGAAAATGTCAAGTTATCTTCCAAAATTAAAGACGCCCCCTTGAAATTTGTATTTGCCGAACAACTACCATCTTAAAAGTGCAAGTTTGTATGAAAGGCACAAATATCAAGGGGTTTATTGTAAATTCCCCATAAAATTATGGGTTTTTTTGTAATTAGACATAACCTTAAGTACAAAGAAAATATCACACCCTTTTTGAATTTGATTCATCATTGTGGCCATGACGCTTGAAAGTAGTATCTACAGTTCAAAACCTGCCATCTCCATAATAATATCCAAAAATTAAAAAAGTGTCCAATTCTTTCCAAAAGCAATAGACAAAGTTGGCAGGCATCCAAGTGATGCTAATAACTGCATTCATAAAAAAGGAGGAATACTATCATACTACACATGTGACAGTACTTTAAATGTCATAAAGAAGAAATTGGAAAGTTACCAATCAGGGCATGGCAGGTGACCAATTTTTGAAGTTAAAATTGACTTGTTGTAAGAGAGTGAAAAAAGGGCTATGGCTGGAAAAAAGGAGTTGTGGAATGGAGTTTCTGAAATACTCCCTGAACAAATGGGTTGGAAAGGAAGAAGAAAATTGGGGGCCCAATTGGCCCACGGACTATTTCTAGCTATGTCAGAAGCACTGGATTTTACCTATCTAAAGAGAGAAATAATTAAAGCTTTTACTGGGCTTGGTCCACTTCTGGTACTACACTGGCTTTTTTCACATGAAAGAAACTAGATTGCAGGTATTTTCTTCCCTTTTTTCTTATTTTTGGAAATAGAGTTAATCTGCCTTAATCCGTGATTATAAAGTTCATTTGTTGTAAATGCTGGGTTTTGGGTCGTGTCCTCGATTAAAATTAGTGAGTCCACCATTCTAGAGCTGTCAAAAAGTTTGGACTGGCCCAACCCACTGAGCCAAGGGCAAAAATTGGGCCGAGCTGAACAAAACAGTGATCGGGCCACTAAAATTGGAGCGTGACCCTGCGGCCTGCCCAATCCATGAAGTTATACACTAAAATATGGCCCAATGAGTCGGGCCATATAGGCCCCATTTTTTTGGGCCGAAAAAACATGGCCCAGTCCGGTAAAATGCCGAGCTGACTGTGTCGGAATTGACAGCTCTGATGTCTTTCATTCTTGGTTGCACTCATGGTTGTCTAATTTTGAAGCAACGAAGCTTATAAATTGCTGCCCAAAAAAGAGTAAAAATAACAATATTATCAAATGAATTAAGAAGGAAGAAAACAAATGCCATTATGATATCAAGGATCCCTTTATGCTTAGGGGGGTTGGCTTGGTTGGGTTCAATTTGGATTTTCAATTTCATATGGTATTTTATTTTTTATTTCAATAATATTAATATACTACACAAGTGTATTGATGAATTCTTCTACACAATCAGTCATGATATTCCAATAGTTGCAGAAATCACTATGCGATAGTCGAGCGGCAACCCAACGCCTAGAAAAACAACTATTTTTTGAATTTTTGGCCGCATTTTTACCGTCTAGCCCACCTTAGGCCCGATTTTCGGCCGTTGCGGTTTTCTCAGGCAAAATCGTCTCGGCTGATTTCACAACACTATTCAAAAGGCATTCATTCATAAAGATGGCATGATGCATTTCAAAAATTGTCATCCAAAACAAGTCCTACAATAATGTTTATCTAGGGAATATGACAAGTACATTTTGGTGGCTAAACATGTTCACACTTAAGATCATAAGAGATACGATGGATAGGGACAAGCTCACGTGGTGAAAATGTGAAAAAAAAAAACTATGGAGATATAGAGAGAGGCCCAACCCCAGTCTTGGCCCTTTCTTCTGTACCCATTCATGGGTGGGCCCATTGCACTCATAATAAATAAAAAGGGGCCTCATATATTTCAGAGTTGTGTCCTTGTTATGGTGATGGTGATGGGTAGCAAGTTGAGGGAGTATACAAAGTTTTGACTGTTTGGTGGTCATAGATTGCCTTTATTCTTAAATCCTCATGTCTTTTTGTTTACCCTTAGGGTGCGTTTGGATGGGGGATTTGGGGGGAGGATTTGAGAGGATTTCAAATACCTAAATAAAAATAAAATAAAATAAATGAAAAATTAGATAAAAAATAAAAAAAAAAAAGTATAATTGATATTTTATATTTTTATCGAATCTTATGGATTTTAAATATTTTTTAAAATTTTAGTTCATTTTCCATTAGTATATTTAATTCATTAAAAAATAATATGAATTTAAAAAAATATTTTTTTTTTTTTCATTATTTTTCTAATTTTTGCATATTCACACACATTTACACACACCGCACACATTTACACACAGGTTTTTTGCACACACTTACACACATTGCACACATTTATACACACTACATGTGCTTTGCACACAGTGGTTTTTATCCTTAATGTCTTGGTTTTTTTTTTTTCACACAAAATAATAAGATTATATCTTTATTTTTTTATTTATAGTCAAATCAATTTACTGAAAATAAATATATATTATATATATATTTTTATTGAGATCTAATGTTTTTCCTTTTTTTTTTTAAAAACTTACGAAAGAAAAATGAGGTTTGGGGAAACCCTTACACAAAATACAAAATCCAAAGAAGCGGTGGATTTAAAAACCAAAATTAAGGTTTAATTTCATTCATTTGAAATACCCTGGAATTTCAAATTCCATCCATCCAAAGAGACCAAGCTCTATCTTTTTTTTTTTTTTGAACCTCAAAAATAGTGTTTGAAAGAATGTTAAACAATTTATCTTAGTTAAATTATGCCACAAATAATAACTTAGAAGAAAAGTATGAAAGTAGTAAGAGTATTAAAATTAATATTGGAAAGTCTCACATTTTAATATAAAAAATGATGATTTTAGTGTATAAATTGACACTTTGTCTGAATACAGTCAATACACTAACGAAATAAAACTTAATTTTAGTGTATTCAGGGAATATAACACTTTTTACATTTAAAGTATCATCCGTCGTACCGTGCGACCATTTTACACAAGTTTTTGTCTAATATTAATGATATCTATTTTTGTCCTGTAATTTTTTTAAAAATAAGAATAATTAAAAAACACACAAAAAAATTCCATTAAAATTTGATCCCGTCTTATATTTTTACCCTATTCATTAGTTGAACTAAGGGATTCGAAGATGACATTAATTATTTTATAATTACATTTATCAACTTTTTTAATTATTATATATAGCCAATCGAGTAGTTTGGGTTATTTGAAATATTTAGAAAAGTTGATGGATGTAATTGTAAATATATATTAATAATATTGATTTTTGATTCCGTCTTATATATTTACTAGGATAGTTGAATTGAGGTACCCTTTCTCATTTAATTAAAAAATAAAAATTAAACTGAAAAATGTCATGTGTAAATGTCAACGGGAGGCTTATGTTTGGGCCAGATGAATCCTTAAAACACGTGGGCTGTCCTAGGCCTATTTAAAGCGAGGCTCTCAGATTTTCTGGCCCAACTGAATCTAAAGTGATTATTAACAATAAGGACCACAATTGATAATGGGCTGTATTTTTGTTCCGCTGCCAAGGCAAAGAAATAAAAATAAGAAAAAATGAAGTAGAAAAGCGGATGAATGAGAACTTGTAAAGTTGGCCCATAGAACTATTAATTGGATAAACTTATGTTTAGATATCCAACCGGACCAAGCCGGGTTCACTTTGAATCAATAGCCCAAGTCAGAGAATTTTAATAAGACTGGGTCAATTTAGTATGTAGACAAGCCCAAACCCAGTTTTTCTCATGGAGCTGTATTAGAGATCAAATTGAACTTGGCTTCATATTTATTGTCATTTTCTCACAAAGATTTGATTTTAATTCGGGAGACAATTCTGAATCAATCACGTGTGCTCTTTAATCATGGTATTGGTAACGATTTAAATCCAAACTCATTCCACATGTTGATGGCGATTTTTCATTTTATTTTTTTTTTGTTTTTTTTGAGGGGGGAGGGGGTTACCGTTTAGCTTTTTTATTTTGTTTTTGTTAAAATATATATGCATTTATGTAATATTTTTCAAAAATAATTTATTTGTCTTTAAATTTTGTAACAAAAATTATTTGTAAACTATTTTTATAATTGTATAGTTGGTCCAACGGGTCTAAAAGCGAACCCGAGTTGTCCAAGGTTACGGGCCCTCTAAAACCTTGGCGGGCTAATCTAGGAATTTGGTAAACTTGCTCCAAACTTATCCCCTTGCCATTCCTACACTTGACACATAAATATATTATTGTAAATCCATTTTTTTTTTTGAAAATGTCCCTTTTTTGATATATTTAGGTGATATTATTTATTGCAAAAGTATATTTTTTTATGAAATTTTAGTAGTGATTATCTTTAAAAAAATATATTGTTATCTTATTATTTAGAATTATTAAACAATTCTAATAATTATAATGGGTTTTACCGTGGGTTCAATGCATATTCGAGTTTAAGTACAAGAAGTTACCCTATCTTGAACCAACCGCCTTGTTGACATTCCTAATGCTTTTCGATATTTTGATTGAATACTAAAATCATTTAATATCTTCAAAATATATAGAGTATGTTTGGTTGACTTGCTCACATAAGTCAATTTTTTTCATTTTCTTTCCTCAGTCACCAACCAAAGTACCAATTATTGGGAGATCGATGATACCCAATTATATTCTACCTAACTCTATCCATCATCTGACATGTGTTTTGTTCTTTTCCAAAAAATAAAATCAAGTTAAATTTATATTGTTGGATAAATATTTTGCGGTTAAATAATACACTTATCAGTTGATGAGTAGAATTGAATAGAACTCAAGTGTGTAACACTTAACTTCCCCCAAACATTACATACCAATTATTTATCTAATAATATGCACATTTGTTAACATCGATTAACACCTTTTATCAATCACCAACCAAAGTACCAAACATTGAAATTTATCATTCTTCCCATCATCCCCAAAAAGTTCATTCAATTACCTCAATTCCTAAACAAATATATTATTAATTCAGGAAAGCATTTATTCATATTGAAAATAGAACGAAGAAGAAGAAGAAATAATCAATCTATAGTTCTATACTCAACTTTATACTGAAATTAATGTAATTAAATAAGCTTTTCATAAAACGAATATGTTAAACAACCTTTTTTTATTGCACTTTCTCATTGAAATCCATGATGCTAACTAACTAGAGTAACACTAAGATGATTGATTGATTTTTTATCTTAATTTTGCAAGCTTCTTCAGTCATTATTTAATTGTTTTTGGGTCATGTTCACGGACGCTTTCGAACATCTTATGTATAGATTGCCCATTATTTAATTTGTTTTAGATTCAAATAAAATATTCCATATATCTAGTACAGAACTTGGACCCACATGAGACAAAATTGGGCAGTCAATTAGTACGTAAGAAAAAAATAGTAAATCATGTGATATAAGAAAGGAACATGCAAGAACATAAAATACTGTCCGTTAATTATTATGTCCCCAAATTTTGATTTTTATTTAGTATTATTATAGAAAAAAACTAATTAATAATCATAACACATGAATTCAACATAATTCTATTTTACAAGAAATTTAAACTAGCTTGGTTTAACCTATGCTGTTGGAATAAAATTTGTAGGTAAATATTAAATGAAAATTTAAATGTAAAGTAAAATAATTGTAAGGTAAAATACTACCATAAATATCCAAAATTTATAAAGACCTCTTACTACTATAAAAGGCATATTTAAATCCATAATTTAAGGTATAATTTGGGAAAGTAACGTTTTTTTATTATATAGGTATTTTGAAAAAATTGTCAATTTTGAAATTTTGTGATAAAATCATTTCTTTCAAATTTTCGAATTAAATGGAATTTTATTGTAGTGATTATTCTATTTAATTAATTAATTTGGGTTAAACTATCGGTTGAAATAGTAATTCGTATATGTATACATGTTAAATTAAGTGATTAAATCCTTATTTTAAAAAAAAATGAAGTGATTAAAGACATAAAAAAGGCATCAATGTCGTAATCCAATATAACCATAAATATCCAATTAATTATTAAAAGAGCTCCCACTACTATAAAGTGAGACACATAAATCGCTAATTTGAAGTCAATAATTGATAGTTGTAAACGTTTTAAATAATGCTTGTATAAGACCTAATCATCCTGAAAAAATTGTCAATTTTGAAGCCATGTTTGGACTTTCAAAGTTGTTCTCTTTCAAATTTTCCGAATCTAGCCATTAATGGAAAACCTAAACCCTATGGTGTGTCCCTATTGTGTTTATTAGGGGAAGTTATGGTTATAAACTAATAAAATAGAATTAATATTTAAAAATTTATTTAATTGATAAATTATTGAAGTAAATTAAAAATATATTTTTCACTTCATCAATCATTTATTGTACAAGAAAATTTCAATTTTATTTTCGGTTTTGAAAGTTTAGAATTTTTTTCCTTCAAGATCCTTTAAAGGTTTAACAATATAAATTTGATATAAGAATCACGATGAGAGCTTTCAAAATGCCCCGACCGGGCCAGCACGACCCAACCCACTGAGCCAAGAGCAAAAATCGGGTCGGGTTGGGCATGGCAAAACAGAAAACGGACTGCTAAAATTGGAGCTCAACCCAAAAAATTACATTGTAAACTCCGGGCCACCGGAGTCGGTCCCTTTTTTCGGGCCTAAAAAGCATAGCCCAATTCAGTAAATACACCGCGTTGGTCGGGACGATCTAGTGGGTCGAGCCAGAATTAACAGCTCTAGTAATGGTAATGAATACCGAATTATTACTTTGATATATTTTTATTTTTCATTTATATAAATTGGGGGGTAAAATTAGGTATATAGCAAGTTAAGAAAGAGAAATATTAATGAAATATATGGCATGGAGACCCCTCATGGCTGCAATATTTGCATCTGACATGTGAAGTAAGGGGTCGACAAAAGCATGGCTATTTAAATCTTTGTTGCCGATTTTAGAAAAATCTATTTCCTTAATAACATAGGTACCCACCGCCACGTGTCGTTTGGTGGGTGGAGAGAAAGGCATGTGACATGATTTTTGACAAAGAAATTTGCCTTCACTCTCGTGGTTATGTCTCTAACAAGGAGGAAAACAATTAATTGAGAGACTAGACTTTGGTGGAACCCTTCAATCCAATATCTCCATAGCTCTACAAATTTTGTTGGACAAGAGTAATTGTCTAGTAACCCCACCCCCCATCCTCCTCTCCCTATCACCCCCCAACATAAAAGTGACTACCCTCATGTGCTTGTCACGTGATGACTTGTTAGTATTGTCACACAACATACAATATTTTTGTAGGTCATAGGTTCGATCCTACTGATGGCATACAGGTTGATTTTTCATCTTTGTGTGTGGGTTGGTTTCTATTTAGGAAGTGTTGTTTAGGTTTTATTTGGATTGTTATATGTTGTTTGTTGTTGTGGTGCGATTTTTACATCATCTAAATGATTAGGTTGACGCCTCATCGCGTGTAGGTGGTGAAGTTTTAAGTCGGAATTTCTTATTTGGTCTGACTCTGATACCATATTGAATGACGACCATATATAAAATCTAAAAATTTAAACTGGTAGGGATGAGTCATTTAATATTTAATTATTCTAACAATTGCTTACAACTTTAGTAAACGTTCTCAAATGCACAATCTTCAAATTGGTTTACATGTGTGATATGGCATCTTTCGAACTCTAAACTTCTAGCTGGAAGCATTCTACTACATGGGTTATTGCTTCAAATACAACAAGTATATGGCATTTCAGTGTCCTAACGAAAATTATCCGATGCACAAATCAGTTTCAGAAAAAACTAGAGATCAAAAAACTTAGAAGTCGAAAATAGGTAAATAATTGTGCATTACCTCTAAACAAACTGGTGAAATAAGGTATCTATAGACTTCTGAGATAGTGTTTTCAGTCGGTGCAACATGGTGCAAGAACTATATAGTATATACCCCATGGTGAACGATGTTACTTGTGAGTTGTCCCACATAGATTAAATAAAGGATGAAAGCATACTTTATAACCAAGTGAGCTATTTTTCCTATCACCAATTGATTTTATGATGGAACCTCCCTTGCTGGGGTTGAACTCTCCTCATAATATTGGCTACATTTTATGATGTGGGCCGCGCCAAATCCCTCGAACTTAAATACTCATCTATCCCAAAATAAGTGAGCATCTTTCATGTTATTAATTGTGCCTCTATTAATTGGACTGTATAACATCAATCTCCTTTCATATTTCACTCTCAAAAACGAGATTCGAGTCCTGAAATCATATACTGAAGAAAAAAATATATATCAAGGGGTTAGTCATTTCTGGAGATTTTATCTCATATAAATTCAATATAATTCTTCTTTATTTGGTTATTAATTGAAAACGTGAAATCTGTGTGACAGTACTGTAAAAAGGATTTGGGCATATATAAACGTACCATAAGTCCTATGTATGTATGTCTCTTGCATATAGCAAAATATTTATTTTTGGCCATGTGGCTTCAAATTGAGACGAACCTCATACATTAATTAGATGCTTTTTTATTTTCCGGTATTCATTAATTTAACTTCAATTTTTTTCTCATATTGTGTAGTGTATTTAATAACAGATGGTGCATGTGTATGTACTTGTTACCTCACTGTCACGTGATGTGAACATTATCAGTACACAACCATAAATAATAACAGTGAAAGAGAACTGAAAGTTGTTCCTCAGTGAGAAAACTTCGAGGAGATTAATGCTCAAAATGGGATATTTGCAGAAAAATCTGAAATATATATAAATGTCACAAGATATTGTATATCCGATAGTGGATGAGATATCTCATTCCACTTTTCCCTCGTCTATTTCATATATTGGATGAATGATATTGATCATCTTATACATACATTCATCCGATTAAGAGGAGATATATAACAAATGAGATCTACTATTCCAAAACGTATTTCATCTTCCATCCTTTTTGATTGAAGAGGTGATATATAGAGGATGAGATATACTATTCAAAAATTGGTTTCTCCTTTGGGAGTCTTGTATTTCATTTTCCATCCTCATTTCTTCCTTACGAGATATCCGGATGATTATCACGCGTGAATTTTTACACAACACTTACCAGATGATTATTAAAAACAAAACCCACAACTTAGGGTCGATTTATATATGCTTCAAAATTAATACGGTAAGTGTTGTACACGTGATAATCATCTGTGCGGTAGAATAGAAGATTAAAATAGAATATCCCGTCCAAATATATAAGTGTCCAATGATCACATGGTCTTGTATATTGAGACATGCACATGAAGGCCCACTTTGTTAGTACAATAACTAACACACTTACATATTACATTAATTTTTGAAGCCAAGTTGAGAGGTCGTAGACCCACATTAGCAACATACATAATTTTTTTTCTTAATTAAAAAGGTCATTTGTGTACTATATATAATAAGCTTCAACATCAATCTTGCGTCCCAAATAATCTGACATATTCCAACGTACTTATAGTACTAATCAGTAATCACTATGTGGTGTTTGCTTTTTTCTTTTTCCTTTTTGTTTTTAATTTGCAATATAATTTACAATCAATATCATTACTGAATTGGAAGGATTATGAGGTTCGGTTTAACATTATTGAAGATATACTTATATAACCCATTCAGTCCTAAGACTAATTAACAAAAATAAATTTCTTTTTGACTTAAAATAGATCGGTAAAAATATCATTTGAGTTGTTTCATAAAATATAGCAAATCAATTTTGGACACGTTTTTTTTTTTTAAACGTTCAATGTATTTGAGTCTCGGTTCCAATTTCCAAGCTATATATGAATCGGTTAAATAGTTGAAAAATAGTGAAAATATGTTAAAAGAAATCTACTTAAAAAAAATTAGAGTTTGAGTACTCATGTTTGATTTGATTATAATTCATTAACAATTAAGTCAAACTTATGAACATATTTTTAAGCTTGATAATATTTCAAAAGTTTAAACAAATTTGGATAATACATTTTCTTCGACTCAACTTCATTTGTTTGCCCAAACCGAACCTAGCTATCCTCTCTCAACTGAAACTCGAACCCATTTGCCCAAATAACTCGATTTTGAATTACAAATAATAGTTCTATAATATTAAAATTTAGAACTTCATTTGTTTCAACCGAACCTAGCTATCAATTCGAACTCATTTGCCCAAAATAACCGATTTTGAATTACAAATAATAGTTCTCAGAATATTAAAATTTAGAGGTGTCAAGGGTAAAAGGGGGGCGGCCTACCCGGCCCAAAAATCCACTGGGCTGAGTTTTCACGGCTCATCCTGGACCCTGTAGTACATTTTATATGTGGCCGGCCAGGTTGATCACGCCACGGGCCCGTTAGGCTAGGCCAAAATAGGTTTGGTCATTTTCAGGCCTAGAAATTATTGGCCCAATCTGACCTTATATTCAGGTTGGACTTGAATCGACACCTCTATTAAAACTCGTCACCAGAGTTTAATAACGAAATCCACCTCATACACAACCTCTAATCACTATATACGTACATGAATCATGAAATTTACCATGATACATCTTAAAAATATTGTCACATTTATTTGAGTAATATCACAATTCAATGGATTTTTAGCTATTATTTGAGTCACCGTAGTGGATTTCAAATTCATCTTAGATAAAGTAACTTGAATCCTTCCCACAAATCATTCCATCGAATCCAAATCGTTCGATCCAAATGCAACCTATTAATTTCTTTAAAAACCTTTAAAAAAATAAAAATTCCAAGACCACTGCTTTATTTCCCCCAATGCAATTGTCTTCATCCAATCCAACATCACTGTCTTTGTTAATGTGGTCTCTCTCTCTTGAATCCCATTTGATCCTTTCCTCAGTAATCTGTTTCTTTCGTGGTCCAGCCCAACTTTATAACCCTCTCATTACATTTCTTTTTCTTATCTTTCCCCTAGCTAGTAGTCCATATCTACTTAACATTAATTCACACTATATAAATATAAATATTTATTTATTTATTTATTTATAAGTATATATATACCTCATCATCCTCCACCTTGTTTTCCTTCTCTACTACCAAAACTTTTCTCTCAAGTCTGCTTTACAGTGGAATTTTTTTTATTTCTTCCTTTTTTGTATTAAAGTTTGACAGAGAAATATATAAATAAATTAGATATTTTAATTTAATTACTTTTTTAAGGATGTCTGGTAGAAGGTCAAGGCAGTCAACAAGTAGTACTAGTTCCAGAATAACTGATGATCAGATTATTGATCTTGTCTCCAAATTGCACCAACTCCTCCCTGAAATTCGCTCCACTAGGCGCTCCAACAAGGTAATTTTTTAAATTTTTAAAATTGTTTTTTTGCATATATCAAATAATAATTCCTATGTACTAATTGTACATAAAATTTTAAATTTCTAAAAATTAAAGGAACCAATGTAATATTTACTTAACAATGTAATGTTATAATTAGATGAGTGCAATATGTATACTTTAACATGTCTTTTTTTAGTAGGATTTACCTAAGTAAGTTTGGAGGATGAAAGCCAAAAATTAATTGAATTTTCTATGTATAAAATTTGAAATTTCTAAATTAAAGGAACCAAATTAAGATATTTAATTAACAATGTAATGTTGTAATATGAGTGCAATATGTATACTTTAACATGTCTTTTTTTAGTAGGATTTACCTAAGTAAATTTGGAGGATAGAAGTCAAAAATTCATTGAATTTTCTATTCCCTCCAATTAGTCATTGTTATCAAGCCCGTAAAGGGAAAAAAAATGTTTTTAATGCATATACAGCATGAATTCTTTGATGGTTGATATATACTTGAGAGAGATATATATCTTCATGTGTGGAGCCTAACCTAGTACCAATTTGTGCCTAAAATGTTTTTTTGACTTTGTTATGTGTGATACACACGACAATAGTAACATGTTTCTATTGCAACGCGTACTTGTGTCAGACTCGCTATTTCTTTCTTTTAATAAGTTGGAAGGAGTGATTAAAATAGAGAAAATAAATTTCAAAAACCTGAAAGACTCATGATTGGAACTATGATCGACACCCTACAAAGGGTGAGCAATGTCACCTGAGTTACAAGGTTGTGGCAATTAATTAAATTCAGACTCGCCATTGTATGAATTAATAATTTGTAAATATATGCATTCATTTTATTAAACGTGAGAAATTGATATTGCATGTAATTATAATTAGCATGCATGTTTTTAGCATAACTATTTTTTTTTTGCTGATTTAATTTATTTGTTAATTAATATTGAGCAGGCATCTGCAAATAAGGTGCTTCAAGAGACTTGCAACTACATAAGAAATTTGCACAAAGAGGTGGATGATCTTAGTGACAGGCTATCTCAGCTACTGTCTTCCATAGATGCTGACAGCCCTGAAGCTGCAATTATTAGGAGTTTAATTTAATTAATAAGCAATTAATTATGTAATGATAATATTATTATTTCTTAATTAAAAGAGCTGTATTATCAGCTAGATTATTATTATCTTCTAGGATGTGGGATTAATTAAGTATCATGCATTAGTATAATTAATTAAGATATTATTAAGTGTCCATATTTATGGATGCACGTTGTAATTAGGACATATGTATTAAATAATGGGAGTCATCGTGATTCGTACGTTTCCAAGGCTCCTAATTAAGTTAATCCAATTTATGTATTTCGTTTTGTTTCATATTTTTCATGTGGTTTAGTTTATTTGGTTAGTGTATTCAGATATTAAATTAGTTAAAAATTAAGTTAATTGCAGAAAGCTTGATTGTATTCCTTATCTCAATATATTTAATTTGTTTAAATAATAATTATTAACTATGTCGTATACTCAACATGCATGTTTGGATCAATTTACAAAACCAAGAGAAGATGTGTTTGCTTCCTTAATTTGTAAGTTCGTCGTCTTTAATTTTTCTGTTTTTCCTCCAACAAAATAATCAAATTCCAAAAAATTGTTGGAATTTTAAAATTCAACGGAAATTCCAATACTACAACATGTGGAAAATTCTAACATAATGCGATAAGTAAAATTGATAAGTTAAAATAGATCGTTGGAAATTTTCAATTTGGAATATTTTTTTTCCTTGGAATTATCGATTCCAAAGGAAATTTGAAATTCACCAAATTTCAACGGATTTTTTCCGTTGGAATTTCTTTATTTTCTCTTAGTGTTTTACGTTTATTTTAGGTTTTTTTGGGTTCTGCTTAAAAATTATTTGGATCGACTTTGAAAGGTTGATTTTTGATATGTGTCCAAAATCGCCAAATTAAATGACTAACTTTTCATGCCTGTAATTATTCTTATGTACGTTGACAATTAGCAATAAGTCAATAATCAGATTATATGCATGAAAAATGTAGAAAAATAATTATTTCTGAAAATTTCTATCATCAATTGTTTTCCTTAGTCAATAACTTTATCATCATTCATCAACATGCACCATTGCCTTCAAATTCTCCTCAACTATTTAATTACCATACCTTATTTTTAATAGTTTATTTTATAGATTTAAATCTAACCCTATTTCACTTTAAATTAAAGAAAAAGAGAATATTAAAACCATAAAATCACTAAAACTTTCCCTTTCATCTTAGCTTAAAAAGTACCTTGAATCAAATACATATGGCTTGTAATAGATATAAATTGCAAAAATTAATGTGAGATGGTGAAAGTGATACTTATAGTATAAAAGTGCTACTTATCTAAATGCATTTAAATTAGTGTATTTTGACAAAGTATCACTTTTTACACTAAAAGTATCACCGTCTCACAGTCTCACATCATTTTACAAGAGACCTCCTGTAAATAAATATTTTTTAAAGCATAGAATTAAAAACAATCAGTCTTCACTGATTTTATACCAATTTTTTTTGCTTTTATTGTTCTTCTTTTCCATTTATATCAAATCAGCTTGTCACTGCTATATAATTTCATTTTCTTTCATAAAATTCAATATCATGCAATAAATAAACTGATTAAACACTTAATGAAAAGAGTTGTTTGTAGTTGACAAAGATTAGTGCATAATCCCACAGACAAATCTGCATCCCAACAGGGGATTGAAAGGGACATTGCATTATGTATTAAACTCATGTCTTAATCAAAAAAGGCATTCATAATTGCTTTAATAATTAATATGAGGTCACTAAACCAATCAGTATATTAAGCAGTATACACCAACCTGCAGTGATTAGGACAACTGAACATTAATTTGCTTGCAGAATATATTATTGTGGTCACCTTTGGAGATGGCATCAAATCTATTAATCCCATTTTTTAATTAGTTTCTGGATTTATTAATAGACATTGACAATCATCATGTCTGTAGGCTCTTGATATTTGAGTGATTGTACACCATAATTTGACTAGGCTTTTAATGTATTAGCAAACAATTAAGTCACATATTAAAGGAATTGAGCATTTGTGTTGTTGTAATTGGAGCTGTCAAAATGTCGGGGACAGACTAGTCCGACCTAGCGGGCCAAGAGCAAATAACATATTGGACCGGGATAAATAGTAATCGGGCTACTAAAGTTGGAGCCCAACACGACCTAATCCATGAAATTACAATATAAAATTCGGGTCAATCGAGTCAAATCCAGTTTTTCAGGCCTAATGGACCAGACCAAATACGCCCAATTTTTCTTGGGCCTAAAAAACGTAGCCCAATTCGGTAAAAATACCATGAAAGTCGGGTTGGCCCACCCGACCAAGCTGGAATTCACATCTCTAGTCGTAGTGACCTAGCTCATTACATTCTCTTCAAGAAATAATGACTTTTAAACCCGTGCATCGTTTAATTGGCTGAACAAAATGAAACACTAAAATAAAATTTAAATAATTTAGTGAAGTCCATTGCCCTTTTTTGGGGCCAAGACTGGGCCTTTATAGTTTTGCAGCAAACAGATTATCAGAATGGCCCAATCACAGCCCAATCAATGATTAATGCTATTATGCATTTATGCTTGGGACTCATCAAATCTGGAGTGCTCGCATTGCATCAAATGATTCAAACCCGCGAATATTTCTTGAATAGAAAAAATAAATAAAAAAAAAAAATATTGCATCTGTAGTTATGGACCTGTGCTTATTTAGTGGGTGGGATTTTTTGTTCAAAAAAAAAGAACGAAAAATCTTGCAGCAAACACATTATTCTTGGAAGACAAGATCCAATCCGTGGCAGAAATAACAAATAAATTGTTTTGTGAGTAATGTCATAAGAACTGTGCAATAGATTATAGATTATAGATTACTAGAACAACATTATTTGTTTGTGACTTTCAAAAATAAAACTGATTTGTGATATTCTACTAATGTTATAGTTTTAAAACAAAAACTAATTAAAAATACTAAAAAGAAATTTAAAATTTAGAAAAAGAGAACAGCAAGTAGGAATTGAATTTCTTTCTTTTTGCATCGATTTCTCAATTGATAGTTTCCGGGGCGGAAGGTGCATATTGGCCCATATCAATCGTTAGGCCAAAGTAAAAATGCATTCTGAAGCTACATTATTTATTCTTTTTGAAAGTGTAACATCTCGTCACAACAACGAATTTTTGGTTTTAAATGGTTGAAAGAATGCCCATTTCAATCTTTGAAAAACAACGGAAAGGAAAAATCTCTATAAAATTATTTATTTATGCTAATTTTAAATATTTGGTATTTCTTTTACACAAAAACTAATAAATTAGTTATGGTAAAAATAATGAATAATTGACATGCTTAAAAAAAGATATTTAATATAATTGTTATACTCCGGTAAATGATTTAAATCGTAATTAAAAATGTAATAAGTATTAGAGATAATAATTAAAATTATATCCTTGGTTTTTGTATCATAATAATATTTAAATCATAATAATTTGAAAAGTCAAAAATAATTTCATTTAATTTTATATCATTGATTTTTGGGATTATTTAATTTGTTGATTAAATGTTTGATTGAATTTTAATAGTTATATACGGAAATAGAAAATTTAATTATTATTTTGATGATAAATTGATATAGTAAATCAATTTACAATTGGAAAAAGAATAAGGTAGTGTCTTATGGATTGTTTATATCATGGCTAAATATTATCATATGGATTTGGAAGAATAAGGTTCGTATATAAGTGTTTCACTTAGCTAAATGCAAAAGTTTTGTTTTTTCTTTTAGTATATAGGGTTGATTTGTTTGTGTTTCAAAATTAAGCTGATTTGTGATATTCTGCTAATGTGTCTCTAGGTTTAACACAAATCCGTTGTAGTCTAGTTGGTTAGGATACTCGGCTCTCACCCGAGAGACCCGGGTTCAAGTCCCGGCAACGGAATGTTTTATTTTTACCACTTCTTTTGTATTTCCAGGCTCAGCATATTGGCCCATATCAGTTAGGCCCAGTAAATGCATTCTGAAGCTTTTTCACTTTTGTGGTTTTTTCGTTGGCCCATTGGTGGTAGGCCCAGAAAAACAACAACTGAATAGTGAATACTCCCATTTGTCCATATTTTAAAAGTGGTATTTCCATAATATAATACATTCTTCTAATATTATCGTTAAAAACATTGATATGAGAGCACTAACCTCCGGATATGGTAATTTTGATGGCAGAATGAGTACTAAAATATTCGAATTTAAGGACACTTATGTCGTTAAAATTGCTTGCCAGCACTAAACAAGTGATTCTCAGCTTTTAGATTCAAAAATTATTTTTTAGTGTTTGCAAATATTTAATTTTGTTATATGCATTTATTTCATTTAATCAAAATCCAAAAGTTGGGTGGGTTGCTAGCTATCGATTTTGTAAAAGTGCTTTAGGTATTTTCATAAGTAAGAAAAACTTTGATTAATTCTTATATTGTTTATATCATAATTCAAAATTATCATTTCTCTTCTTAAATACACATACAGTTCGTATATAAGTGCTTCACTTAGCTAAATGCAAAAGTTTTGATTTTCGGCTTTTAAATGATTTTTTGCACACACTATGCAAACTTATGATTCTCAACTATATACAATTATTTTTATTACAATAAATCGAGATTTTGTTTTTGTATCACATTTTTTTCTTTTTTGTAAATATGACTTTGACATTATTTCTTCTCAAGTGTCACAAAATACCATCAATTTCTGTCTGCTAAAGTTTCCAAATATTTATTTTCGCACAATTATTTTTCGATCAATCAGTGTACATAATTTGGAGATATTTTCAAAATTTAATGATGTTCTTGTTCTTAAATTTATGCATTTGGGATGGTGGAACCTAGAATATGTCATTGTTTCAACAACTACATTTAATGTCTAGTTGTGGGTTATGCATGGAGATTCATATCAAATGTTCCAATATCATGGAATATTGAAATTAAAATAAAAAAACAAACAAAATATCAAGCTGAATTGATCTGCATGGTCAAAAAATAAAGGCCACATGAATGTGATAAGAAATAATTGCTTTATTACTCTATCCCTTTTTTTTCCTGACTTATTTGTTGGCTTGTGTTTGTGAGTTATGGCAAACTTTCATTGAAGGAGATTGATGTAATAACCCCCCAATGTATTTACCCCTAAGATTTGACCTAATTACAAAAAAACCCTAATTTTCAAAAAATTACAAATACCACATTAGGTTTGATTTAGTATATAAAATTAAGGGTGAAATCGGTCCAATATTTTTATAAATATGAGGGGAGATTTTGAAATATTTTTTGCTTATGAATGGGGTAAATGTTAGATAAAATAAAATCTCAAAGGTATTTTTGTAATTTTGAAAGTTAGTTGGGGTTTTTGTAATTAGGTTAAACCTCAAGGGTACTTTTATAATTAACCCTTCCAAAAAAATGAGGTTTGGGCAAATTACAAAAAAAAAAAAAAAAAAAAAACCCGGAGATGGTTCGAAATTACAAAAATCTCCTTCAGGTTTGCGTATTTCTTAAATTCAGGGGATAATTTCAGGGGATAATTGTTATATTTCTATACCTATCAGGAGCTTTTTGAAATATTTCTTGTTTATAAAGGGAGGAAATGTATGATAGAAAACAGGGGACTTTTTTGTAATTATCTCTTATTTATATGAACAAATTGACACATTTCTTTTTCAAGAAAACAGGGGATGAAAGAAATAACACAAGCCCACAAATTTGGCACACATTATTTGTAGTAATATTCCGATGTGTTTTTTAGTGATTTTACATTTTGTTGAAATAATGAGGCTCCCAATATTGGTTGTACCATTAAAACTCAAATAACTACTATTGTCTCAACTCTCAACTGATTTATAGTTATATTTTAGGGTTAATTACAAAAACCATCCCTAGATTTTAACCTAATTACAAAAAAAGAATCATTATCTTTAGAAATTACAAATATCCCATTATATTTGTTGCTCTTTTACAAATTACACCCTCAAAATGGGTTATTTGTTAGAGAAATACAAACATCACTGGGGTGTTTGTAATACTTTGAAGGGTATTTGTAATTTTGAAAGATAATTCTAGTTTTTTTGTAATTAGGCTAAACCACAGGGTAGTTTTTGAAATTACCCCCATATTTTATGGTTGTACCTTTAATTGAATATATTTAGAAGCACGGTTTGCTGTTGCATTCAGCTTTAATGCTGCTTACCAAAACAATAACAAACTTAGTCCTAAGTTATTAATGCAATAATTTTTAATTTAATGCAAAAACATGGAGTTTGATTGCTGAGTAACGTGACTGATGAGTTCATTAAAATGCAAAATTTCTTATCACACTTTGTGAAACCCCACATCATTAAAAGCTTCCCATGAATTACAACAACTACCTTTGAAGTTTAATCTAATTACAGAAAAAAGCAACTATCTTTGAGTATTATTGATGAGGATATTTGATATCTTACAAATGGCATTTTTAAACAGATTTGAGTGGAAATTTATTATGTAAATATTGACCTCGAGGGGTTTGTAATTTGAAAGATAACTGATTTTTTTGTAATTTCACTAAATCCAGGTAACTATTTTGAGATAAGAGTTATATATAAATTGATAAATTGATTGAGGGCAACCACACCTTCATTTTCCAGATAAACCTGATTGACTGTAAGATTTAGTCACACAAAGTTTGCGCTGACCATGAATTTCACCTAATCCCATTTTAATTTCTTGAAAATCAGTAGCAGATATTAAAAAATAAACAATTAGTTAAGGTAATAAATTAATAAATTTTGGGAAAAATAAATAAAAAAGTACTCGGACACAAAAATCTCACAAAAACACTCTCTCTTCTTCCATCGAGATCTATCTCTCTACATCTTCTCAGGACCACCCCATATTTTTTTCCCCCATTCCTCCAATAAGGTTTACGCCGAACAACAGGTCAACCTCGGATCTTGGGATTTCCTCCTTGGCGTCGTAAGTCCTCAGATTAGTCCTTGATTTTTATACATCATCAATTATAAATTTATTTTTGATATTTATTTTTTATTTTTTATTTTCGTTTGTTTTTTTGAATTCTGAGATTTGAGTGGGAATTTATTATGTAAATATTGACATTGAGGGATATTTGTAATTTTGAAAGATAATCGATTTTTTTTGTAATTTCACTAAATCTCCGGGTAGTTTTTGTAAATTACCCTATATAAAAAATTGATAAATGGATTGAGGGCAACCACATTCATTTCCATGTAAACCGGATTGACTGCTAACATCATAATTAATTATTTAGTCACACAAACAGCGCTGGCCATGAATTTCACCTAATCCCATTTTAATTTCTTGAAAATCAATAGCAGATATTATTAAATAAAACAATTAGTTAAGGTTAATAAATTAATAATGAATTTTGGGAAAAATAAATAAAAAAGTAGTCGGCCACAAAAAGCGTCACAAGGAATGAATAAGCCGGCCTACAACTACAAATGGTGTATAAAAAATTGACACAAGTCTTTCAAGATTCTTCTTTTTAACAACCAGATTTTCATGCTTTCCAACTTAGTTTTTCTTCCACTTTGGCATGCTTGTCAGATCTTTTTTAAGAAGTTAAAAAAGAAAATAATTACAAAAACTACCCCGAGGTTTGAACTAATAACAAAAAAGCCAAGAGATATTTGAAAATAACAAAAATCCCTTGAGGTTTGATTTTGTAATACATTTTACCCCTTCATAAGCAAAAACATTTCAAACACTCATTTATATTTGGGATAAGTACAAAAACACCCCTAATGTTTTGGCTAATTACAAAGAAACCCAGAGATTTTTGAAAATTACAAAAAAACTTTGAGGTTTGATTCCGTCCTACATTTTTTTCTCCATAACCAAAAAATATTTCAAAAAAAAACCCTGACTTTTTTAAAAACTTATAATTACCCCCTTAAATTTAAGGCAGAATCAAACATGAGAGGGCTTTTTGTAATTTTGAAATATGTTTGTTTTTTTTTTTGTAATTAGCCTAAAACTCAGGGGTGTTTTGTAATTAAATATTACAGTAACACCATTATATTAATATAAGATAGAATCAAACTTTAGGGGGTTATTTATAATTTCAGAACTTCTCTGGGTTTTTTGGTAATTACCCCAAACCTCAGGGTTAGTTTTGTAAATTTTATCCCAAAAAAAACACTTTTCTGGTGTAATATGTTATGCAAATGACAATACAGCTCAGTAGCAAAAGTTTTTTCCTTAAACAACACAAAAAGTATACATTGCTTCTCATATTAACCATGAAAAAACATGGTATGAACAAAGTATTACACATGTTTAGGCTTCAAACACCAGACAGCAAGTGAAGAACCACTGATTTCTTCTGCACTCACTTCTGAAAAATCCCAAAAAAATAAAACTATCAAAACTCCTCACTGTACAACAAACAAATCACAATCCAAAAACGGTAACAAAAAAATCTATCTCCCTTAACAAAAAAAAAAAAAAAAATTAGTCACAACAAATCGGACAACGAATAAGTCCATTCTCATTACAATCAGGGCATCTATGAAAACCATATTCATGTTCACTCTCATCAAATACTTCTTCTTCCTCCTCGTCTTCTTCGTCTCCCTCGTAGTATATTTTACAACTCCCCGAACACGTCTCACACGGAACGAACCTAATATCACCACACGCTTCACAAACATTACCATTGCCACCACAACCTTCACCGCCATCATCCAACAACTCACAACACTCCACTAATTTCTCGAGCTTCCCGTCTTCGTTCATCCTCCGAATTTCGTCCGACCCCACCGACGTATTTCTTCCCTAGAAAAACCCTCGGCAAGCCACTCCCAACAAACATTTCTCCTAACAACTCCTTCAACTCCTCCTTAAATCCCGAATGCATCGATACATCCCTTTCGTCGACCTTAACCCCGAGCCCTTTAAGAATAACACGAACATGACAACAATCCTCGTACGTCTTCCTCACCCCTCTTAGGCTAGTGAAATACACGATTAGCTTGTCCGTGCCACGTGGCGCGATCTTATTAGTCGGCTTGAGGTGGAACGGATTGGCCGGAGGAAGCTCCTCTAGTGCTTTTCTGAATGTGGCGATCACCTCTGGATCGAATTCGGAAACGATAGACGTACCGTTGGAATTAGAATTCGAATCGCTATCGGCTAAATCTAGCCAGCCGGGCTTAGGCGGCGATCCATTGCCGTTTTCCTTCACTCTCGGGGTCGGTTGATCATCGAGAGAAGTTAAACTCGCATAGCTTGGGACGTGAAATGAGAAGCTACGAAAATTGTGAACCGGCGGCGGTCTAAGAGGACTGATATCCTCGAGACCTTCCATCATTTCCCAAGCATTGATCATCTCCGGTTCGCCCGGCGGCGTTCGAATCGGAGTTTTAGGGATGACTTTGGGGATTTTCTCGTTGATCATGTTAGACCAAGTTTTGGCCTCAATCATCCCCATCGCGAACTCCTCTTTCGCCGATATTTTCCGATCGGTTTCGATTGAGGGCTTATCTTCGACAATAATCCGATCCGGATTTCGATTCGTTGGGGTTTCGTCCTGGTGTTTGATTTCAACCGTTTGATTTTGAATCAACGGGTCGAGATTTAGAGTGCCCAATGTGGATGAAGTTAGGGCTACGAGATGATAGCTATCCCCTGTTTTTACAGATGGGTGGTGCACGTGCATTGAGTAGCTCCGCCGTACCGGAGAATAAGGTGCCTGGCAATTCCGGCATACTTTTTGTTTCGACGATGCACAACCCATTATTACAGAAATCAAACAGAAAACCCCCAAAATAAAAATAAAATTAAAAAACCTAAATCTGAAGAAATTGGGGGAAAGAGATGAAGAACATTCTTATATTCTTACAATCGATGATAAATTAAAATTAGGTCAAAAAAATTGCAGAAGGAAGAAACACTGGAAGGGAAGAAAAATGAGACCTCCTTTAATGGCTTCTTCCTTCTACCATCTTCTTCTTCTCTGTCTAGAGAGAAATGAAGGAAAATTCAAAAGACCCTTTCTGAATTCCAGCAATGGTGTATTATAGTGAGTGGTGGACAACAAATGAGAAAAATTATAAAAAAAAATTAAAAAAAAAAAATCTTGATAGGGTATGGAATGTTTGCCCTTTATTATATGAATGGGTCTGTAAAAAATAATAATTTGTATTGGATGATTAAAGAAAAAAAGAAAGAAAGGAGACGGAGAATACGGGAATTATTGCTTGAATGGCTCAAACCCCGCAAAATGTATGTGTTAGTGGACACGCACAAATAGTTTTAAGACCAATTTTACAGATTGTATTATTATTTATAGTTATATTCATGAAATTTGAAATTTCTTAAGATGGAATTTTTTTGAAGTTGAATTTTTCATGGGATTTAAGAGTCAGGGTTTGATACAAAGAGTAACTATATTTAGGCGACATTTTGAAAAATGTATGATTGTGGAATTTTTTTAAATTTTAAATTCAAAAATATAAGTGAATTTTCCAAATAATTCATGTAATCCAGTACTGAGATTTTCTTTCTAAATATTTGTCGACGCCAGCAATTTTAAACATAAAGAGAAGGAAAAGAAATCCATTTTTAAAAGATATTTAATTTGATTAAATAAATTGAAAGTATCCTTGTTTGCCACTTTGTGACAAATGGGAAGTGGATGAAAACATGATTTGTTTTGTTGAGGCCTACAAGAAAATTAGGTAATGTTAAAATATTATTGAAATCGATTGTTGGGTTGGACCATATATGAAGGCGCGTGGAAGGTCTGAGAATTGGTAATTGACTTGAATCAGTCAACTAGAATTTCACTGAGCCCTAAACCAGGCTTTTTGGCATTTCTATGATATTGGATAAAAGAGTAAATGAAATAAGTCCAAAAAAAAAAAAAAATGAATGTCAGAGTTGGTTGTTTTCGTTTTTCAACAAAAACAGAGAATTGATTATAGCTCGATTTATTGGTCATCTGTAATTCAGACAATTAATTTGGGATTAATTCCGCCAGTCACACGTCTCTCGGAACCTAACCATGTACTCACATTAATCGCATCATAATATTTGAGATTTATAATAACAAAGTCGTTAAACTTGTTCAAATAATCTCATTTCACAATGAATTTTAAATTTCTGACTTACTATTTTGAGCTATTTTATAAGTTTGATTTTAGATTCATGTTATATGATGTCATTTGAAATTTTATTTTAAATCTTCTCATTTGAAATTCGAATATCAAAATTTTCCTTATATCCACATCATTTCATCCAACAACAATTTTAAGATAATCTAGACTAGATAAATGTCATTGGAATCAAGTTTTCACTAACAAATACAATTATTTAAATAAAGAGCCTATTCAAATATTCCATCAGATTTTCCCAGTTTTTGTTTGTTTGATGTGAGATAGTTATCATTTCTCACACATCATTCTTAATTAACATTTAATGAAAAAAAATGAAATTAATCACAATATTAAACTTCATTGACACTCAACACTAATCAGTGTTATTATTCTTGCTTCGAACAGAATTAAATATTTTCTTTATTACGTGTTGGTAAATAATTAGTGAGAAGTGGAACGAAGGGTTAGCTAGTAGTAGATCGAATATATTACAATCCACTAAAATTTTGAATGTATTCATCATTATCATGGTTGTTCGGCTTCAATTTCGATTATTATATGGGTGAACTAAAATCCTATACTTCCTTGTTTTATAATATAAAATTATTTCACGATTTAATTTTAAAATAGCGCTACTATTTTTTTAAAATAAATATAATTACTTTCTATAAAGTACAAAAAAAGGTGTCGTCTAACAGTACTGAAATACTATTTATGACCCTAGAAGAAAAATTAATTTTAGAAAAATGACATAGGCTCAAAACACAACCAAGCACGTATATGGGTCATAAATCATAATTAGACATCTCAGGACTTAGAGGACGCGTAAATGTAGGTACTCACCTATCCAGACTCTTTTTTTTTTTTTTTTTTGCCTGTTGAGACTCGCCAAGATTCTAATGGAATGGGTGTGAATAATTTTTTCGGGTACATGACGAACATGAGATGAAAAATTAATATACCCTTTAGGATACAAGCATGGTTCGTTTAATTTGTACCCTAGGATTCTTGCTACCCAAATTTGTTTATTCAATTCGTATATGATCTTTATTTTAAATGGGTGATCTTTCAATTGGATCGATTATACAGTTAAATTTGTATAAATTAATAACATAGGGACCGTCAAATTCTATTAATTTAGCGATATATTAAATAATTGATATTATTAATTTATAGGAATACAGTTTGTAGAAAAAAAATCGCTTGTGGATAAATTGCCATCTCATCTAAAAACTATTGAAGGATTGTAAAATTGAATTTTTTTCTTGTTGCCAAATAAAACATCAAAAGACTCAACAATGTAATGTGGTTACTATTCAATTGGAGAGATGTTAAAATTGTAGAGTTCTTGACCGACAATCGGAGCATTATATGAATTGTGAACTTAATATAATAATCAACTGTAGATTCCCTTTCTAAAAAAATGAAGCTCAACAACGACAACATTGAATATTAATTTTTTATTAAGCTATAAGAAAACCGTACTAAAAGTTCTTATCCCCTTAACAAAAGTCAAAGATCAGATTCAAAAGGACATCAATTTTAAAAAAAAAAATTAATATTACAATTGAGTCGGCTCTTTTATGAAGTCTTCATCCATTAATATAATTGATATTTGATAGTAATGGTCCCAAACTTTTGGGGTGTTTTAGTCTCATGTAGGAGTTATTTTGTTTTTATTTTGGTTTTTTGTTTGTTTTTAGGCATATTTTATTCACCCAATTTGTTGTTTTATCATGCATAATAATTTAATAAAGCTGCAATTGCACTTGGGGAAATGAATTTTATTTTCAAGTTTGATATGGTTTTGGTACGGTAATATAAGGTTGAAGATTATTTATATAGAACACAAAATTGGTTGAGACATGTTAAAAGAAGATTTTTTTTTGGTTAAAAATAAATTAAGTTTACATTTTAGAAGACCATTCACGTGATTTGTTTATATTTCATTGCTGTACTTTCACTTTCTCGCGTTTCTATCAACACTATTTGTGTGTGTTGTGGTTTGGTCCCCGAAGCTTGAGCTTAAACTATTGTTTTGGATAAATTGAGTTTTATTGGTTAGAATATGTGTTTGGTTTAATTTAAGGGGCTTTTAAAATAATTATTTTATGTATATAATGGGGTTTTGAAAAGTTGGAATGGTGGGATGACTTCAATATTTTAAAGGTCAATATATAATATTATATTTGTCAATTAAGAATAGGGATAATTACAAAAAACAATTATAATTTAAAAACATTAATATTTTAAAAATTAGAAAAAAATTGATAATGGTTTGGTCTCACATATTTATGGGTTAAAATTATGAGAAAGTGATTGATAAGTAATGATGAATATTTTTACAAATAGTGTATAGGTTTTTAGAAATATATTTTAAAGATGTTGTTTTTTAAAAAATAGAAAAAAATCGATGATTTCAATTTTTTTTGAACAAAATTTTTCCATTTTTATGTAAGTTCTGGAAAGATTTTTTTATAAACATAAACAAAAAGGGTTAACATTCCATTATTTCCATAATGTCCTTTTATAGGCATATATAGTATATTGGACTCAATTTGCTTGTTTGCATGCATAATAATTTAATAAAGCAGCAATTTTTTCAATTTTTAATGAATGAATGCTAAAGAAATGATATGGATATGGTACGGATATTTTTATATTTACAGCAACGACAAACTTTGGATCCACGCGTTTTTAGGGGATTGGTGCATCTCTGCACCTTTTTATCTTTACGGATTTTCACCATTCACGTGATGTCACGTGGCTTCTTTTTACTTTCTGTACTCTTCACTTTCTCGCCTTTCTATCAAATTATCAATGTGTGTGTGTGTGATTTTGCTGGTCCCCAAGCTTGAGCACATATTTTATCTTTCTCCTATGAGCATTGAGCCCAAAAATTGGTTAAAAATATGCAAATGACATTTTAATTTAAGGGGCTTATGGCAAAATAATTAATTGGGCTTGGCGAAGTTAAAAAAAATTGTTTTTTTTACATTCGAATGTTGATGACTTTATTTTGAAGTTAAAGGTCAACCATACATATAAGTTAGTCATCAATTAAGAATAGGGATATTTAAAAAAATGTACTTATTTTCAAGTTCTTATTAAAAATCCAAATTTTAAAATTATAAAAAATATTTATACGTTTATTTTTTTTTTTAAATCCAAAAAAGGAATAAATGTAATATTTTGGCAAATGTTGTATTGTTGGAAGTTTTTTGAAGTTTCATTTTTAAAACCTATCGTTTGGAAAAAAAGGATGACTACAAAAACACCCCTAGTTTTTTGTTGTTAATTTTCAAAGAACTCAAGAGATATTTTTTTTTTTGTAAAGCCCAAACTTAGGGGTGTTTTTTTTGTAATTATCCCTTAAGAATTGGAATCTCAATAGCTATTATGTAGTAGAAAATTGCTTTAACGAATGTTTTATCAAATTTTTAATCTAATTAGTAAAGAAATAGTCTGCAAAAAAAAATTTTATTTTTTTTCTAAAACCAAAACTTTGTGACTATTGCGTTTTTGAGCCAAAATTCGTTGTCCTTTGAGCATAGAATGTAGACGCGGATTTGAATTAGTTTAGCCAATTTCATATTCTTATAAATATTAATGGGTTTTGAAATATTTTTTTTTTCTTATGAAAGGAAAAATATAGTCATCAGGTCTCGATTTTTTTTTTTTGTAATTTTTACACATATTTTATTGGGGTTATACTTATGAGGGCCTCAAAAAGTTTTTTTTTTTAAAAATCCCAAATGACATTTGCCTTCAACATTTACTAAAAATATTAATCAAATTAATTATCTCCAATCAAAATCAAAAAAAATATGCTTTTTTTCCTTGTTGTTCCGAATGTTAATGTTTACTATTATTTTGTAAGGTTTAATTAATTCAAATTTCCCCATTTATTATAATATTTAAATAAAAACTTATTTTCAAGCAAGCATAAATTATATCCAAATGGTGATATATAAAATATTTATTTCCATTGGAAAGAATGATCTTCCAAAAAGTCAAATTCAAAAATATGAGAAACCTTAAAATGAAGGTTGAAAAACTTAATAAACACAAAAATCGTTTGGAAAAAAAGGGATGACTACAAAAAACACCCCTACGGTTTGGATTAATTATAATATTAGTTTTTATTTTAAAAAGCATTATGATATTTAAATTTAAAAAAAAATTAAGAAAAATGGGGAATATTTTGTCTTAAATTTAAGGGAGCTAAT
The DNA here is from genome assembly GCA_016081115.2 of Rehmannia glutinosa. Lineage (NCBI taxonomy): Eukaryota > Viridiplantae > Streptophyta > Magnoliopsida > Lamiales > Orobanchaceae > Rehmannia > Rehmannia glutinosa. Next base: position 16,334,895 of record CM071929.1, read on the forward strand.
TGTAATATTTTTATAAATATTATGGGTTTTGAAATATTTTTTTCTTATGAAAGGAAAAATATAAGACGGAATTATACCTCAAGTTTTTTTGTAATTTTTAAAGAATTTTTGGGGTTTTTATAATTAGCCCAAACCTCAGTTTTTTTTTTTTTAATTATCCCAAAAAAGAATGCCATCTACATTTGCTTAGTTGGTGGAATTTGGAACCTATATATTATCTCCAATCTCCATCAATTGCTTAGTTCTGTGTTGTTCCCGTTGCTTAGTAAGGTTTACATTAATCAAATTTCCCCATTTATCAATCAATACTTCATAATTATAAACTGAATCGCAAGCATGAAATCTACGCTTTCAGTAATGGTGATGATGGCGTGATTTCCATTGGAAAGAATATCTTAAAGTACAAATTCAAAAATATGAGAAACCTTAAAATGAGGTTGAAAAACTTAGATACACAAAAAATCGCTTGAAAAAAGGTAATATTTATTTGATGCACATTTCTTGGTCGCATTACACTACTTATAATATTAGTTTTTTATTTTAATAATTTTAGCATTATGATCAAAGTTTTAAATGTTAGTATTGCAATGAGAAAATTAAAAAAATGGGGAATATAAAGTAGGTCTTCCAGATACTACACTAAATTGACAATTAACAGATGTTTTATGATCAGAAAAATTGAATACTTATCAACCTTTCGAGCACTAATAGGCAGCATATATAAGCCCATATTATCTTAATTGTGGTCTACTTCATGAGTGATAGCACTGATAGGCATTATATATAAGCCCATTTATAATGTTATGACTCAATTTCTTTTAACTCAATTGGATAGGCCAATTTTGGGCCGCAGCAATATAGCTATAATTTCAGGAATAGAGAAAGTATTTAAATAATCCAGACCTAAAGCAAATACGGGTGTCCAATCCATCTGACCTCATGGCCCATTGGGCGATTAGGTGGCAAGCCCATAATTGTAATTCCAAAAACGAGGAAGAGTCCATAGAGTTCCATTTCAAGAAGAAATTCATGATTTGAATCGTACAATTGAATTGTGTGTTAAGATTTCTTACCATCAATCACTCCGACAATACAAGTCTCTGTCATTAGAATACAAGATTGATCCTGAAACTAGAGTATTTCAAAAGTGTGAAACGCTATTGAATCCATTTGATGGTTCAAATAATGGTCATATATATATGAATATTTTTAGTTTTCTATCCAGCCCACTGGGCTTTTGTATATCGGCCTACCCTAATATTTGTGGTTATGCCATTGATTAGGTGTCAATAAAATATTCATATGATATGATAAAACGTGATTTTAATATATTATCCTTAAAAATCACCAGATTACATTGTTTACACATGGGATTCGTGCATTTTTTAAGTGGATCCCGACTTGACATACCTTGACCCGACTAAACCCTGACAATTGTAACCATTGATGAATATCATGTGGTCATTTGTGATGATGACACATGGACATACATCCAAAACGTTATAAATAGCTGAACAAATATCGATAAAAGGTATATATGATATATATTATTTTTATTGTTCGATCCCTTACAACCTTTTGACCTGAACTGACCTAAGAATCAAATGATTTTTAGGATGGGGCCTATCCCAACACGAATAATTCGTCCCCTCAAGTCATCCATCATGAAAGAACTGATTCAACCTTGACCCGATCAAGAGAATTCAAAATACATAAATAATTATCTTTGGATTAAACGTATAGATGCCCTTAATCAATTCTTCTATTCGCCTCCCAAAAAGATACCACAAATAATAAATAACCCAATTAATTTGTATTTTTATACTTGTATAATAAAGTATTTCTTTTTTCTTACAGGAAGAACTTAACATAAGTCATAAGTGGTTGAAAGGAAAAACAGAAAAAATGGAGAGCAATATTATTTATTATTATTTATTGGGAAAAGGCACATGGCATGTGAGGTAGAAGATACAATGTAAGAGAAAAATATGGAAAACCCAGATTCCCAAGTTGAGCACAAAACATTCCACCTAAGGTTCCCATGTGAATTACCTTGTTTTTAGGCCACTACCAGGTGGAGCTGCTATGTCTTATAACACCCATGCCTGATAATTACAAAAAGCCCCCTTAGGTTTGGGCTAATTACAAAAAACCCAGAAATGTTTATAAATTACAAAAGGACCCGTTAAGAGAGTAACTGTACTGTTTCTATAAATATCAAGAGGTTTTTGAAAGTTTTTATTTGATTATGAAGGGAGAAAATGTGAGACGGAATCAAATCTCAAGGGTTTTCTGTAATTTTCAAAAAAAAAAAACTCGGGAGTTTTGGGTAATTAATCCAAACCTTAGGGTGTTTTTTTGTAATTATCCCAAAATGACTACTAAGGTTTAAGTTGGAGTTCACCTACTTTTAAAAAACAATTGATAAGTTCCTGACATCTTATTTTGGGAGTTTATAAGATTTTTTCTTAAAAAATTACCAAACAAATTTAAACAACTTATAAGCTCTCAAACATCTTATAAGATATTTTGAAGAGCTTATAAGCTCAGCCAAACACCCTCTTAATTATGTCTTAAATTAAGGGGGTAATTGTAATATTTCTATAAATGTCAGGGGATTTTTGAAAGGTTTTTTTGCTTATGAAGGGAGAAAACGTAAGACGGAATCAAATCTAAAGGGTTTTCTGTAATTTTCAAAAAAACTTCAAGAGTTTTTTTGTAATTAGTCCAAACCTTAGGGTATTTTTTGTAATTATCCCTTTATTTAATATGTGTGTGTGTTTGAAAATGTATATACGTGTCTACATTGGTATAACAATAAAATGGGCATGTTGACTTATATACATCTCATAAGTCATAATTAATTATTTTTGTTGTATATATATACAAAGAGATACGGATCTTCCTACTAATATGAATAAGAACTTAGTAGATAACTTACTGAATTAAATAATTACTATGCAAACCTATGTGAAATGAAAGCATGAAATCAAGATGTCTCATGAACTATATAATTACTATTCGCTTCGTTATTAATATTGTTTCTTTCAAAATATTTGTGATGGAGATGGAGACAATATATGTGATTAGAAGTAGGGGTGACAATGAGTCGAACTTAGGGCAAATTTGTTTGGAAATGATAATCAATATGTCAAATTTTTTTTGGATGTTATTTGATTGAATTCCATTTGTTTCTTCTCTTATAGGAATAATTACAAAGACACCCCTAAGGTTTGGGCAATTACAAAAAATCCTAGAGGTCTTTATTAAAAAAATATTGTTTCTTTGAAAATACTTGTGATGAGATGGAGACAATATTAAAAAAAGTATGGATGACAAAATATCAATTTACACCCCTTAAGTTTGTAAGACAAAAATGAAACGATATGTCAAATTTTTGTAGTTTGAAGGATGTTTGATTTTTTTTGTAATTAACCCAAATCAGTGTGTTTTTTAATTATCATATTAATTAATGAATTTGAATCTCAATAAGATGCCGGGCATCAAGACATGATTTTTTTCCCATTGAATTTTCTTACTATATTAATTACACCTAACAAACAGAGCATAATTTCCAATATATAAACAAAATCATTCACATGAGAGAGACATTTGTGGTTAATTTTCAGTCAGTGCTACTTCTATTCCCTGTTTGGGTGCTTTAGGTTTCACCCAACTTTCATAGGTTTGTTTACTTAGGGAATGCGTTTCTTTGAAATTCTTGATATTTTTTTCAACTTCTCTATCTTTTGCCTAACACCATTTCTATTTTTTAACGTTTTGTTGAAAAATGGTGAAGTATAAGAGGTAGCTGTATAGGGAAACAGAGGGGCTATAATATTATTCTGTTCTGGAAGTAAAAAAATCTCTTGTCCCCAAGTTTTACTTCTTGTAGCAGATTTTACACCATTTTTGTGTTTGGCAATATGATTTTGTGACTGAGAAAAATTAAATGAACCAAAGAGTTAAATATTTTATTTCATTATAAATTGGCCAAGATTGATGAGGGGCTTAATTGCAGTTTTGTTTTGTAACTCTTAGGAGTCGACAATTTTAGTCCTGTAACTTTTTGACGTAGCAATTTTGGTCCTTGGCGATTTTACCTTTAGTCAAAATAACAATTTAAGTCATGTAACTTTTAGCGATCATATGTCTTTTTGGGTGTTTTGGCCAAAAGAAATATCAAAATACCAAGTTGGGACCAAAACCACACAAAATCGGAATTTGTAGGATGAAAGTTCCACAATTTAGAAGTTATGAGATCAAAATTGAATAGAATTAAATTCGTAAAGGATTAAAATTGCTACCTAAAATATTTATAGGACCAAAGTTACTAGCCTAATATAGTTTTGGGACCAATTTAGAAAATAGGCCCTCATGAGGGGAACTCATTGTTTTCTACAAAAAAATGACAAAAAAATTGTGGCATAATTAATAATCAATTTCTACTCATTGGTCTATATATCAAGATTGAGAATGCTGATTAAATTAGTAATACATGTAACAGTTTATTAAGTGAAAGTATGCCAATTTGGCCCTTTACGTTTCTAAGAAATAAAAATTATACATGTTTTTTGAAAATATGCTTTAGCCATTAAGACTAAAAATGAGAGTAGTAAACTCCTTATATTTTTTGGTGAGATACTTTATAATTTTCAAAAGTAGTTGTGGTACATTTCTCGTTAGCAAGAAATAATCTTGGTCCTCATAAATGTACAAGGGGCAAAATCGACTATTGAAAAAACTGTGTGAAAATATAGACAAAAATACTTTTTTGTTATGAATAAATGACCAAAAATCTAACGGAATCTTTTATTAGTCGAAAATTACATAATTAATGTATTTACGAAATTAAAGAAAAGCGCGTTAATTAAGATAGCTAGTGGTACGTAAATCTTTACTTGTAACTTGTAATTTATCTCAGTAACATAGTTTTAAATTTCAATATGTAATAAACGCGGTTTAGGTCCAAAAAATTTACAAGAGGTCTAATCTATTAAAAGAATGTGGAAAAAGATGAACCCCAACGTTAATATATTAAAAAAGAAGATAAAAAGTTAAAAAAAAAAGTAGATAAAAAGATAATGTTGAATTAGTTTTAGGTGTCACTTGTAGACATTCTTTCGAAGTTTCTTTAATTATTTCACGTTCAAGGTTTAGCAATAACAATAAAATAAAACATTAAAGCAGCAATAATTCTTATAAAAAAACAATAGAAACTATTAGAGTCCACGATGATGTTGAAAAATGAAAGGTGCTTGAAAACGAAATGAGTGCAATTTTTTTTTTTCTGACGCTTTAATTAATATCTCTACGAGTTTTTCTGTCCGTTTCCAATGAAACAAAATGGTTCAATCATTAATTTCCCATATCAATATAAAATGTTGGGAAAAAGATGAAACACTACATATAAAATATCCATAACATAATTTTCAGCAAGAAAATAAAAAATATTTAATTGCAAAACTATCCCGTAACTATAAGAGACTAGCAATTTTGGTCATGCGTGTGATATATTAGGTAGCAATTTTGGTCTCGTGACATTTTGATCATGTACAATTTTGATCCTACAAGTTCTAATTTGTACAATTTCGGTCCTATAAATTTTATTTTAGGTGATTTTGGTCACAATGAGTGTTTCAACTAGGGATGACATAAAATAACCAAATGATTAGTGGTGGTCAAATGGAATCGAATTTTCCAAATCGAATCCAAAATCTTTATATATAAAGATATATACATAATTATTAATCTGTTTTTATTGGAGCCCAAAAAAAAAAAATGAAAAACCTAATGCCCTTTTGATTTGAAATTGTACTAAAAACTTAATCTAACTTATAAACATAAAATAAAATTTATTTTTCCCTTAGAATTATATTTCTACTCAAGAACAAAATATATTTCTTTTAGGACCCATTTCTTCCATTTATTTGGTCCCTAAAACGTCTTGATTAAATGTTATAAATAAACGTAAACTTTAATTCTTCTATACTCTAAAATACGAGGGCAGCCTAATGTTATCATTAATATTAACTCCAAAACCTAATATTATATGGATATTAAGTCCAAGTCAATTATTTGGAATAGGAACCGTGAGGGAACGACAATTTCGATTCCTCTTGGTTTCAATATTACATAAGTTTCATGAACCAGGAACATGGGTTTCAAACTAAACTACCCAAAACCTATGATTAAAAATTACAAGACTTAAATTGTTATTTTGACTAAAGACTAAAATTGTCAAGAATCGAAACTGCCACATCGACAAGTTGTAGGACTATGATTGTCAATTTCTACTAGTTACAAGACTAAATTTTCATATAAACCAAATAAAAGTTAAAATAAAAAATAATTTTAAAAACAAAATCAAATTGAAGCAGGTAAGGTATAGTAGAGCTAGAATCTTTTGGAGCAATAAATAAATAACACATTTCATGTTCTCTCTCTCTCATTCTGTCTCAACACAGATAATCGCTGGCTTCCAGTCTTGCCACCCATGTTCCCCACTCCAAAATTTCTCTCATTTACACACTCAAACACACACACACACTGTGTGAATTAATGTTTTAAAGCCCGTCACCTTTTCGGGCTTTAATTTTAATTCTAGCAACCATGGCCTTTCTCCCAGCTACAGCAGATTCCATGTTCAGAACCCATGAAGATAACCATTTCCCCACGTCATCTCCTCAAGATTTCCACGGTAATGTCAGAAATTATGATTTTTATTTTTTTCAATCTTTTTTTTTCACCGTTTTAAAAAATCCCCGACTATCCCCGATTTGTCGCGCCTAAAAGGCACTAAGGCTTATTTTCTGGCTATGTTTTTCTTTCGATTAGACACCAATCTAACCCCAGTGACGGACACATGATTTAGGGTTGGGTCAACCTAGGCCCTATTTTAAAGCCTCCTTTTGGAAAAAATTTTTTCAAAAGGAGAAATTTTTTCATTAAAAAATAATTTTAAAATATAATTTGTCTTAAGTTTTTTTGAAATTTTTGGTCAGCAGATTTCACATTTTGCCAATTGCCCTCCTAGTTCCGCTATGTTGCAGATCCCTGACCGTCAGTGGCGGATCCTCCCCTATGAATGGGGGCTATTTTTAAAAAAAAAAAATCTCAATTTTTATATGTATATTTTATTTAGAAAAAAAAATATTAAATTTTTATATAATTTTTTTTTTTTTTGTTTAGCCCTAACATATTAAATTTTTGTATCTGTCCACCTCTATATAATTTCTGGGTATGCCATTGGTTGTAGTTAACCGCCCGGACTAGTGACTATCAGTTTTAGAACACTGGTTTTTAATATTTATTTTAGTTTTATTGATTGGAATTAATTAATATATAATGGTGCAGGTGTTTCTGATTTCTTGATGAGGAGATCCATGTCATTTTCGGGAATGGACCGGGCCGAAGAATTGCAGCCCGATGACGACGGGTCGGACGACGGGTCACAAATGATGCTCGGGGAAAAAAAGAGGAGGCTGAACCTGGAGCAGGTTAAGGCCCTGGAAAAGAGCTTTGAGTTGGGCAATAAATTGGAGCCCGAGAGGAAAATGCAGCTGGCACGGGCTTTGGGCCTGCAGCCCAGACAGATTGCAATATGGTTTCAGAATAGGCGGGCCCGGTGGAAGACTAAACAATTGGAGAAGGATTATGATGTACTTAAGAGACAGTTTGAGGCACTTAAGGCTGATAATGATGTTCTTAAATCTCAGAATAAGAAACTTCAAACACAGGTATTATTATTATTATTATTTTGAATCCTTAATTTGCATGATTTAGATCATTTATTTTTTTTGAATATTTAATTTTGTTTCAAATCATTTGAAAATTTTGTTAAATATTTGGTTTTGATCTGGACTAGGTATTTTGGGATTGGTGAAACTTATCTGAGAAAATTAATCATAATAAATAAATTTTTTTAATCATAATGATTAATGAATAATGATCACCTCGGATCTTGGGATCAGTTATTTTCTTGTTCAGGTTTGTTTTCACTCACTATAATATTGAACTTTATTTTTTTTTACTCCAAACCAAACTAATTTTATGGTTTTAAAAAATCCAGTTTCTTAAATAATCCAGGAGTTGTTCCCAGTCAATCCCCTGCTGGTATGCGACGACCTTCTTTGAGGAGCAACTCGAGCGATTCGCCGACAGATTGGTGTAGGCAGGGGCGTATTCTAGTAAAGCCCCCAAAATTTTCAAAAACTTCATATTTTATATGCATTTTATTTTTAAATATTAAAATTTGGTCTTTAAATATTTCTTTTTAATTGTTTTAAATTTCAAAATTAATTAGCCCCTCCAAAATGAAACGTCTAGTTCCGCTCCTGGGTGCAGGCCGATGATCGACCGGTCAGCACGCCCAGGCTTCACACATATATGATATAACATTTTATGAAAACTGGACACTACACAAACCTCACTTCATAATTATTGTTCACGAATATCATTATTTTGCAGTTAGGCTATAAAAACTTGACAAGGAAAATGCCGAAAGACAATATTCAAAAGGCAACAATTTTTTGCTAAATTATTGTTTTTGATTTACTTATTCATATTGAAAATAAGTGACGTTTTGGCAAAAAAAAAGGTCTTCACAAAGAATGACGTTTTGATATTTTCAAGGGAGGTAAGAAAAAGTTTTTCCCAAATTATATCATTTTCCTATTAACGCTAATGCCTAAATTTGTTTTTTTCAAAAAAACAATTATGATTAATTAAGATTATATTAGTTATTTTAACAAATCTTAATATATGTATTTTTTCCTAAAATCAATTATTTTGAATAGAAAAAGTATTTTTTTGTTACTCCAAATGCTAACGACTTTATGGTTCCAAAGAATCACAAAATACAATGTTTTTTTAAGAATTATCATTCACAAATGAAACAACATTATTAAATATTTTGTCATAATTATTATTCTCCAATGTTAAAATGTTGCAGTTATTGACTATGAAAACTAGAGACTCAACTGGATCAGGCCAAATTAACCTCAACAAAGACAACGAGGGTTCAAATTGGAGCAACGGAAGTGAAAACAGTTGTGAGGTTAATCTCAACACAACCTCAACAGACATCACTTCATTATATCATCATCGTCGTCGTCATCATCAGAACAACGAAAACGGCGTCATTTTCCCTTCACCGTCATCAATTGTCCCTACAACCGACGTTACTTTAACACACCTCCTCCACACCTCACCAAGGCGAGATCATCAAACTCCAGTGTCCAATGAGTGCTTTGGCAACATGTTTGGTGGCATCGAAGAGAACCCCGAATTTTGGCCGTGGCCAGAACAACAGAATTACCAATAATCCAAACACTGCCTTACCGAGAGGGCCGTGTAATTAAAAATGTTCGGAATATGTGAAACAAAATATTGTTATCCCGAAAAAATTACAAAATTTTCTTTTGTTTAATTTTCTGTTTTTCTTTCATAGATATATAATTCATACTGTTTTTAATTGAATTAAATTGTTGTTTGGACATGTTTTGGACCCCGCCTTTTGTCAAAAATATTAAATTGATTATGAATATATTAATAAGAAATTAGATCCATGTTACATGCAAATACGATAATGTGGTTAAGTGGGACTTATACTCTGGCATGGGCCATAATGTGCGTAGAAAAAAACAAGATTCTCTTTCACAGCATTTCAACTTTTTTTAATGGTACAAAAGAATTTTAAGTAATTATTTTTTGGATTAAAAAAAGACTTTGAAAATTGCTTTCTTAGAAGGTTCCTAGGAAGATGCAAATATATTGGTTGATTATAAAGATGATAGTGTTTTGAGGGACAAAAATTAACATTAAATATTCGGATTCTTTTACAATTTTCGTAATAGAATATCATTAAAATAAGTTTAACTTTGCATAAAGTTCGTTATAATTAATGAATAGTTCGGACCCAAGATAATTTGATTATCTCAAGATATTTCAACCAATATACTTTTTCTATATCAAACATCTGAATTTCATAGCTTTACTTTCAAGGTGTTGCTTAACCCTCTAGAATTCTAAGAGACCGGCTTGTGATCCTTTGTTATTCCACTAGATCTTGTATTTATACCAAAAGAATTATATTTCGGTCTCTTCCTAAACATGTCGGTCTGACCCAGAAAGCCCATTCATTTTCTATATCACCTAATCAGTTCGGTTCATGAGGTCGGACTATTTTAGTCCTTATAATTATTTAAAAAATACTTTGAAAATTGCTTTCTTGGAAGGTTCCTAGGAAGATGCAAATATTGGTTAATTATAAAAGATGATAATGTTTTGAGGTACAAAAAATAAAATTAAAAAATGGGGAATCGAAGCACAAATTCCAAGAGGGAAGATGCCAAGGAAGAGGGGAAAAGGAAGAAAACAAAAATCAGAAGTGTTTGCTTTGGGAATGGGTCACTCTTATAATGATTGTGTCTTTATTTTTATTTTTACTTTGTTAAGTATAAGATCGTAACTCTCTGCCAACAACAGAAGAAATTAAAAGTCAGTATATGCTACAAATTTACCCATGTGAAAACTCAATATTTTGTACTATATTACCCATTTTGAATTTCAATTGTTTTTGCATATTATTGTATCTGTTTCCACTATAATTATTCGAATCACTTAATGTATGGCAAGGCAAGAAATGTGTCAAAAATATATAGAGAAATGATTGATGGTATGACTATTATTAAACCCTTTTTGTGTTTTTTTAGGGGCACGCACCGAATTTCTTATTTCATTTTTTATAATATACTTTGCATTCCACTTCATTAGATTAATAATACGTGTTTTGAAGATAAGCATGTGCCATTATTGGTTGAATGTATTTACACGTGTTGATCGGAACAATGAAATATGAAGTGAAATAGAAAATATTATCAAGCCGTTTAGGAGAACCATCTCCCCTTAAAAAAGGAGGGGAAAAGAGAGAGAAAAATGCTAAGTAGATGCTACCCATTTGGGTAGCTATCCAAGTGGGTTCTATATCGTTAGATCAACATATACACACACACATCCACATGAGTGTATCTTAATCCAATGATATATAAGTTATAACCCACTTGGGTAGCTACCCAAGTGGGTAACATCGATTAATCCGGGTGAATGACTAAATAGATATTTCATACATTTATGTTGTTGATAAATATAATGGGATAATAAAATTACATACTCTATTGGAGATTTTTTTTAAAGAAATTTTTTTTTGGAGCTTAAACAATTTAGAAAGAAAAGTACAATAGAACTTGCTTGAAATTTGAATGGTCACGGGCCAGATTCCAGAACCAATATTGGCTCAAATGGCCTGGCTATTACTTCCTTCCGGCCCACAACGACATCTGTAGTAACGTAAAAGCCCATTTCGGACATTGTGTTAGAAGCATAGGCCCATTGACAACGATGACATCCACAAGAGCCTCAAAACATACTTTTTTTTTTTTTTTTTGAGAAAGACCTCAAAACATACTTACAGACACCACCCCATTAATATTTGTGTTATTAATAACAAAATCTGATAACCGTTTTCAATAAATCTATATCAAAGTTAGATTCAAAATATCATTTTTTCTTAAAATGGTAATAACACTTCTTTCCTTTAAAATTTTCAGGTGCTATTTATGAACTCTCATACACTTTATTGTAGTAAATATTTTCTCTATTTCTAAAATATTTTGGGCATCAAATTTTCTTTGACAAGAGAAATAATTTTATTAATTAATTTAAATTAACAATACATCAATAAAAAATAAGAAACAAATCTGTTAAAAACTATAAAAGATCAAACTATGAAAAGATTCATACCATCTAAGTTAATAACAAAAATCGGCTTAAAACCTACAATTGAAAAATCTATAATGTCTAGAATACATATGATTCCAGATCTGCAACATTTGAAGACCGCAATCTGATTTGTTTCTATAATTCTATCTGATCGAAAATTGCTTGTTTGAATCGCCCGCACAAGAAAAACATCGCAATAAGATGTCAACAAACCAAATCCGCACAAGACGGTGAAATCACAAACAATAAAAGAAACAAACAACCTAGATTTACGTGGAAAAGCCATTTATTTAGAAAATGAAAATAATACATGTAGATGGGTGATTTCAGGATAAAAACCACCCCTTAACAATGATAATCAAATAAAAAGAAGCAAAAGGAGAGAGTTTTAGAGAAAGATAGGCTAGGGTTTTCTAAGGATTTTTCCTTTTCCCATTTTTTTTTAATTAGATCTTGTATGTATTTGAACAAATAATTATCATTGTATTGTGGTACAATAAGTGTGTTTAAATTTAAGCTCCAAATTTCATAAATCCAACCAAGGAGACATAAAAAAAAATAAAGCAAATCAAAAGAAAAGAAACATACTATATTATATAAATCCAACTCAAAGATTACAACACACAAAAGTCCCCATGACCAATCCTCACAAATTGCAGGAAATCCCCAGAAAAAGAAAAAGGATAATAATTCTCTATTTTCATTCCTCATTTATTTGGCAATCTCACCTACCAATGAAATCAAGATTTCAATAATAGAGGACCCCACATGTTCAACTTCTCAACCAATCATATTCCACCTTCATATATCTTCCGTCACAGCCGTATGCCTCTATAATCCACGTCCCTTCTCTCACTCCTTTTCACGCAAAACGCACGTTTCTCTCTCCTCAAAAAACACACACAGTCACACTAACTTTTGTTCTTTTGTTCGGCCTCGAGTACAACTCGTGTCCCAGTGTCTCTTTTTTGAAAAAATCTTGTTCTTGAGTCTTGATAATGGGATTATTATTTTGATTTTACAGTATTGTTTTTTGTTCTTCGAATGTGTGTTAGTGAAATGGAGGACTGTGTGTGAAAACCGCTGTTGTTTTTGAATGCACATTGTTAATTTTTTTATTTATGCTCACATTTGATCTTTTATAGTTCGTGTTTCGTTGTTTTGCATGTTCAAATCTTGTCATCTGGTGCCAATTCTTTATTTGAATGATCCCAAGATTTGCTTTCTAAACCATCACTGAATTTTTGTCGTCTGGGCTTGGGTTTTTCCCCACCCCTTTTCTTGATTTTTTTTAATTAAAGTTGTGGTCTTTGTTTATTTATTTATGGGATTTAGTTAAAGCAAAGCTTCCATGAATTTCTTTGATTTTTTTTTTTAAATCCGTTGTCTTATCTGATTAGTTTGGTATCTTTGGATTAGGAGGCGCACCCTTCTAACCTATAAAATATAAACAGAAAAAATCAAGAAAAGAATCTTCGGATAAGGGCAAAGTGAAAGAGATGGGATTTTGATTATTGAGTGTTAATTTTTGGGCATTTTAGTTCTAGGGTTTGGAGAAAGATGGGGTTGGGTCCTGAAGCTATCAGTAGGGCCGCCATGGATGTGGGCAATTCAAAATCAAGGGTAAGGAGAAAAATACTTAATGATGATGATGAAGATGATGCTGTGGAAAGTAGATGTTGGATTAAGTTCAGATTTTTTGGAAGCTGTTTGTCTACAAGGTCCAAAGTTGATAGCTCTGTTAGTGGGTCTAGCTCACAATATGGTACAACACTAAACTACATCATTCTGCAATGTTGTTACAATTTACATACATTTTCCTGTGAAAATTATGGATGTTAATGCAAATGGATGATGAAATTAATTTGATTAGCCCTTCTACATTGGTGGTTGAAGAATGTGCTAAAAATTTCGAACTTATTTTTCGCTATCTGGGTGTAATGTTGGATGTTAAGAGTGTTTTTCACTTTGTAATTGGTTTAATTGATGCTTAATTGGGTTGGGTTAGATCTTGATACTATCTGTGCTGCTTTACTTCTTATTTGAGTATCTGATGGTAGCTTCATTCTTTAATTAAAATGGGGTCTATCTGATCATTGATATTCTCATTTGTATATAGTGGTAATGGGTTCCTTGTTTTGACGTTGGTTAAAGATATTAAGTTCTCGGGAAAGAGAAATTAAATGCAAGTTACACGTGGTTAATTCCATTTTCTCTCGTTTTGTTTGTAATTAGTTTAAAATGGTTTCGAATATTGTAGAAACTATTTAGATGCGTATTTGAGATTCAGGTAGTAGCATTATTTTGTCGAAAAGGTAAAGTTGAAATAAAGGGAATAGCTTAAATCGCATATTGGCTGCATTCCTGCTGGGAATGGATCTTTCACCATAAGTGACTTTTGGGTGTAATTTTTCAACTCCTGTCCAACCTTATGTTTTTTGTTGTTCATATAGTCTTTCTAATTTCAGAGGAACATTAATTACTGGGTTTTAATATTGAAGGTTCTCATGGGATGATGGGATAGATTTTTTTCCGGACAATCGTTTAGTGTAGTATACAGTAAAAGATTCTTAAACCGTTTTTCTTTTAGTGCACGTGTTGTCTCCTTTCTTATGCATAACTTTATGCTCTGTTCTGTTCACCTCCGGGGACCTATTTATACTTCTTCTTGAGTTATTTCTTAACTATGAAGAACCATAATGATGAAAGTCATGAAACCTTTAACTTTGTGCCCTAGTCAGTAACACCTTCATAAAGTTGTAAATGACATAAGGCGATACATAAGTGAATTTTGATGTAGTTAGTTTTCCACTTTTCCTACAGAGTTACGAATGTACAGCTTAAATATGTAATTTAAGAGACATATTGAATTATCTCATATGCAGTAGGATTCCCGGAAAATAGTTATCTGATTTACAGAGCCAATAGCATGAAGGCTCTTTTTAACGGATTCCTTTGATTCCCCTTATGAAATATTGTCAAAAGTTTAATATTTTGGAGACATGTGGCTTGGATTTTTTTTTAATGGTTTAGCATATAACTGATTTGGATTATGCAAATCTGGGGAACATATTAAAATAGAGAAAAATCACGATATTTTGCTTTGGTCTCTAGAAGGCATGTGGGGAAAGCAAGTTGGTGTTAAATAAATAAAAATGCAGAAATTCTCTACAATCGTTCAATTAATGTTTCTTGTGACAAGTGGCAAGAATCGAACTTTCTGTTAGCTGTATTAAGATTTGATTTTAACTTGCAGCATGCTCTCTTGAAAAGTAAATTGAAATCTGGTTTTACTTTTCATTTTATCTTTGGCATCTACTGGAACTATTTAGCTACATATCTTTCTATTCGTAGAGTGCAAAATGCATCCTTTTTCCTTTTGACTTTATGTTAACTTGTTTTTTCATTGCACGTACCTCATAGAACTCAACAAAATGATTTTAGTGATAGAAATCTTTCTTGAGAAAGAGAGTTAGCATCACTCGAGGAACTCTATCTTGTAATTTTTAGTGCTGGACTGTTAGAAATCTTTTTTGGAATGATCTCGTGACATTATTTGTTTTTCTATCAGCGGAAAGTAAATCTACAAATGATACAAGTAGAGACCAACCAGTTGCTCCAGTTATATCATCTTCAACAACGAGCAATGCAGAACCAGAAAGTGTTCCATCAACTCCTAAAATAGGAGAGGAACTGAAGATATCTTCGCAGCTTCGGAAGTTCACTTATAATGAACTGAAAATGGCTACAAGGAATTTTAGGCCTGATAGTCTCCTTGGAGAGGGTGGCTTTGGCTGTGTTTTTAAGGGTTGGGTCAATGAGACTGGTAGCACACCAGTGAAACCCGGCACAGGGCTTACTGTTGCTGTCAAAACTCTCAATCATGATGGACTTCAAGGGCACAGAGAGTGGCTAGTACGAAACTGTTTTTTTGTTTGATAATTACAAAAACACCCCCAAGGTTTGGGCTAATTAACAAAAAATCCAGAGTTGTTTCACAATTACAAAAAGCCCCATCTGGTTTGATTTTGTCTTAAATTTAAGAAGTTAACTGTAATATTTCTACAAATGTCATGGTAGTTTTTGGATATGTTTTTGCTTATGAAGGGGGAAGATGTAAGCATAATCAAAACTTTAAGGGTTTTTTTGTTATTTTCAAAAATCACTGTTTTTTTTTTTGTAATTACCCCAAACCTCAGGGGTTTTTATGTAATTATCCTTTTTTTTCTTGAATTAAAGGATTTTAATTTTCTTCTTTGGATTACTTATGACTCAATGTCATGTTGCAGGCGGAAGTAAATTATCTCGGCGAGCTCATCCATCCACATTTGGTTAAATTGATTGGCTATTGCATAGAGGATGACCAAAGGCTCCTGGTTTATGAATTCATGCCGAGGGGAAGCTTGGAGAATCACTTGTTCAAGAGTATGTTTTTAAATGCCTATCTAGATGCACATATATTTATGTTGCTGTGTGGTGAGGTGTGATTGTGCTGTAGTTATATCTGTGAGATAGCGAAAAAGTAGTTGGCTAGCACTGAGAAAGTTGTTTGCGGAAGCAATATTCAAAGTAGCTCGTACGAAAATATGTGGTTACTATTCATACAAAAATATTGGCACTTAAATAATTGGACGAAGGTGTATTATTTGTATTTTTACACACTGGTTTCATGTGTACTTAGCCTGAAGTGACTTGCAATATTCATTTATAAATTTGTGACGTTTCAATTAATATTCAATTATCCTCTACAATAGCACTTCCTTGTTTTGAAATGACGTCAGTTAACTTCTAATGACAAAGACTGTATCGCATGAGGCAAAAAGAAAGAGATAGGTGAAATATGTGGCTATAGAGCTTGTATTTTTGTTTTATTTCTGTAATGCATGCTGATCTTGCAGTAAGTTTCACCAAAAATTTGTAGCTTATATATCGACTTCAACTATTGCGGTATAGCTTGACTGAGATAGTGGTAGAATAATTAACGGGCAAAATTGCAAAATTAGTCGTGTAGGCTGTAACTATAGGGCGATATCAAAAAGGTCCTGTAAAAATCAAGTTTTGCGAAAAGGTCCCGTAACTATATAAACGTTTCAATTTTGGTCCTGCAAAATGCACGTTTTGCAAAATAGTCCTGTAACTATATGAAAATCTCAATTTCGGTCCCAATATCACTTGTAATTGGGAACTACATGTGCCGCTCACGTGACTGAAATTCGGTGAAATTAGTACCAGAATTAAGATTTCCATATAGTTACAGGACTATTTTGCAAACCGTGCATTTTCCAGGAGCATAACCTAGAGTTTGCTATAGTTATAGGACTTTTTGGCAAAATATATGTATGATAGTATAACAACATGTATCAGGACACCAACAGGAATATCTAGTGAATTCCCCAACACTATAGGTTTGCATCAGGGATCTGCTCTAAGCCCGTACCTTTTTATCCTAATAATTGATGAAATCACTAAACACTTACAAAAATCCATCCCTGAATGTATGTTATTTGCGGACGATATAGTTTTAATTGATGAAACAAGGGAAGGAGTAAATGCAAAATTGGAAGTTTGGAGAGAAGCACTAGTATCAAAAGGTTTTACTATAAGTAGGGCTAAAAGCGAGAATACATGGAATGCCACTTTAGTAAAAACAACGGGGAACAATGAGACGAATGTTAAAATTGATGGACATGAAGTGAGTATAACAAAGAGTTTTAAATACTTAGGATCTATAATTGAAGAGAACGGAGAAATCAATAAAGATGTCACACATAGGATCCGGCGGGTTGGAATAAATGGAGGAGTGCATCTTCTATCCTTTGTGACCGTAAAATACCATTAAAATTGAAAGGAAAATTTTATAAAACGGCCATAAGGCCCGCAATGCTTTATGGAGCGAATGTTGGGCGACTAAATATGAACACGAACAAAAAATGAGGGTAGCGAGAGATGAGAATGCTAAGATGGATGTGCGGACACACTAGATTAGATAGAATAAGAAATGAACACATTAGAAACAAAGTGGGAGTAGCACCAATAGACGAGAAAATTAGAGAAACACGATTAAGATGGTTTGGACATGTTTATAGGAGACCTTTAGATGCACCTGTGCGGCGTTTAGAAGGTAGAGAATCACTCACACAAATCAAAAGAGGGAGAGGTAGGCCTAAAAAGACTTGGAAAGAAGCTATTAAACATGACATGTTATACCTAGAAATAAACGAAAATATGGCTTATGACCGTAAACGATGGCGCGATATGATCCGTATAGCCGACCCCACGTAGTGGGATTAAGGCTTAGTTTGTTGTTGTTTGACAGGACTATTTTGCAAACCGTGCATTTTCCAGGAGCATAACCTAGAGTTTGCTATAGTTATAGGACTTTTTGGCAAAATGTGATTTTTACAGGACCTTTTTGCTACCGTCTTATAATTACAAGACAAATTTTTGCAATTTTGCCGAATTAACACTGTCATGTAACTCCGTGTTGGGGTGATATATGTATCAGAATTTTCCAGTGTAACCGAGAACTTTCTGCATTTACCATATTCTTCATGTAAAATACTTCAAATGCAAGTCAACATATCAATTGAGATAATTGGGTTCGAGATGTTAGTTTTTGAACACATCTTTTCCATTTTCTTTTTGCTTTTCGATTGTAACGTACGATCAACATATTACTGGAAAGTTCATCCTTCGTCACTTGGTTAGTATTTTGCTAATTGTTCATTGCATTTTCTCTGAGCTACAGGATCCATGCCCCTTCCTTGGTCTATAAGAATGAAAATTGCACTGAGTGCCGCAAAGGGCCTTGCCTTTCTTCATGAAGAAGCAGAAAAACCAGTTATTTATCGAGATTTTAAAACTTCTAACATTCTGCTAGATGCGGTATGATGCATGAAATCCTGTAATATGATGTGGTTTTATCCTTATCTTACGACTTTCTTTTTGTTTTTTTGTTTTCTGAAAATCTTCCATGTCCTACTGTTGATCTAGGATTATAATGCAAAGCTTTCCGATTTTGGACTTGCCAAGGACGGTCCCGAGGGAGATAAGACACATGTATCAACTCGCGTGATGGGAACTTACGGCTATGCTGCGCCAGAATATGTTATGACAGGTGCGCAACTTTCCCCCTCACCTCTGCCTCCTGGCTGTTCACCATTGATTTTTGGATAATTACAAGAACTAACCCTGAAGTTTTGCTTAATTACAAAAAAACACTACTTATCTGTCAAAACTACAGATATCCCCTTACAGTGTGTTTCAAAACACCTCCTTGAGGTTTGCATTTCCCTAACAAATACCCCTCTCTTGAGGTCAATTCATAAAATAGAAACAAATAAAGGGGGCATTTGTAATTTTGAAAGATAACTGTTTTATTTAAATTAGACTAAACCTCAGGGATAATTTTTGTAATTAACCCTTGAATTTTTTTTTTTTAAAATGGTATCTTCTTTTAGATTTCTCATTCATCATCTTGTTGCTTGACATATATACATTAAAGGTTATACTTACATAAAAAAAAGCAAGGTTCGGTCTAATTACAAAAAACTTCAGAGATTTTTGAAAAATACAAAAAAAAACCTTGTGGTTTCATTTCGTCTTGCATTTTTCCCCTTCATAAGCAAAAAGTATTTCAAAACCCTTCTCGATATTGGTAGAAATTTTATAGTTACCCCGTAAATTTAAGACAACCAAATCTGAAGGGGCTTTTTGTAATTTTGAAACATGTTAGGCTTATTCCTGTTACTGGTATCTTCTTTTAGATTTCTCATTCATCATACTTGTTGCTTGACATATGTACATATATTATACCAGGACATCTGACAGCTAAGAGTGATGTCTATAGTTTCGGTGTGGTTTTGCTCGAATTATTAAGCGGCCGAAGATCCATGGATAAAAGCAGACCAAACGGCGAACACAACCTAGTAGAATGGGCAAGACCATACCTAGGCGAGAGACGAAGGTTCTATCGGTTAATCGATCCTCGTCTCGAGGGCCGTTTCTCAATCAAAGGCGCGCAACAGGCCGTCCAGCTGGCAGCCCGTTGTCTCAACCGGGAAGCAAAAATCAGACCTGCAATGAGTGAAGTTGTCGAGGCCCTCGAGCCACTGCCTAACCTAAACGACATGGCTAATTCATCGTCCTATTTCCAGGCTATGAATGCTGCTCGGGCCAGTGCTAGCACGAACGGTAGAAATGGAGTTAGATTGCAGCCCGGTTCGATGAAAAATGGGCAGCCCACTCGGAGCCCGTCGATGCCTAGCCGATATCGTGGATCGCCATATCATCATATTCAACCTTTGCAATCTCCTGTGGCTAATAAACCATAAGTGGAACTTTTGAGTTACTGTGCATTATTGTTCAAAGTCTTTTCTTTTTGGTGTAATGAGAATGGTTCTCTTTCAAGGGGATGGTTTTAATTATGTAGAGGTGGATATTTGGAGTTAGTTTAATTTTATTTTATTTTATATGCAGCCTTTTGAAGAGATGAGTGGATTTCTGTTTGTTTGTTTGTTTGTTTTTTTTTTTTTTTTTTGGGCTTGTTCTGTTAATTTTGAGATGGTAAAGCTCAATAGGCAGAATGAACATGAATGAATGGTGACTTGGATAAAATAGTAATTACTTTTTTTGCCTGTTATTTTGGCTAAATGAAATTGTTTAGTCCATACATTTAAATCTGTCCCAAGCTAATTCAAAAACTTATGATCATTCTTGGTTTTCATTAATAGTAGGGATATTTACAAAGATACCCTTGAGGATTAACTTAATTACAAAAAACCCAATTATCTTTCAAAATTACAAATACCCCCTTATAGTGTTAGAAACACCCCGTTAAGTTTGTACTTAACTAACAAATACCCTCTTGAAAGGTGATATGTAAGAGAAACAAGTGTTAAGGGAATATTTGTTATCTTTGAAGATAAGTGTTTTTTTTTTTTTTTTGGGTAATTAGGCTAAATCTCATGGGTGTTTTTGTAATTATCTCTTAATAGTAATGTAAAAGCACTACATCTTTCCAAGGGCTCAATAATAGTTTGTTAAGATGTCTAGGAGAATAATGGAAAAGAACAATCTTTTCTTCAGGCAGATTGCTTTTTTATGGTTATGCATTGATGATAATTCTTGACTAAATTCTCATACTGAGTACTTCAGTTTTCTGAAGTACAAAATAACTTACAAATGATAAACAAACAAGCCCCATTACAATTTATTATACAACAGTAGCCAGAGAACAATACAATTGAATGTACAAAGAAAATCTAGCATTCAACTATTTCTCATAGTTTCATTTCTCAACAATGAACTCTTCGATTTCTATCCCAGTGTGCCGAGCACCTCCCTGTACTCTCAGCAAAATTTCGTCACCTAATTTCAGCGAGGTCACAGGAATTGCTGTACGTTGATGTCCCGATGCTACAAATATCAACGATCATGAAATGATATGCAAAATGCTTTTAGCAAACTATAGTTTGAAAAGGATATACCTCCAGAGGACGAGACTAAAGCGACCGTTTCAGCATTTTGTAAAAGAATGCTGTAAGAAGTTTGGTTGTCCTGATCTCTCTGTATTAACAGTAAGCTGTATATTAGTCAAGTATATAAGAAAAATAGTCAATTTGAAACTTGAACCCTGCTTATATCTGAATTAATTAGGGTAAATTACAAAAAAAAAAACCGATATTTAGCCTAATTACTAGAAAGTCCAGTTATATTTCAAAATTACATATACCCCCTTAAGGTTTACTAACACCCCCATGAGGTTTATATTTACTTAACAAATACTCCATCTTGAGGGTGAAACAAATCTATCAAGGGGGTATTTGTAATTTTGAAAGATAGCTAGTTTTTTTTTGTAGTTAGACTGAACCTCAATGACATTTTTGGTAACTAATCTTTAAAATTACGAGAAGAAAGTTCATAGCAGATCCAGCTATAGCCGCATTCTAGTATCTTACAAACCCCATTTATAATTTAATATGACCAACTTCCACTGAATAAAAATAGTTACGGTGTTCGAACGCCATGTCAAATTCCAAAAACGCATTCCTCGTATGTATGTGGTAACTAAGAAGCTTGGTTCTGAATGAATGAGTAGAAAACCAGAAGGGAACAGATTTGGTTTCAGGACCCTTCAACATGATATCAACCCAAGAATAATCTTTAGGGATAATTACACAAAAAACCCTGAGGTTCGGTCTAATTACAAAAAAATCCAGAGACTTTTGAAAAATTACGAAAAAACCCTTGAGGTTTGATTCCGTCTTACATTTTCTCACTCATAAGCAAAATAACATTTCAAAAATCCCCATGACATTTATAGAAATATTACAGTTACCCCCTTTCATTTAAAGACAAGATCAAACCTGAGGGAGCATTTTGTAATTTTGAAACATCTCAGGATTTTTTTGTAATTAGCCCAAACCCTAGGTTTTTTTCTTGTAATTATCCCTAATATTTAAGAGAGACAACAGTTATGACTATTTAGTCAAAGAATATATCTGAAAATCAAGAGCAGATCAAATATTGATTATTTTAGCAATAGAAAGCGCGTAGACCTTTGCCTCAACGAGGATTAACGGTCTAGTCTCTATCTTCACACGACCAATGACGGCTGTTCGCTGCATCCCATTTTGGTCGACAACGATTACCTCTTTCCCAGCTTTTAATTCTGAAAGGTAGCCCGTCTTCCCCCCTGGAACAGCAACATAAGCATGAACTGGACCCTGTAGATATCCAAGGCACTATATTACTACGACAATTTTCCATTTAACATAGCATTGACCCTAAAAATCCTGCTTAAAATCGAATGTTACTTCACTGACCGTAAAGACTGAATCCTGTAAATAAAACTCACCGCATTGACCCTAAAAGGTCTGCTAGAAATGTAATTTGACTCTAGGCATTCTGAATGAACGAGGAAGAGCCCTCTTGCAAAAGATCCAACCTTTAAGAAAAGCACATAATAAGTTACTTGCATTTAACATCATTTAGAAATTTTTAAAAAAAAGGACAATGGAGTAGGTATGAATGTAACCAGAAGGCCTTCACCAGGTTTCATTAGGCTGCAGAGATCAACACAGACACGGTCACCCACGCCAACCATTTGAATATTAGTTACAACGGCTTTTGTCAGTTCCAAAAGACTGCCCTTGTCGTTTCTTCTGTCAAGATAATTCTGAAGATATGTACACCATAAAGTCCACAACTTCATAAAAGGAAGGGATAATTACAAATACACCCCTGAGGTTTGGGCTAATTACAAACGAACCAAGAGATGTTTCAAATTACAAAAAAACCCTGAGGTTTGATTCTATCTTAAATTTAAGGGAGTAAGTAATATTTTTATAAATGTCTGGAGGGTTTTCAAAATGTTTTTTGCTTATGAAGGGAAAATGTAAGACGGAATCAAACCTCAAGGGTTTTTTTGTAATTTTCAAAAATCTCAGGGTTTTTTTTGTAATTAGCTCGAACTTAGTTTTTTTTTTTTTTTTTTGTAATTATCCCTAAAAGAAACATAAACCTCTCCATAAAAAGGTATTACCTTCAGCTCAAGTATGGTTTCAACATCCTCAGTTTTCAAAACCACGCCACCCAAACCGTGCTCCAAGGCCTACTAGAGTAGATAAATCAAGTGAACAAATGTAGAACCACAATGCGCCCCAGACAACATCGAAAGCCTTCATAAACTTGAGAAAAAAGTTATCCTACATATGACATATTCCTATAAAAGAAACTACCTCAAGGAACATTTGAGCTTCAGATGATGTCTTTGAGATGGCAAATACTGTTTTCTCAGAGCCTTGAATTGCTGCAACGATATTTTCGGCCGGTATCGCCTGGAAGACACATATAAGAGTCAATGTGTGAGACGGAGTAGCTCATCAGTGCAGTTCTACAAACACAAATAGGTAATTCATGAAAAGCTAATTTCTTAAGTAGACAAAACCAATTACAATGTCAAGTCTTATATAGTTAATGGTGCTCCATACAACAAAGATCACAAAATTAAAATAGAGGATTTGACCGAAAAAGGTTGAGGCAAAAACTTTCTTGCTCTGAACAATTTACACAAACAGAGAAAAGTCTCCGTTTCTTGGTTCCAAATACTACAAAATGATAGCTTCCATTTGAATGTGATCCCAAAAAATCAGATCACCAGTACAACTATACAGAAAATGGAACATGATGGCAAGTGGTTTAAGTACCTGCCAGTCCAGCAGATTAACAACAACATTTTCTGCTTGTTCATTCAATGGTTGGAGCTTCTCCAGCTGCTCGGGTGAAGAAATCTCAAAGAAAGATGCGATTTTCATGTGCTCACCATCAAAGAGCCCTCCTTCTTCAATGAAGAGAGGAAATAACAATGCAATAGCTGCAAAATATCATAACTAAAATTAGAATAAATGTTGTAAAATCTTTAGCTCGCAGAGCCTCAGGCTCCACCTTTAATCTCCTTCCCACCCAAAAAAAAGGGTAAAAAGACACCATCCATTGTGACAAATCAGCTTATACTCCTATCTTATGCATAAATAACTAATCCACACATAATGAAACCAATACACAGGCGCACATTAAAAGCATTTATGTGTCTTTTTCCCAAATGTTTACACTCAATCATAACTATACAATAAGACATGGATACAAAACACAAATCGTCTGTGTGAAAGTCTCATGAAATATTAACACAATTTTTAACCTAAAAGAACACACACACACACACACACTCGTACACATTTACACACAATAAGGACAATATGCGCTTACAGGACCACTCAGCGGCGAGTTCACGGCAGTGGGGGTGAAATATAAAAGTATTCCAGCCTCTCTCCACGGCGGCAGTCATCACCTCCTTCTTCTCCGTCCATACCCAAACTTTCTTCTTTTGCGCACTCGCAGAAGAACTACCCGCGCACATTGCTTTTACAACAAAGGGGTTGTATTGAAATCGGATTCTCTTCCTTTCGCGCAATGAAAAATGGGTCAATCTGCAACTCCCCAATTTGCCTACGAATGTTATTCCAACTATTACAATGATGGTAATTAATTGACTGAAAAGTTTAATTTTTGTTAGAGTTGACCTACTGAGTCAAAACTCTAATAATTTTAATTTGTTGTTATCTTGTTATTTTGCCAAGTTTTTAGAACAAAAATAAACTAAT
This sequence comes from Rehmannia glutinosa, assembly GCA_016081115.2. Lineage (NCBI taxonomy): Eukaryota > Viridiplantae > Streptophyta > Magnoliopsida > Lamiales > Orobanchaceae > Rehmannia > Rehmannia glutinosa. Next base: position 16,359,839 of record CM071929.1, read on the forward strand.
TATTTGCAGGCCCAATTACATGATTTTGGAGACTTAGTCTTTTGTTTTGGGAGTTGAGAGATAGTGGGGATTTGATTGCCTCTTCAAGGAGAACCAACATCTCTCAATCTCTCACTAACCCCTTAACTTCAAAGTTGGTTGTGTGGCTTTATTTTGTAGGGATGCATTGCTCTATAAAAGGGCAAGGAGATCGCACAAAGCAATGCACGGATTCCAGAGCATAAGATTTGAGTTTTCACAAAAAAAAAGAGTCCAAGTTTTTCACAAAGAAGAGGGAGAGGTGCTAAGTGTGTTCGTTAGGTGTTGACGTCACCTTTCTTAACACCTCTTGAAAGTTAAAATCTTGGTAGTTTTGAGAGACAATCAGAATCAGGATAGGTTATAGTTGTTCTCTTATGTTTCTGAGAAGGTTGAGTTAAGAGATCAAGACAATAGGGAAGTTTTGGTCTTGTTCTTTATTTGGTGTAATCAACATTCTACTTCATTGTTTTTGCTTAGTGGCCGCACAAGTATTTTTATACTTGTGCAAATTTTTTTTATTCCGTGTTCAATCTCATTTTATGCTTTGGTTATTTTTCTTAATCGATAAAATAAACAAAGAAGAAAAACGCAAGTTTAGTTGGGTGACACCAGAGGTGTTGCTAACACTCGCACAACACTCATCGCAAAACTTAAGAATTCGACCCTTGAATTCTAACAATTGGCATCAAAGAACACACTTGATACTACTAAGTGAGATCCTGTTTGTTTTTGCGGTGTTTCTTTGATGGATGGTCAAGGAATTTCGATGGTTCGTCCCCGGTTTCGATGGGACGAACTACTCCTATTGGAAAGTTAAGATGAGGGCCTACATAAAGTCAATTGATGAGCGCGCATGGAGGAATATCCTGGTTGGATGGACTCTCCAAGAATCATAGATTGATGGTGATTCTTCGAAAAGAGAGATGGGGATGGGACGAATGATGAGATTCAATTGGCGTTTCAATTCCAAAGCTTTGAACGCCATTTTTAGTCTTTGTCGATATGACTCTCTTCAAAGTAATCTCAAATCAGAACTCAAATGAAAGATGCGTGGGATGCTCTGCATTTGCATTGTGAAGGTACACAGGGTGTTCGTAGAACCAGGTGAGACTCCTTGCAACTCAATTTGAACATCATCTACGAATGGAGGGAAGATGAAACCATTTCATCTTACAATGCTAGAATTTGTGAGATTGCTAATGAAGCACGTGCTCGGGAGATCCAATCGAAGTGAAAGACACTATGTCTAAAGTCATGAGATCACTTCCTAAGAGATTTAATGTCAAAATCTACACCGTTGAGGAAACCAAGAACACGGAGACTCTACGCCTTGATGAACTCATGGGTATTTTTTGGACTTTTGAGTGAACTTGGCTCAACGGGAGGAATTTGAGACGAGAGGAAAAGGAAAAAGCATAGCTTTTTCAATCCTTTTTGAGGAAGCTACAGGTGATGCCCAAAGTGATGCAACATCAGAATGGAACACTTCATCAAGGAAATGGAAGATTGAACTTGGTGAAGAAACCATTGCAATGTTGACAAGAAGGTTCAACAATGTATTCAAAAAAATTAAACAAAGGGCAAAGATTCCAAAACTCCTTTCAACAAAGAGGATTCAAGCCGAAGAAACCTATTAATCTTGGAACTCCTACTCCCATGAAGAAGTATGATCGGACCTTTTGAGAATCCATTCTTTAAACCAAAAGAAATGGATAGAATCCAATGTCGAGCATGTAAGGGGGTTTGGTCACTATGCAACCGGTGCGCCAACACACTTAGGAACGTGGGATGAACGTATGTGTTTCTCTCAAAAGTGATGATGACACGATCTTTGTCAAAAGGTGGTGGAGAAGAGGAGCTCAATCAAGGCTTGTTTACTATGTGCGAAAGTGTGCATCGAGTGCGGAAGTTCGGAAGTGTTACGAAGTGTCGTATCACCCGATACAACACCGACGACACCTCGAGAATCAAGAAGATCGGTACTGCTTTTGGATGGTCTCATAATGTTGGACCAGGACATTTGTCCTCAAGCTCTTTGGACTTTGATAATCAAGATCACGATTTGATTATTAAAAACAAAGAACTTGTAGAAAGTTTGTCCCAAATAAAACTTGAAAATGACGTTTTCTTCAAAGAAAATGAAGATTTAAAAGCTTCGTCTCAAAATTGGAAGTTCTTTTGACTAAGAAGGATAAAGAACTTGATCGGCAAAAATCGAACTTTGTAATCTTGAGGAAAAGGGTGAGTCAATTTGATTCTAGCTCTATTGTGGTTGATGAAATTATGAAAACAAATTAGATTTGACAAAAGTGGTTTGGGCTTCAAGCACGATAAACTGTAAAGCAAAAATTGATGATTCTGTGAAAATGTTGGACTCGAAAATTCTTCCAAACGTCATTTTGTTTGTCATTATTGTCTAACTCCGGGCACACTAGACCTTTTTGTAAAAAGAATCGAAAAATGATAAGAAAAAGGTCAAGTGTGGTGCAGTGACACGACACACACAAAGACGACACCTCAAGAAAAATGATAAATTTTTCCAAAGAATCTTCTCGAGTGAGTGAGACAGATGTTGAATGCCATTCTTGTCTTGTTGTTTACACTTCTCTCAAGTCCGATGTTGAAGGCACTTGGTATTTTGATAGTGGTCGCTCACGCCACATGACAGTACCAAGTCACATTTAACTGATTATGAAGTGTGGAATGGAGGAAGAGTGAAGTTTGGTGGTGGTCTTAAGGAATTATAATTGGTAAAGGAACTCAATGTCAAAGGTTTTCCTAAACTCAAGAATGTTTTTCATGTTGATGGCTTACTTGCTAATTTAATTAGTATAAGTCAATTGTGCGATGATGATTTGCATGTTAAGTTCGATAAAGACTCTCATTCGTCTTTGATAGCAATGAATACGTGTGTAATGGCCAGTGCGAGATCTCGATAATTGCTATTTGCTTGGAAAAGATGAAACATGTCATCATGTCGATTTTGATGAAAACATTCTTTGGCACAAAAACTTGACACGTCAATTTTCGAAATTTGAAAAAATTAATCAGTTTTGAAGCGATTAGGGGTATTCCCAAACTTACCTTCAAAGGTAAAGTCACTCATATTTGTGAACCTTGTCGAAAGGTAAACAAACGAGAGTGTCTCACCGGGTGAGACAACACTTCAATACCACGACCGCTTTGAGCTCATTCATGGATTTGATGGGTCCGGTTGAGGTTGATAGTTTAGGAGGGAAGAAATACACTTATGTGTGTGTTGATGATTTTTCGAGATTTGCTTGGGTTGAATTTTTGAAAGAAAAATCGAAACCTTTGAGGCTTTTAAGAGACTTTACACTAGAATTTGTAACATGCACGATTCAAGTATTGCAAGGATTCGTTCGATCATGGGAAAGAATTTGAGAACATTTCATTTTCAAATTTTTGTGAAAAGAAAAGAATTTTCCATGAATTCTCGGCTCTTTCCCATAACACCCCAATAAAATGGGGGGGTGAAAGAAAAGAACAGAACCTTGCAAGAGATGGCCCGAGTAATGTTGTGCTCGAAAAATATTTCAAAAGATTTTGGGCGAAGCTTTGAATCTGCATGTCACATTTCTAACCGTGTGTACTTGAGACCAAGGCTCTACTATGACTTCATATGAAATTTTAAATGGAAAAAGCCTAATCTCAAGTATTTCCATGTGTTTGGGTGTGTCCGTTATATCTTGAATGACATGGAGAATTTGGGAAAGTTTGATCCTAAAAGTGACAAATGCATGTTTCTTGGTTATTCTAAAAATAGTCATGCTTATCGGATTTACAATCATCGAACTAGAACAATTCAAGAAACTGTTAATGCCGTTTTTGATGATTTGTCAATTTTAGGAAATAAGTCGGAGGATGAGAACATTCTTGATGTGATTGACTCTATTATTCTCGCAAAAAACCGTGTAATGTTGTGTTTGTGATTCTCAGGGTGTTACCGGAGGTGAGACCACACCCCAGCCAACACCTGTGCTGGATACAGCTGAACAGCAAGAAAGCTCCGAAAGTGAAGTTGAACTCGATCAGAATCTCGTTCGTGCAAAAGAGATCCTCCAAGTAAGATTGAAAGACCATCCAACCACTCAAGTCATTGGAGAAGTGTCCGATATATATCGAACAAGGAGAAAGGAAGAGATCGAACTACGAGGGATATGGTGAGACCTTCCTTTTTCTTCTACATGCTTGATGGTAAGTCTTTCGCTTGTTTTGTGTCAAACATCGAGCCCAAGAACATTAATGAAGCTCTTAAGGATGAATTCACGGATTAATGCCATGCATGAGGAATTGAACCAATTCATTAGAAATGATGTTTGGGACTTGGTTCCACGCCCCGACAATGTTAATGTCATAGGCACTAAATGGATTTTCAAGAATAAAAGTGATGAACATGGAAACATTGTAAGGAACAAAGCTAGACTAGTTGCACGGGGGTTACACACAAGTAGAAGGTGTTGATTACGATGAGACGTTCGCTTTTTGTTGCTCGTCTTGAGTCTATTCGTTTATTATTGTGTGTTGCTTGCTCTCTTGATCTTAAGTTGTACCAAATGGATGTCAAAAGTGCTTTTCTTAATGGCGTGTTAAATGAAGAAGTGCACGTAGAATGGACGAAAAGGATTTCAAGATCCACACAAACCTAATTTCGTTTTAAACTTAAGAAGGCGTTGTATGGATTAAAACAAGCCCTAGGGCTTGGTATGAAAGATTAGCGATTTCTTAGTACAATTTGGTTTTAAAAGAGGCGGTGTTGATAAAACCTTGTTCATTAAGAAAGATAGGCACCATATGACTATAGCTCAAGTCTATGTGGATGATATAGTGTTTGGTTCTACTTGTGATTCTTTACGTGATGATTTTGTGAACTCTATGTCTTCCACTTTTGAAATGAGCTTGGTTGGGGAACTTAATTTCTTTCTAGGTTTACAAATTAGACAACTACGATGGTATTTTTGTCTCACCATGTAAATATGCAAAAACCTGGTTAAGAAATTTGGTCTTGATAATAAAGAAGCACATGAGAACACCCATGAACACTAGTCAAAAGTCGTGCGGGGATGAAGTGTCTCAAGGTGTTGACAACACCTTATACAGGAGCATGATAGGGAGCCTACTTTACCTCACCGCTAGTCGGTCGATCTTATGTTTAGTGTTTGTGTGCCCTGCGGTACCAATATGACCCTAAAATCACTCACTTGAATGTTAAACGAATAATCAAATATGTGAGTGGATCTGCCGATTTAGGGCTATGGTACACTAAAGACACTAACACAAATTTGGTGGGGTTTAGTGATTGACCGGCCAAAGTGACTTAGAGGATAGGAAGAGCACCTCGGTGGATGTTTTTATCGGGGAACAATCGTATGCGGTATAGTAAAAAAAAGGAGTTGTGTTTCTCTTTCTACTGGCTTTGAGTCCGAGTATGTGGTAGTTGGTTCATGTTGTGCCCAACTTATCCGGATGAAGCAAATGCTTGATGATTATGGTATTTCTAGTGATATATCGACCATGTATTGTGACAATTTAAGTCTTTATAGACATCTCTAGAAATCCGGTGCAATATTCTCGTACTAAACACGTTGACATAAGGCACCATTTTATTCGGATTTGGTGGAGAAAGGTTTGATTCACATTGATCATGTTTCCTTGAAAATCGGATAGTGACATTCTCACTAAATCGTTGGATTTTGAGAGATTTTCGATCTTGGAAATCTCTCGGTCTTTGTGTCTTGAAATAGTGAAGTGTATGTCGAGGTGTGACGACACTTGTCGTAACACCTATTTCTTTCTTTTCTTTTGATTTTCTTATTTTTAGGTTTTAGGCATGTGCATAATATCTTCTTGGTTTTCAAATTGGGTGTGCCATCCGTGAAACCTCTTGATTGGATTCGAGTTATTCTTGTGGCCAAAAATCGGATTGAATACACTACAATACTTGCACATTTTCTTCCTTATATTTGTACATTTTTAGCTCCTCTGTTTTGAAGTTTGTTACTAAGTAGTTGAGGGTCTTTCATCTCTTGTATGATCATGCCCATGCGAAAATTGTAACGTTTTTCAAACATGAGCTTGGCTCGTGATTATAGTCATTAAAGTAGTTGAGGAATCTTTCACATTTCGTGATCATGTTCCATGTGAAACAATGACTTGTTAATTAAGAGCTTATGTGTACTTGAAAAAAATGGAGAAAAATACACAAAATGTGTATATGAAAAAAGGAAAAATACACAAAGTGTGTATAAAAAAAAAACGTGTATACATTGATTCAGTGTGGTTGAATTTGTGCAAGGAAATATCATTAAAAGATCTGATGTATGGCCATGAAAATTGTTTTGATGGCGGGAAGTGTTTAGCGGATGTGATGTGGCCAACACCTTCTCGTGAACACCTTGTGGTATTTTTTCAGCTTTTGTGTGCTTGACTGCATTTTTTTCTTTTTTTTCTTCTTTTCGTTTTTGTTAGGCATAATCAAGAGTTGATTAAGTGGATTTGTCCCTATAAATTGATTTTCAGCGGTTACGTGGGGTGGTTATTTTTTTCTCTCCATTATCCTAAATTTTAGGGGGCTTAATGTTAGTGGGTTGAATTTAGGGGGAGTTACATATCTGGAATTTGAGATAAATATCTGCACTTAGTGGGTAGTTATTTCTGGTCTTTATATTGCTTATAAATACTATGATTTATTTCAAGTGTTTGTAACATCATTTTTTCCGCATTTTCGATCCTCTTTATTTCCTACAGGTCGTGATTTTCAATGGAGGATGAAAATATTGCCAACATTTTGGCCCAATTAAAAAATAACTCACCACCTCTTTCATCATCATTAAACCCAACACAAACACCCATTCCATCATCTTCTCACAACCCGTCACCTACCACCCAAAATCCACCATCATCCACCTCTTCACCACCAAAATCCACAAAATCCACCGCCCGGAGTACGATCCATCTGATATTGGAAGTGAATGGGCGAGAGCTACAGCGAAGCCACCTTCTTCGAGTGTTCCAGAAAGTGTGACCGCACCTGAAGAAAACAGGGACGAAAACCCTAGTACGACCGAATCCGTTGTGCCTTCGGCAACGATTGTCCCTATAATCACCGAAATCGATGTTCTGGGCGTCCAACTTCCAGGACACGAAGAAAATCCGTTGGATGTTGATGACCCACCGGATTTGGAAAGCATCAAACACACATTCGGTCCTTTAAGCACTCCATTCACAAAAAGATCTCGTCGACTTCAACGAAAACCCCCAGTTACGGAATTCGCACGACCCAAGAAAAGATCTCGAGGTTCAGGTAATGTTGGGTCATCTTCTTCTTCAAAATTCTCAAAAATTCCTTCTCCTGCCCCTTCTAATGTTGAAAACGAAGGTCCTACTGTTGACCCAATGACTGGGAGAAGTGTTGAGGGAGAAGACAACCCTGCTGAAACCAGGTCTGAAGAAATTGGGGGTGAGGGGTGACGAGTTTTCGTTTCGCTAATGTGTATCCGGAGGTGTGTCTCCGGGTGATGCCAACACCCGACAACACTGCAGTGAGCAAGAGTTTTAGTCTGGTTTGAATGATCTTTCAAGAGAGTAGTGATGCCTCCGATTCCGAGTCGGAGTATGAGGGAGAAGAAGTTAGTGATGAAAATGAGAGCATGGAAGAAGGGGCCACAGAAACAGAGGTTGAGGAAGATGATCCAGAAATGCACATCCCTATTGCTGAACTAAGGTCCAAAAGGGCTGCTGATCGAAATGTGTCTGGAGGTGTTGCCACACCTCCCACAACACAACATGAAAATATGGAAGAAATAGATGAGGAGATGGCTGAGGAATTTGCCCAAGCTCGGGCAAGTGATTCTGATATCGAGATAAGTAATCCACACTCCTCTGAATTTCTTTCCATTAAAGCTAGTGAAATTTGGGAAGTTGTCATCAAAAAGGATATCATTACTGAAAAACCTCTTAATCTTGATGATTTTTCCAAATATAACCTGGTTCAATTTCTGGAAGATCGACATTTTCTGCAAACTACCATGCATGCTAAACCGTTTGTTGATGGTATTGTTCGAGAATTTTATTCAATTATTTTAAAGAATACCTTCAACAAACATTCGACAAAATTTGGAAAAGTTTACCTACGGGGAAAACTTTATAACTTCACACCTTCAATCATTAACAACCACCTTGGTTTGCCTAATGATGAAGGAGAATTAATTTTTGAAAATGAGGATGAAGTTATAAAGGAGCTCACTGGAAATGTTTTGAAAAATTGGCCAAAAGCTCCGCTTAAGTTGTACTCTTCACACTTAACTTCTAAATATCTTTTCTTCACAAAGTGGCCATAGCTAATTGGATTCCTACCTCTAATAATTCTATCATGGACTAAAGCCCAAGGGCATTTTATTTTTAAACTTGGTAGAGAGTCCACATAAATTTTGGTGAGCATGTTTTCTCCTTGATTTCCCATTTTCTTTGAGAAGAAAAACACATATGGTAGTTTAATATTTCCTTCCCTCATCTTCTCTCTGTTCTCAAAGCCCAAGGAATACCACTCAAAGATCACGGATCGTACACCTCTCGAGCCTTCTTCTATTCCCATCAAAACCGATTTACTTGAGGACCCCATATTTGTGACTTCCTATAGGTGTGAGCGGTGTTACCACACCTCCGGCACACCTCCCGCCTCCCAAAGAATTTATCTCTGCTCCACTTCCTTCTTGAACTCGAGTTTACAAAATGCCATTGCACAGATTGAAATATTTACTCGTATTCGGGATGAAACGAGTAAGTTAATTCTCGCCCAAAAAGGGGAGACACTGCACAAAACAAGCGAGGTTGGAACGGAATCAAGTCTTGGGGCCGAGGATCAAGGGGAGAAGAGGAAGAAGTGCGAGGTACAGTGCAGGGAGTACAGGTGCAGAGATCGTAATCCAGTGAACAAGAGGTACGATTGGAAATCAAAGTATGCTTTGAAGGTGTCAATGAAGGTGTTGCCCATTTCATTGGCAACACCTCAATCAATCCGATGATCATTCCCCCGTATTCTCAAGACATGTTTGGTCGATGTTTGATGTTTTGTTTTGGGATGCTTTTGGGATAATTGTACTACGATAACTCACGATTTCTTATCTTGGTTATTTTGTTTCTTCTTTGTTTTTTCTTCTGGATGATTATGTGTGTTTTAGGGGGAGCATGTATTTGAACGGTTTTTTGGTTGATTCCTCCTATGATTACTTGCGTAGTTCTACTTCTCTTATTCTTAGTCTGGTGCTTTCACAGTTATTATTATGATGAGTTTTAGGGGGAGTAGTTCTTAGCTTGGTTCGCTTATTTGTGATTACTTTGGATGGATTGTTTTTATTCCTGGGATATGCTTGTCTCATTCGTTATTTAGACATTATTTTGTCTAAGGTTTTTGTGCAGGTTTTGTTCAGAAATTGGCAAAAAGGGGGAGATTGTTAGAGTTGACCTACTGAGTCAAAACTCTAATAATTTTAATTTGTTGTTATCTTGTTATTTTGCCAAGTTTCTAGAACAAAAATAAACTAATTATTTGCAGGCCCAATTACATGATTTTGGAGACTTAGTCACTTTTTTTGGGAGTTGAGAGATAGTGGGGATTGTGTCCTACTTTCAAGGAACCAACATCTCTCAATCTCCCACTAACCCCTTAACTTGAAAGTTGGTTGTGTGGCCTATTTTGTAGGGAGGGATGCCTGTTCTATAAAAGGGCAAGGAGACTACACAAAGCAATGCACGGATTCCAGAGCATAAGATTTGAGTTTTCACAAAAAAAGAGTCCAAGTTTTTCACAAGAAGAGGGAGAGGTGCTAAGTGTGTTCGTTAGGTGTTGACGTCACCTTTCTTAACACCTCTTGAAAGTTAAATCTTCTTGGTAGTTTTGAGAGACAATTTGTAGTCCGGGGATAGGTTATAGTTGTTCTTTTATGTTTACGGTAGAAGGTTGAGTTAAGAGATCAAGACAATAGGGAAGTCTTGGTCTTGTTCTTTATTTGGTGTAATCAACATTCTACTTCATTGTTTTTGCCTTAGTGGCGCCGCACAAGTATTTTTATACTTGTGCAAATTTTTATTCCCTGTGTTCAATCTCATTTTATGCTTTGGTTATTTTTCTTAACTGATAAAATAAACAAAGAATTCGAAAAACGCAAGTTTCCACATTTGGATGACACCAGAGGTGCCAAGCCAACACTCTGCACAACACTCACTGCAAAACTTAAGAATTCGACCCTTGAATTCTAACAATTTTGATTTAATCCACGTCGAGTTCTTTTGAAGAATAACGATAAACACATGCAAGAAGGAGAAGAAATGGACCTTTGACGGTGAATTGCAGCACAGAAGCTGAAGGCAAGAGTGCAGCCATTTTTGGACCTTGAACCTTTTGGCAGTGCGTCGAGAACAATAGCTGTCAAATTCCAACTATAGTCGCGTTTTAACATTCTTTTATTAAAAACGTGTATAAAGGCTCTGTTTAGAACAAAAACAATTTATTCTTTAACAATATTCGAATCAAACTCAAATATCTCTCCGTTTTCTTTTTTTTTTTTTAAGTAGTGATAGAATCTAACCCAAATTATGAAGGATTTTAACCACCGACCACTCTACAATTCTCGGTTATATAGGTTTTGCTGTATGTTATGCTAATAATAACTTAATAACATAAACATACAATAAAGTTCGGATGAGATCTTCTATTCCAAAACCGTATTTCATCTCTTAGTTCAACTGTGTGGATGATTGACACGTGTATTACACTTACCATATTAGATCCCTACAATTTCTGCTTGATTTATGCTTGAAAATTGACATGGTAAGTATAATACACATGTCAATCATCCACATGGTTGGAATATGAGATAAAACACGGTTTTGGAATAGAAGATCTCATCCGAATAAAGTTATGATCAAGATATTGTATATATTACATAATTGCTCATGTTTTGCATTTTATGAAACTATAATCAATCTATAACCAAGTTTTATTTAAGAAAATATTTTATATACTGATAGTATAAAACAGTAGATGAAAATATAAAAAGGGATAATTACAAAAAGTACATCGAAGTTCGACCTAATAACTAAAATCCCAACTAACTTTCAAAATTACAAAACTTATCATTGATTTAGTACTGTATTTTTTATAAATATGAGAATATGAGGAGGGATTTTGCAAAAAAATTTGCTTATAAAAAGGGGTAAACGTTAGACAAACTAAAACCCCATGGGTAATTTTGTAATTTTGTAAGTTACCTGGATTATTTTGTAATTAAGTCAAACCTCAAGATACATCTTGTAATTAACCCAAATAAAAATGTTTCTGCACAGTACTATCAAGTTCACCCAAAAATAAAAACCAAACACAACAGATTCAAATATTCAAACTCTTTTCTTGTTGCAAACTACACTGTAATATTCCATAAGCAATAATCCTTACATGATATAATTTTATTAAGGGATAATTACAAAACACCCCCTGAGATTTGGGCTAATTACAAAAAAATCAATAGATGTTTCAAAATTACATAAGCCCCCTCAGGTTTGATTACACTTTAATTTAAGAGGGTAACTGTATTATTTATAGAAATATCATAGGATTTTTTGAAACAATTTTTTCTTATGAACGGTGTCTTATGAACGGGGAGATGTATGACCGAATCAAATCTCAAGGTTTTTTTTTGCAATTTTCATAAACCTCTGTGTTTTTTTGTAATTATCACCAAAACAATAAAAAGTAACACTTTCTCATACTAATATTCATCACATTCTGTTTTTAGCACCAGAGAAACCAAGATTCTTGTTCCTACCACACCCTCTTGAATTATTACTAGAAGGACAAGACATGACTCTATGTCCACTATAATCCAGACATACATAAATTTCTTTGATCAAATCAACATTTCTCAAATTTTGGCACGACATGTAAAAATCTCTCCCCCAATTTCGTGTCTTATAGCGTCCTCAACGATCTTTCTTGGGTAGGAGGATCCGCTCGCTTGATGTCGTTAGTCGATAGAGCTCTCGGAGATCAATTTCGGTTGGAGTGTAATAATCGATTGCAAATAACGTAGAACGTTCATTCTTGGAAGTACACAAGTTCCATGTTTGTCCCATTGGTATTGCCAGAATTGTTTGTTTGTTAAGTCCTTCTTGAGTGATGGCCATGAGGTTGTTAATTGTTTCGTATTTGTTTAACTGTCCAGGTAAAAATGGATCATTAGTCACAAACTAGTGTCTAGTAGCATGTCAAGAATTGAGTACTCGGGAGTGTTTGCAAGCTCTAAAAAAAATGATCGTCGACTTTTTTCCACTTAGAAGTTGAGAATAAAAGAGTTTGCAAATACTTCCGCAGAAAGGAGAACTTTAGATCACTTGGAGAAATAATATTAGAAATTACAAAAACACCCCCAAGGTTTGGGCTAAATATAAAAAAATTCACAGATGTTTTAAAATTACAAAAAACCCAATCATGTTTGATTTTGCATTAAATTTAAGGGGTTAATTGTAATATTTTCACAAATATCAGGAGGTTTTTGAAATGGTTTTTGCTTCTAAAGGGCAAAGATGTTAGTGAAATCAAACCTTAAGGGTTTTTTGCCATTTTAAAAAATTATTGGGTTTTTTTGTAATTAGCCCGAATTAGAATAATGGATAGATAAAGAAATTACCCCTAAAATTTAGCTTGATTATAAAAAGTTCCGATTATTTGTTAAATTACAAATACCCATTGAGGTTTTTGTTTGTTTTACTAACAGCCTTTGCAATTTGTAAAATAAAAACATACGTCAATCGGTCTCTATAATTTTGAAATATCACAGAGTACGTATTATTTGAGCTGTCAAATGGGTCGGGTAGTGGTGGCCCGTCTGGCCAAAAGAAAAACCAGGCCGGGCCGGGGGAAATTCCTTGGGTCGCTATTTTTTCATGTCCAAATCCAGCCCAACCCATGAAAATGCACACAAAATGACGGGTCAGTCCGACTTTCAGGCCAAATAGGCCCAGTCCATTTTGGGCATCCAAAAGAGAATACACACAAAATGACGTGTTAGTCCGACTTTCAGGCCAAATAGGCTCAGTCCATTTTGGGCCTCCAAAATTGGAGCCTAGGCCGGGCGGGCTGTGCCCATTTTGACACCTCTAGTTATTAAACACCAAAAACTAATATAAAAGAAAAAAAAATACAGAAAATGAGGAAGAAATGTGAGAAATAGAAGGAAACTCACAGCCCAAGATATGCTTCCTGTCTTGGAACAATATATCAAATTTTTCCCAACCTTATCATGAGCTGGCCAAAGTCCATGCAACACAAAATTCTGAGGCACAGGTTTTTTACATGACACTCTTCTGTCCAAACAGAATGTGTGGGGCCATGTGTATACTAGTTGAAGATGATTATATAAAACAGCATTACTTACATTTGAGGCAGAGCACAAGGATAAAAAGAGAAAGAGGAGAAGAAATGGAGGATTATTAGGTTTTTTCATTTTCTTTTATGGATTTGGTAATCAAATGTGTTGTATATCAGAACTCTTCATCAGAAATAGGAGTAATTGCAAAAACTACCCTAAGGTTTAGGGTAATTACAGAAGAACCCAGAGTTTTTTGAAAATTACAAAAATCCCCTTGAGCCCCTTCATAAGCAAAAAATCATTTCAAACACTCCCTTTACATTTATAAATTTATTACAGTTATCTCCTTAAATTTAAGGCAGGATCATAGGGACTATTTGAAATTTCGAAACTTCTATGGGTTTCTCACTTTCTTGTAATTACCAAAACCTCAGGGGTAGTTTTTGTAATCATCCTGAAAAAATAGAGATACTAACAAAAACTATCCCTTTTGAAAATTAAAAAAAAAAAAAACTCCAAGATTCGATTTCTTATTACACTTTACCCCTTCATAAGCAAAAACATTTCTAACTTCTAACGCCAAATGTAAAATTATTATTGTTATCCCCTTACATTTAAGGCAGAATCAAACCTCGGGGACTTTTAGTAACATTGAAACTTCTCTGGGTTTTTATGTAATTACCCCAAACCTCAGGGGTAGTTTTTGTAATTATCCCTAAAAGATATGTGCATTGATTGCATGGTGCAAAGGATTTTCCAAATATTTCTCAGGATTATCTAGCATTAATGATGCTGATAAAAAGGAGATCTCCCAAGATTATCTGCTATGCATGCTTTAACAATGAAAACCAGCAACTTTTTTCACAGTAGCACAAAAATCACTCAAAAACATCAAAAAACATTTATTCATTTTTTCATGTTTACACCAAAAGCAACACCAAAATGAAACTTTCAACACTAAAAAAGCTAGGGTTAATTACAAAAATACCCTCGAGGTTTGACCTAATTACAAAAAAACCCAGCTATTTTTTGAAATTACAAAAATACCCATTTAACCCCTTCATAAGCAAAAAAATTCAAAATCCCCCTTCATATTTATAAAATCATTGCAGTATACCCCATTTAACACTGAATCAAATCAAACCTCAGGGGTACTTTTTTTAATTTTGAAAGTTAGCTGGGTACTTTTGTAATTAGTCAAACCTCAGGTGTACTTTTTGTAATTATCCCAAAAAGCTACAATTCTCATCATTTCTTGATTGAAAATGTAAACGTCATACAATGTTCATAACTCTTCCCCGGATAAACAATCTGGCTCGGAAAATTCGGATGATTCACCGAATCCGGAAATCCTTGAGTCTCCAAACACAACGCCGCATGAGGTTGATAAACACATCCACCTTTCCCCTTAACACCGTTAATGTAGTTACCTGTATACAGCTGCACACCGGGTGCATTAGCCGATAGCTTCATTATTCGTCCCGATTTCTTATTATAAACCGTTGCTATCGGCTTCATTTTCGGCCCGTTATGGCCATCAACCACGTAATTGATATCGTAGCCCTTAGAGCCAACGGGAAGTGATTTTATCGGTCCTTTTATTACATGTGGTGTAAGAAAGTCGTACGGTGTTGTCTTGACGGGTAGGATTTTGCCGGTTGGGATGAGTTTTTTGTCAACCGGTGTGATGTGTGATGCGAATATCTGTAGCTCGTCGGAGAGTATGTTGCCGGTGTTGTGGCCGGCGAGATTCCAATAGCTGTGTTGGGCTAGGTTTATTGGAGTTGCCTTGTTTAAGGCTTTGGCTTTCATTTTTACACTCAATGTGTAAGGTTTGATGAGTTTGTATGTTACAGAGGCTAGAACATCACCAGGAAACCCTGTTTAAGAAAAACAGAACATTAAGGTTGCGTTATGGAGAGGTGAAAAAACCAGTTTCGAGTAATAAAAAGGGGTAATTACAAAAGCCCCCCAAGGTTTGGCCTAATTACAAAACATCCCTAGATGTTTCAAAATTACAAAAAGTCTTCTCATGTTTGATTCTGTCTTAAAATTAAGGGGGTAAGTGTAATACTTATAGAAGTATCGGGGGATTTTAAAATATTGTTTGCATATGAAGGGGGAAATGTAAGACCGGATAATCTTTTGCAAATTTCAAAAACTTCTGGGTTTTTTTAGCCCCAACGTCAGGGAGGTTTTTGTTATTTTCCCTAATAAAAATGGATAATTATAAAAATTACCCCAAATCCTAGTTATATTTCAAAATAAGAAAGGATAATTACAAAACACCCTTGAGGTTTGGGTTAATTACAAAAAAAACCAGACATGTTTCAAAATTACTAGGAACTCCTTTAGGTTTCTTTGTCTTAAATTTAAGGGGGGTAATTGTAATATTTTTGTAAATGCCAGGGTTTTTTTTGAAATATTTTTTGAAAATCATTGGGATCAAGAGTTTTTTGTAATTTTCAAAGAACTTTGGGCTTTATTGTAATTAGCTCAAACCTTAGGGATGTTTTTGTAATCGTCCCAAATAACCCTGGCGTGCAATTTGTAAAGTAGAAAAATTGCCAGGGATATATGTAAATCTGAAATTTGGGTTGTTTTGTAATTAAGATAAACCTTAGGGTAGTTATTGAAAATTATCCTTAATTAAAATGGTATTAAATCATGCCAATCACAGTAGAAAATGGACTTCCTATCTATCTTCCTCTTTAAAAACACAGGTCTCTAAGGCTAAAATTTCTGTAACTTCATAATGTCAAAAGTTCTTGATATATTTAAACTGTCAAAATGTAATTACACATTAATATACCTTCTTCACCATCAACACTGTGATATGTTAAGGTAATGTAAGGAGATCGACCATGTTTCTCATGCTTCTTCACCTTCCAACCCACTTGGCTGAACCCTTTTTTACCACCTGTAGCAGAAAAGATCAGGATAAGAACAAGGGATAATTACATAAACATCCCTTAGGTTTGGGTTAATTACAAAAAAACCCGGAAATTTTTAAAATTTACAAAAACCCAATTGAAGTTTGATCTCGTCTTACATTTTTCCCTTCATAAGCAAAATACATTTATTACAGTTACCCCCTTAAATAAGATCGAATTTTGTAATTTTCAAAGCACTTTGGGTTTTTTCTGCAATTATCCCAAAAAACAATGATCAAAGTTTTCAAAAATTACAGAAGAAAGGATATCCATTTCACTTTCTGAATAAATCAAATATTTAGAAAGAAGAAAATTAATAGGGTAATAGTAAAAAAGAAAGTACCATGGAGCATGGTAGTGTTCTCATTGGCATCAAGTTTATAAACTGTTCCATTTAGAGTAAATTTAGCACCACCAATTCGATTAGCAACCCTTCCGACAATAGCTCCAAAGTAACAGGTGTCGTTCTGCACACAAAAAAGTCATTATTATGAACACAATTATGCATCGAAAAGTCATAATTACAAAAAGTACCCTTAAAGTTTGACCTAATTACAAAAAACCCAGCTAATTTTTAAAATTACAAAAAGTACCCTGAGATTTGATTTATTTAGTGTTAAAATTAAGGGGCTAACTGTAATGTTGTTATAAATGTGAGGGGGTATTTTGAAATATTTTTTTACTTATGAAGGGGTAAATGTTGGACACAATAAAACCTCAGGGGTATTTTTTTAGTTTTGAAAGTTAACTGGTTTTTTTTTGGCAATTAGGTCAGGTACTTTGTAATTAACCCTTTGAACTAATTTAATAAAATAAGGGTAATTACAAAAAGACCCCTCATGTTTGGGCTAATTACAAAAAAAATCCAGATATATTTCAAAATTACAAAAAGACCCCTCAAGTTTGATTATGTCTTAAACTTAAGGGGGTAGGGGGTAACTGTAATGTTTCAAAAAATATTAGGGTTTTTTTTCCGAATGATTTTTGCTTATTAAGGGAAAATGTATGACGGAATCAAACATCAAGCTGGGTTTTTTGTAATTTCCGAAAATCTTTGGAGTTTTTTATATTTAGCCCAAACCTCAGGGAGGTTTTTGTAATTATCCCATAAAGTAATGGAACTTGGATTGTCTTGCTGTAGCATCAAGAAAAGGCAACCGAAGAGTACTAAAATATCTGCATTATGATTTATGATTAGATTACAGTAGGGGTGTCAAATCGTGTTATCGTGTCGACATGATAACGACACGATGAGGGCAAACACGAACACGACACGATAAGGATGTGCTCAACAAACCTATTACCTAACACGAAAATTTTCGTGTCGACACGACACGACAAGATAGTGACACGATAAGTCAAAAACAAAAAGAAAATGATTTACACGTTAATACACGATAGCAAATTACACGATATGACACGATTTTACACAATAATACACGACCCAAATATACAAAATATCAGGTTATCGTGTCACTAGCAGGTAAACGTGTCATTATTGTGTCCTTATCGTGTTCGATGGTCATTATCGCATTATCGTGTCACTAACGCAGTAAACGTGTCATTATCGTGTTCGCTACGTCATTATCGCGGTCGCTTATCGTGTTCGTGTCACTATCGTGTAAACACGATAAAAACACGAACACGACACAAAATTTTCGTGTCCTTATCGTATCGACACGATAAGGACACGAACACGATAAGGCTAAACACTAACCCGCTATTTTCGTGTTGTTTTCGTGTCGTACTATCGTGTCGTGTCAAAAATTGCCACCCCTAGATTACAGTAGACTATTAGCTGGTATGACATTTATGTCCCGTCTTAATTGACTCCTATTAAGGTTAAATATATCCTCAATCATGAGAAATGGAAAAATTAAATGATTCACCTAACATTAATAGGAAGATAATGAGAACAAACATATCCATACATTAGTCTTCAGTCTTTACTTGATCCGAATTCCGACATGTCCTTTTCGAAAAGGATAATTAGTTTTATATCCCTAAGATTTGGGTGATTACAAAAAAGTCTAGAGAAGTTTCAAAATTACAAAAAAGACCATTGAGTTTAATTCCATCTACATCTTTTCTCTTCATAAGAAAAAAGTTTTAACCCCATAAAATTGAGATAGAATCAATTTTGTAATTTTGAAATTTCTCTGGAGTTTTTGTAATTATCCCTTCTCGAAAATTGAAAACGTAGTAATGTGATAGAATGAAGATTAAGGATCATATATATAAATGACCACAAAGACCAAGAAGAATAATGATTGAAGCCAGCTTATTGGCTTTGGTCAGTTGTTCATGTTTCTTTGGCATCAAGAGAAGCTATTAGGATACCATGAAAAAAGCACATGAAAGGATAATAAGAGAGTGTTAGCAAAAACTTTTTCTAAAAAATAAAAGTAGTCGAAAATCAGAAGTTGGTAAATGCAAACAAAATTAGTTAAGAGTGTTTGGTGAAGAAATTCATAAGTTAAGTGTTTATTTATTTGTAAAAATCAAACCGAAGCAAATTTAGAAATCTAAAGTACCAATCTCCTACTTTTCGATTTGATTAAATAAAGCAGAATCAGAAAAACAAATTTAGAAATCTAAAGCATCAATCTCCTACTTTTCGATTTGATTAAATAAAGCAGAATCAGAAGAAATTGACATTTAAAAACACTAAAAAGTGATATTTTTTTCAGACCAAGAGTTGAGAAGCACTTGTCTTTAGTGATTACAACACTCCCTAGAGCTGATAAAACAAGTCAAATGTTATACTTTAGTGAAATGAACCATTTTTTACATCAAATAAGCAAAAATGGACTGAGAAAATCCACTCATTGAAACAGAACAGATTGGCAACAAAAAAGCAATGAATATCATACCATGTACTCTTTGATTGTATCATAACCAAGAACAACATCAGCTAACTTCCCTGAAAAAAAAAAGGTATGCTTCTTTAGACACTTACACACAAAAATCAAAAACAGCACTAAAATAAGTATAAGGGATCAAAGAAAAAACCCACCATTTTTGTCAGGAAGAACAACAGATACAATCCTTGCACCATAATTTGTGACCTTTACAGAAAAATCCCCTTTCTTGATCTCATATATCCCAAGCCCATTTTCAGAACCACCATTGGCAAAAATCCCAAATGCCAAAACAATGAAACAGAACAATATAGAAACCTTGGACATTTTCAAAAGCTTAATTTCAAAGCTTTACATGAAATTCTTGATTTAAAGGTTCAACCTTTATGGGCCCTGCATATTAACTAATAAACAAGTTTCAAATTATTCTCGGGTACCCCGACAGAAGAAAAAAAAGAATATTGTGATTAAAAATGACAAATGATGAGATGGGAAGACTAGGGATGAGGACAAACAGTCAACAAAATGTTTATTAAAAAAAAAAATTGGTTTTTGTAATCAAGAAATTATAGCCGGTTGTATTGACTTATTGAATATTGTTTTCTCAAGGGACCACAAGTTTACAACTTGAAATCTGCAACTTGAACTTCGGTTTCTTTTTTGTATTATGGGGGATAGAAAATGAAAGGAAACAGATGCACTTTTTTTTTGTGCAGGTTTGAAATGGGAAATATGTATAGTGGACTTTATGAATGCATGTGACATATCACATGGCGACTTGCATTTTTCTGTGAATTTTTTTTTGAATAAATGAAAAATATTATTAAAAAAGAAAATATAGATAACGCACAGTTAAGAACTAGCCTTTTTAAAAAGTGCCGTTAAAACCTATCAAAAAAACCTATTGGAAAACCTTCGATAGGAAAAAAAATCTCCATAAAAAAACAATAGAAATAACTTAAAATCTTAATTGAAATGATGGACGTTTATTTTAGAGGATTTTCAAAGGACATTATACGTGTTTGTGTTGCAGACGTCTTGAGTATCCTCCTTATGGTTTGATGTATCCTGTGGAATATTAGCCCAGGATCCTCCAAACCACAATTGCCATAGCGTTCATAGCTTCCGATTTAATCGATTAAGTGAATGACAATCGGGCTTGATTAAAGAGTCGCCTAACTTGGTCTTTAAAGCTTCCAATTTGCCTCGCATCATCTTGATCGTCTTCATCCGCCATATATCGACCAACGTTTGGGGCAACGCCATAGCCTTCGACCCCTCATAAGGATCATTGAGCTAAGGATATAATCATCAAAATGGGCGCTATTTGAAACTATTTTCATTCCACGTTGCAAATTAGCATGTCCATGTTCATACAAATTTGTTTACTGCGGTCGATAAGGAAACTACGGCTCGTCTCAGTATTGCTAGTATTATATTCCAAGCCATAATACGATTCTCATTATCGATTTTTGCTCCAAATTCGTATTATCACATGCCCACATCATCCGAATCAAGACCTTAACATCAAAAGAATTCTTAGTGTGAATACGTGAAGAAGAAGGTTCACCCTCCTTAACACGACCTTGTTGACCCGCATTTCCCATGGAGTCATCAACGGCCTTGCCCTTGTCCTGCTGCACCGGGCGATAAACTTTATGGACCCGAACGACCCATTGCGTAGAATTCGAACGTGCGCCGATGTCCTGGGACGCCCAGTCGGGAGAGAGGCGCGTCTTTTCGGTGGTTGAGTTCCTACTGGAGTAATACGGCAAGAAACCGTTGAATGTCCATTCTATCGTGCATTTTGAACAAAATTTCGGTAATTTCTCATAAGTAACTGACACGAAGGAACACTCGCCAATCCGTTCTACCATGATGTGCTCCTCCAACGATTTCGAAAGATCAATATCCACTAATACCCGAATGAAATTCCCGGATAGTCAAGCGATCGTTGATCAATCAGACGGATTTCCAATCGCACCGGGCGATTTCAAGATGGTATTAGGATCCCAAAGACTCCAAACCGAGCTCGAAGATTGGACTAAACACTTTGCACGACGTGTGTACCTTGTATGGATTGAAATCCAGGACCCATGGAGAGAGCCTAATAGTTCCCGGATTGAGTGCCCAATTAATATGTGTATGGGCTCGAGCTCTATCCTGCGCATTCAAGAACTTGACACAAAAAAATCTCTTACCCAGGGGGATTAGTTTCCAATCACTTTTAATTCCCCATAAATCTGATAGGCGTTTATGCAGAAGCATAGTCGCCCATGGTTTGTTACCATTGCCCAAAATCACCCTTCCAATCAATGAATAAAAAAATTCGGCGAGGCGTGTTGTGAATCATAACTGAATAATAATCTCCCTTTCTAACAGGTTTAGGGATAGAATGAGATTTACCAGTAATCATATGCGAAAATGTTGTAAAATTACCTTGGGCATGCGTCGTCGATTCCATGTCGTGGTTAGTACCTGAAACAATTTTAGCAAAAGAATAGCCAAAATGGGATTGAGCATTAGTATTATGAGCCGAATGTCGCGAATTCGATTCATAATCAGATGTCATTGGAGGAGAGATTCCAGCAATCTGAGGAGCATCCTACTGGGCGGGGGCCTGTGGATGAAGGGAGGGCGGCGACCCCCTTGTCACTGATCATCTTCTGCGGCTGAGGGAGATAAACCTCCGGTGGAACGACACCCGTAGCGGAGGATGTCATCGGCGATGGACCTGTATGTCGCTTGGATGGCAAGAAAGTCCATGAAGTGCCATAACAGGAAAAGGGAACTGAAATGGGGAGCTGCCCGTCGGTGGCCTGAACGCCGTGCAACGGGGGGAACTTGCAGCGGTCTAATCTTTACTTGTAAGTTGTAACTTGTAATATCTCATAAACATAGTTTTAAATTTCAATATGTAATAAGCGTGGTTTAGGTTCAAAAAATTTACAAGAGGTCTAATCTAGCCATTAAAAGAATATGGAAAAGAAGAACCCAACTTTAATATATTAAAAAAGAAGATAAAAAGATAATGTAAAAAAAGAAGATAAAAAGATGAATTAGTTTTAGGTGTCACTTGTAGACATTCCTTCGAAGTTTCTTTAAATTATTTCACGTTCAAGGTTTAGCAATAACAATAAAATAAAACATTAAAGCAGCAATAATTCTTATAAAAAAACAATCGAAACTATTAGAGTCCACGATGATGTTGAAATGAAAGGTGCTTGAAAACGAAATGAGTGCAATTTTTTTTTTTCTGACGCTTTAATTAATATCTACGAGTTTTTCTGTCCGTTTCCAATGAAACAAAATGGTTCAATCATTAATTTCCCATATCAATATAAAATGTTGGGAAAAAGATGTAACACTACATAGAAAAGATCCATAACAAAAATTTCAGCAACAAAATAAAAATGGTTAATTGTAAA
Organism: Rehmannia glutinosa; assembly: GCA_016081115.2. NCBI lineage: Eukaryota > Viridiplantae > Streptophyta > Magnoliopsida > Lamiales > Orobanchaceae > Rehmannia > Rehmannia glutinosa. Next base: position 16,382,467 of record CM071929.1, read on the forward strand.
AAATTCCGGTACTACATGATCATGCTAGCAATTTTGGTCCTATAAATATTTTATATTGCAATTTTGTTCCGTTAGATTTTGATTATGTGTAATTTTGTTCCATAAGTTCTAAATTTGTGCGGTTTCTATCCCAAATGAGTGTTTAAATATTTCATTTATTCCTACAATGTCATTGTTCTTTAGCCAAAATACATAAAATACCTATGATTAGTGACGGTCAAATGGAATCGGAATCGAATTCCAAATCAGAACCAAAATCGTGGTCAATGATTCCAGAAATCGTTGATCGGAACCCAAATTCAAACCAGAATCGGAATTGTGTAGTTCAGTCGGTTTCGGTTACGATTCCTCGATTAAACTGGTGGTAGAATCGACGATTAACAAAAAATCCCTTTTAGGAAAAATATTCTAGAACATACGTTAAATGTTTATTATGATGTTTTATATATTTGCAACCACACGAGAAACGTTTTCAATCAAATGTTATAAGCAAACTACGTAAACTTTAATTCTTCTATACTCTAAAATACGTAGGCAGCTTAATGTTATCATTAATATTAACTCCAAAACCTAATATTACTATGGATATTAAGTCCAAGTCATATTATTTGGAATAGGAACCGTGAGGGAACGACAATTTCGATTCCTCCAATCCGGAACCGACAATTTTATAACCGGAACATGGGTTTCAGAACTGTGGTACCCTACCTATGATTAAAAATTACAGGATTGGAATTGTTATTTTGACTAAAGACTAAAATTGCCAAGAATCGAAACTGACACGTCAAGAAGTTGTAGGACTAAGATTGTCAACCCCTAAGAATTACACGACTAAAATAAAATAAACAATAATATTAAAAAAAATCACATCGCAGCAGGTAAGGTATACTAGAGCTAGAATCTTTTGTTGGGATTGTGTAGGATTAATGTTAGGCTTTGATATTATGTCATATTGCCAAGTCTTGTTTTGACCATCTTTTTACGATGGATCTCAAGGTTCTATTTTGGAGGTTTTTGTTCTTGTTTCCAAGAAAAAATAAAAACCCATAAATTTTAAAAGTTTAATATTACGTTCTATCGTTTCGAAAAGAAAAAAAAAGAATCTTTTGGAGCAATAAATAAATAACACATTTCATGTTCTCTCTCTCTCATTCTGTCTCAACACAGATAATCGCTGGCTTCCAGTTTTGCCACCCATGTTCCCCACTCCAAAATTTCTCTCATTTACACACTCAAACACACACACACACTGTGTGAATTAATGTTTTAAAGCCCGTCACCTTTTCGGGCTTTAATTTTAATTCTAGTAAGCATGGCCTTTCTCCCAGCTACAGCAGATTCCATGTTCAGAACCCATGAAGATCACCATTTTCCCACGTCATCTCCTCAAGATTTCCACGGTATTGTCAGAAATTAGGATTTTTTTTTTTTTCTACGTTTTTTTCACCGTTCTGAAAATCCCCGACTATCCCCAATTTGTCCGCGCCTAGGCACTAGGCTCTTATTTTCTGGCTATGTTTTTCTTTCGATTAGGCACCGCCTAACCCCGTTGACACTGGCGGATTTAGGGTTGGGCCAACCTAGGCCCTCACCCAACCCTCCTTTTGGAAAAAAATTTCAGTGAGGATTTTTTTTTTAAAAAAAAAATAGTTATAATTTGTCTTAGTTTTTTCGAATTTTTTATCTGGCTCACCCCATTTTCGTTGATCGGGCAACCTTATTAGAGTCTCCTAACTCCGCTATGCCCGTCGAGATCCCTGACCATCAGGGGCGGATCCTCCCCTATGAATGGGGGCTAAAATTTTGAAATCTCAATTTTTTATATGTATATTTTATTTTAAAATATTAAATTTTAGTACTTAATATTTATTTTTTATTGATTTAGCCCTAACATATTAAATGTTTCGGGTCTAGTTCCGCCCCTGTTGACTGTGCCCAGGCACTAGCCCAGCCTACCGCCCGATTAGCGACTAGCAGTTTTAGAACACTGGTTTAAGTAATATTTATTTTAGTTTTAATGATTGGAATTAATTAATATATAATGGTGCAGGTGTTTCTGATTTCTTGATGAGGAGATCCATGTCATTTTCGGGAATGGACCGGGCCGAGGAATTGCAGCCCGATGACGACGGGTCGGACGATGGCTCGCAAATGATGCTCGGGGAAAAAAAGAGGAGGCTGAACCTGGAGCAGGTTAAGGCCCTGGAAAAGAGCTTTGAGTTGGGCAATAAATTGGAGCCCGAGAGGAAAATGCAGCTGGCACGGGCTTTGGGCCTGCAGCCCAGACAGATTGCAATATGGTTTCAGAATAGGCGGGCCCGGTGGAAGACTAAGCAATTGGAGAAGGATTATGATGTGCTTAAGAGACAGTTTGAGGCACTTAAGGCTGATAATGATGTTCTTAAATCTCAGAACAAGAAACTTCAAACACAGGTATTAATTATTATTTTTTTGAATTTTTATTTGCATATGATTTAGATCATTTATTTTTTTTGAATATTTAATTTTGTTTCAAATCATTATGAAATGATATGAAAGTGTTAAATATGGTTTTGATCTGGACTAGGTATTTTGGGATTGGTGAAGTTATCTGAGAAAATTAATGATCATAATAAATAGTTTTTTTTTGAATCATAATGATTAATGAATAATGATCACCTCGGATCTTGGGATCAGTTATTTTCTTGCTCAGATTTGTTTTCACTCACTATAATATTGAACTTTATTTTTATTTTTTTACTCCAGACCAAACTAATTTATGGTTTTAAAGAAATAATTTTTTTAAATAATCCAATTGTCCCTGGGGTAAGCCTCGAAGGAGTTGTTCCCAGTTAATTCCCTACGACGACCTGGAGTTGTTGTAGGCAGGGGCGTATTCTAGTAAAGCCCCCCCAAAATTTTCAAAAACTTCGGGGATGTATGGATGTGTTTCTAAGTCCAATTTCCAGTTTCTAGTGTTGGAAAATGAATTTTCAAATTTTATTGGTTTTCGTGTGAGAATTGAGAATAGCAATTTCGGATTTGAGAATGAGAATATGTTTGGTTATAGTTTTTCAAATTTATTTTTGACATAGGTTTGCGTGATTGTAGTGTATTTTTACCCAGGTTTGCGTAATTGGAATGAAAACTTGTTTGGTTGTGTTTTTAAAAGAATATTTTCCATAAAAAGTGAAAACTAGAAATGACTTCATTTCTACTGAAAAACTTTTGAAACAAACATAAACACATCTTCCGGAATAGTTGGAAAGTGGAAAAAAGGGGTTGGAAATACAACCATACATGACCTTCATATTTTATATGCATTTTATTTTTAAATATTAAAATTTGGTCTTTAAATATTTCTTTTTAATTGTTTTAGCCCCCTCAAAATTAATTAGTCCCTCCAAAATGAAACGTCTAGTTCCGCCCCTGGGTGCAGGCCCGATGGTCGGCCGGTCAGCACTCCCAGGCTTCACACGTATATGAGATTACATTTTATGAAAACTGGACACTGCAAACCCCACTTCATGAATATTGTTCACGAATATTGTTATTTTGCAGTTAGGCTATAAAAACTTGACAAGGAAAATGCTGAAAGAGATAATTCAAAAGACAACAGTTTTTTGCTAAATTATTTCTGATTTACTCCTTCATATTTAAAATAATTGATGTTTTAACATATAAAAAATTCTTAAAAAATATTGACGTTTTGACATTTTCGAAACTGATGAGAAAAGAATTTTCCCAAATTACCCTTAAATGTATCATTTTTCAACTAATACTAAAGTTTAAATTTGTTTTATTCCAAAGCAGCATTTATGATTAATTAAGGTTATATTGGTTATTTTAACATGATCCTTAATACATGTATTTTTTCCTAAAACGTCAATTATTTTGAATAGAAAGAAGTATTTTTTTTGTTACTCCAAATGCTAACGACTTTATGGTTCCAAAGAATCACAAAATACAATTTTTTTTTAAGAATCCAAGTATCCAAGGCTTCACACATATATGAAACAACATTATATGAAATATTTTGTCATAATTATTATTCTCCAATGTTACATGTTGCAGTTATTGACTATGAAAACTAGAGATTCAACTGGATCAGGCCAAATTAACCTCAACAAAGACAACGAGGGTTCAAATTGGAGCAACGGAAGTGAAAACAGTTGTGAGGTTAATCTCAACACAACCTCAACAGACATCACTTCATTATATCATCATCGTCGTCATCATCAGAAGAACGAAAACGGCGTCATTTTCCCTTCACCGTCACCAATTGTCCCTACAACCGCCGTTACTTTAACACACCTCCTCCACATCTCACCAAGGCGAGATCATCAAACTCCAGTGTCCAATGAGTGCTTTGGCAACATGTTTGGTGGCATCGAAGAGAACCCCGAATTTTGGCCGTGGTCAGAACAACAGAATTACCAATAATCCAAGCACTGCCTTACCGAGAGGGCCGTGTAATTAAAAATCGTTCGAATATGTGAAACAAAATATTGTTATCCGGAAAAATTACAAAATTTTCTCTTGTTTAATTTTCTGTTTTTCTTTCATAGATATATAATTCATACTGTTTTTAATTGAATTAAATTGTTGTTTGGACATGTTTTGGACCCCGTCTTTTGTCAAAAATATTAAATTGGTTATGAATATATTAATAAGAAATTAGATCCATGTTACATGCAAATACGATAATGTGGTTATGTGGGACTTATACTCTGGCATGGGCCATAATGTGCGTAGAAAAAAACAAGATTCTCTTTCACAGCATTTCAACTTTTTTTAATGGTACAAAAGAATTTTAAGTAATTATTTTTTGGATTAAAAAAAGACTTTGAAAATTGCTTTCTTAGAAGGTTCCTAGGAAGATGCAAATATATTGGTTGATTATAAAGATGATAGTGTTTTGAGGGACAAAAATTAACATTAAATATTCGGATTCTTTTACAAATTCTTAAATAGAATATCATTAAAATAAGCTTAACTTTGCATAATTAAAGTTCGTTATAATTAATGAATAGTTCGGACCCAAGATAATTTGATTATCTCAAGATATTTCAACCAATATACTTTTTCTATATCAAATATCTGAACTTCATAGCTTTACTTTCAAGGTGTTGCTCAATCCTCTAGAATTCTAAGAGTCCGGCTTGTGATCCTTTATTATTCCACTAGATCTTGTATTTATACCAAAAGAATTATATTTCGGTCTCTTTCTGAACATGTCGGTCTGACCCAAAAAGCCCATTCATTTTCTATATCACTTAATCAGTTCGGACTATTTTAGTCCTTATAATTATTTAAAAAATACTTTGAAAATTGCTTTCTTGGAAGGTTCCTAGGAAGATGCAAATATTGGTTAATTATAAAAGATGATAATGTTTTGAGGTACAAAAAATAAAATTAAAAAATGGGGAATCGAAGCACAAATTCCAAGAGGGAAGATGCCAAGGAAGAGGGGAAAGGGAAGAAAACAAAAATCAGAAGTGTTTGCTTTGGGAATGGGTCACTCTTATAATGATTGTGTCTTTATTTTTATTTTTACTTTGTTAAGTATAAGATCGTAACTCTCTGCCAACAACAGAAGAAATTAAAAGTCAGTATATGCTACAAATTTACCCATGTGAAAACTCAATATTTTGTACTATATTACCCATTTTGAATTTCAATTGTTTTTGCATATTATTGTATCTGTTTCCACTATAATTATTCGAATCACTTAATGTATGACAAGGCAAGAAATGTGTCAAAAATATATAGAGAAATGATTGATGGTATGACTATTATTAAACCCTTTTTGTGTTTTTTTAGGGGCACACACCGAATTTCTTATTTCATTTTTTATAATATACTTTGCATTCCACTTCGTTAGATTAATAATACGTGTTTTGAAGATAAGCATGTGCCATTATTGGTTGAATGTATTTACACGTATTGATCGGAACAATGAAATATGAAGTGAAATAGAAAATATTATCAACCCGTTTAGGAGAACCATCTCCCCTGAAAAAAGGAGGGGAAAAGAGAGAGAAAAATGCTAAGTAGATGCTACCCACTTGGGTAGCTATTCAAGTGGGTTCTATACCGTTAGATCAACTTATATACACACACATCCACATGAGTGTGTGTTAATCCAATGGTATATAACCCACTTGGGTAGGCAGGTAGCTACCCAAGTGGGTAACATCGATTAATCCGGGTGAATGACTAAATAGATATTTCATACATTTATGTTGTTGATAAATATAATGGGATATTAAAATATAATAAAATTACATACTCTATTGGAGATCTTTTTCTAAAGAATTTTGTTTTTTTGGAGCTTAAACAATTTAGAAAGAAAAGTACAATAGAACTTTGCTTGAATGGTCACGGGCCAGATTCCAGAACCAATATTGGCTCAAATGGCCTGGCTATTACTTCCTTCCGGCCCACAACGACATCTGTAGTAACGTAAAAGCCCATTTCGGACATTGTGTTAGAAGCGTAGGCCCATTGACAACGATGACATCCAGAAGAGCCTCAAAACATACTTTTTTTTTTTTTTTTTTTTTTGAGAAAGACCTCAAAACATACTTACATATAGACGTGCCCAACGGTTCGAACCGAACCGGCGAACCGGCGGTTTCGAACCGGAACCGTAAACCCCAAAAAACCGCCGGTTAAACCGGGCGGTTTTTCTATTTTTTTTTTAACAATTTGAAATTGAAATTTGAATTTTCAAAATTCAAATTTCAAACGGTCACTTTTTGTGACCGTTTGTGGCGGTTTTAACCGTAAACCGTTTTCGGTTAAAACCGCCGGTTTTTTTTTTTTTTTTGAAAATTCAAAATTTGAAAAAATTAATCAAGATCATTTGACCGTTGATGATCAACGGTCAAGATCATTTGACCGTTGAAAACCACCGGTTTCGGTTAAAACCGAACTGAAACCGCCGAACGCGGCGGTTTTTCGAACTGGAATCAAACCGTCTATGGAATAAGTTCCACCTTTGGGCGAACCGAACCGTGTTCGGGAATCGTTGGACACGTCTACTTACATACACCACCCCATTAATATTTGTGTTATTAATAACAAAATCTGATAACCATTTTCAATAAATCTATATCAAAGTTAGATTCAAAATATCATTTTTTTAAAATGGTAATAACACTTCTTTCCTTTAAAATTTTCAGGTGCTATTTATGAACTCTCATACACTTTATTGTAGTAAATATTTTCTCTATTTCTAAAATATTTTGGGCATCAAATTTTCTTTGACAAGAGAAATAATTTTATTAACTAATTCAAATTAACAATACATCAATAAAAATAGAAACAAATCTGTTAAAAACCATAAAAGATCAAACTATGAAAAGATTCATACCATCTAGGTTAATAACAAAAATCGGCTTAAAACCTACAATTGAAAAATCTATAATGTTTAGAATACATATGATTCCAGATCTGCAACATTTGAAGACCGCAATCTGATTTATTTCTATCTGATCGAAAACTTGTTTGTTTGAATCGCCCGCACAAGAAAAACACCGCAACAAGACGACAACAAATCAAAAGCTGCAGCAGACGGCGAAATCACAAACAATAAAAGAAACAAACAACTTAGATCTGCGTGGAAAAACCACTTATTTAGAAAATAAAAGCAAAAGATGTAGATGGGGTGATTTCAGGCCAAAAATAGCCAAAAACCACCCCCTTAACAATGATAAGCAATAAAAAAGAAGCAAAATGAGAGAGTTTTAGAGAAAGATAGGCTAGGGTTTTCTAAGGATTTTTGGACATCAAATAAACTTCCTTTTTCCAAATTTATTTAATTACATCTTGTATGTATTTGAACAAATAATTATCATTGTATTGTGGTACAAGAAGTGTGTTTAAATTTAAGCTCCAAATTTCATAAATCCAAACAAAGGAGACATAAAAAATAAAGCAAATCAAAAGAAAGAAACATACTATATTATATAAATCCAACTCAAAGATTACAACACACAAAAGTCCCCATGACCAATCCTCACAAATTGCAGGAAATCCCCAGAAAAAGAAAAAGGATAATAATTCTCTATTTTCATTCCTCATATATTTTGGCAATCTCACCTACCAATGAAATCAAGATTTCAATAATAGAGGACCCCACATGTACAACTTCTCAACCAATCATATTCCACCTTCATATATCTTCCGTCACAGCCGTATGCCTCTATAATCCACGTCCCTTCTCTCACTCCTTTTCACGCAAAACGCACGTTTCTCTCTCCTCAAAACACACACAGTCACACTAACTTTTGTTCTTTTGTTCGGCCTCGAGTACAACTCGTGTCCCAGTGTCTCTTTTTTTGAAAAAATCTTGTTCTTGAGTCTTGATAATGGGATTATTGTTTTAATTTTACAGTATTGTTTTTTGTTCTTCGAATGTGTGTGAGTGAAATGGAGGACTGTGTGTGAAAACCCGCTGTTGTTTTTGAATGCACATTGTTAATTTTTTTTATTTATGCTCACATTTGATCTTTTATAGTTCGTGTTTCGTTGTTTTGCATGTTCAAATCTTGTCATCTGGTGCCAATTCTTTATTTGAATGATCCCAAGATTTGCATTTTTAAACCATCACTGAATTTTTGTCGTCTGGGCTTGGGTTTTTCCCCACCCCTTTTCTTGATTTTTTTTAATTAAAGTTGTGGTCTTTGTTTATTTATTTATGGGATTTAGTTAAAGCAAAGCTTCCATGAATTTCTTTGATTTTTTTTTTTTTAAATCCGTTGTCTTATCTGATTAGCTTGGTATCTTTGGATTAGGAGGCGCACCCTTCTAACCTATAAAATATAAACAGAAAAAATCAAGAAAAGAATCTTCGGATAAGGGCAAAGTGAAAGAGATGGGATTTTGATGATTGAGTGTTAATTTTTGGGCATTTTAGTTCTAGGGTTTGGAGAAAAATGGGGTTGGGTCCTGAAGCTATCAGTAGGGCCGCCATGGATGTGGGCAATTCAAAATCAAGGGTAAGGAGAAAAATACTTAATGATGATGATGAAGATGATGCTGTGGAAAGTAGATGTTGGATTAAGTTCAGATTTTTTGGAAGCTGTTTGTCTACAAGGTCCAAAGTTGATAGCTCTGTTAGTGGGTGTAGCTCACAATATGGTACAACACTAAACTACATCATTCTGCAATGTTGTTACAATTTACATACATTTTCCTGTGAAAATTATGGATGTTAATGCAAATGGATGATGAAATTAATTTGATTAGCCCTTCTACATTGGTGGTTGAAGAATGTGCTAAAAATTTCGAACTTATTTTTCGCTATCTGGATGTAATGTTGGATGTTAAGAGTGTTTTTCACTTTGTAATTGGTTTAATTGATGCTTAATTGGGTTGGGTTAGATCTTGATACTATCTGTGCTGCTTTACTTCTTATTTGAGTATCTGATGGTAGCTTCATTCTTTAATTAAAATGGGGTCTATCTGATCATTGATATTCTCATTTGTATATAGTGGTAATGGGTTCCTTGTTTTGACGTTGGTTAAAGATATTAAGTTCTCGGGAAAGAAAAATTAAATGCAAGTTACACGTGGTTAATTCCATTTTCTCTCGTTTTGTTTGTAATTAGTTTAAAATGGTTTCGAATATTGTAGAAACTATTTAGATGCGTATTTGAGATTCAGGTAGTAGCATTATTTTGTCGAAAAGGTAAAGTTGAAATAAAGGGAATAGCTTAAATCGCATATTGGCTGCATTCCTGCTGGGAATGGATCTTTCACCATAAGTGACTTTTGGGTGTAACTTTTGCAACTCCTGTCCAACCTTATGTTTTTTGTTGTTCATATAGTCTTTCTAATTTCAGAGGAACATTAATTACTGGGTTTTAATATTGAAGGTTCTCATGGGATGATGTGATAGATTTTTTTCCGGACAATCGTTTAGTGTAGTATACAGTAAAAGATTCTTAAACCGTTTTTCTTTTAGTGCCTTCCCCTACTTATCTTAAACCGTTGTCTCCTTTCTTGTGCATAACTTTATGCTCTGTTCTGTTCACCTCCGGGGACCTATTTATACTTCTTCTTAGTTCTTTCTTAAATATGAAGAACCATAATGATGAAAGTCATGAAACTTTTTACTTTGTGCCCTACTCAATAACACTTTCATAAAGTTGTAAATGACATAAGACGATACATAAGTGAATTTTGATGTAGTTAGTTTTCCACTTTTTCTGCAGAGATACGAATGTACAGCTTAAATATGTAATTTAAGGGAAATATTGAAATATCTCATATGCAGTAGGATTCCCGGAAAATAGTTATCTATATACAGAGCCAATAGCATGAAGGCTCTTTGTAACGGATTCCATTGATTCCCCTCATGAAATATTGTCAAAAGTTTAATATTTTGGAGACATGTGGCTTGGAATTTTTTTAATGGTTTAGCATATAACTGATTTGGATTATGCAAATCCGGTGAACATATTAAAATAGAGAAAAATCACGATATTTTGCTTTGATCTCTAGAAAGCATGTGGGAAAAGCAAGTTGGCTTAAAATAAATAATAATGCATAAATTCTCTACAATCGTTCAATTAATGTTCTTGTGACAAGTGGCAAGGATTGAACTTTCTGTTAGCTGTATTAAGATTTGATGTTAACTCGCAGCACGCTCTCTTGAAAAGTAAATTAAAATCTGGTATTACTTTTCATTTTATCTTTGACATCTACTGTAACTATTTAGCTACATATCTTTCTATTCGTAGAGTGCAAAATGCATCCTTTTTCTTTTCGACTTTATGTTAACTTGTTTTTTCATTGCACGTATCTCATAGAACTCAACAAAAAGAGTTTAGTGATAGAAATCTTTCTTGAGAAAGAGAGTTAATGTCACTCGAGGAACTCTATCTTGTAACTTTTAGTGCTAGAAATCTTTTTTGGAATGATCCCATGACATTATTTGTTTTTCTATCAGCGGAAAGTAAATCTACAAATGATACAAGTAGAGACCAACCAGTTGCTCCAGTTATATCATCTTCAACAACGAGCAATGCAGAAAGTGTTCCATCAACTCCTAAAATAGGAGACGACTTGAAAATATCTTCGCAGCTTCGAAAGTTCACTTATAATGAACTGAAAATGGCTACAAGGAATTTTAGGCCTGATAGTCTCCTCGGAGAGGGTGGCTTTGGCTGTGTTTTTAAGGGTTGGGTCAATGAGACTGGTAGCACACCAGTGAAACCTGGCACAGGGCTTACTGTTGCTGTCAAAACTCTCAATCATGATGGACTTCAAGGGCACAGAGAGTGGCTAGTACGGAACTTTTTTTTTTTGAATTAAAGGATTTTAATTTTCTTATTTGGATTACTTATGACTCAATGTCATTTTGCAGGCGGAAGTAAATTATCTCGGCGAGCTCATCCATCCACATTTGGTTAAATTGATTGGCTATTGCATAGAGGATGACCAAAGGCTCCTGGTTTATGAATTCATGCCTAGGGGAAGCTTGGAGAATCACTTGTTCAAGAGTATGTATTTAAATGCCTGTCTAGATGCACATATATTTACTTTGCTGTGTGGTGAAGTGTGATTGTGCTGTAGTTATATCTGTGAGATACAGAAAAAAAGTTGGCTGTCGCTGAGAAAGTTGTTTTCGGAAGCAATATTCAAAGTAGCTCGTACGAAAATATGTGGTTACTATTCATACAAAAAATATAGGCACTTAAATAATTAGACGAATGTACCCCTAAAAAAATAAAATTAGACGAATGTGTATTATTTGTATTTAAGTATAAAATAGTGAACAGACACTAGTAAATGAGGCACGCTGGTTTCATGTGTACTTAACCTGAAGTGGCTTGCAATATTCATTTATAAATTTGTGACGTTTCAATTTATCTTCAATTATCCTCTACAATAGCTTCCTTAACTTGAAATGACGTCAGTTAACTTCTAATGACAAAGACTGTATCGCATGAAGCAAAAAGAAAGAGATAGGGTGAAATATGTGGCTATAGAGCTTGTATCTTTGTTTTATTTCGGTAATGCATGCTGATCTTGCAGTAAGTTTCACCAAAAAATTGTTGCTGATATATCGACTTCAACTATTGCGGTATAGCTTGACTGAGGTAGTGGTAGAATAATTAACGGGCAAAATTGCAAAATTAGTCCTGTAGGCTGTAACTATAGGGTGATAGCAAAAAGGTCATGTAAAAATCACGTTTTGCAAAAAGGTCCTGTAACTATATAAACGTCTCAATTTTGGTCCTGCAAAATGCACGTTTTGCTAAATAGTCTTGTAACTATATGAAAATCTCAATTTTGGTCCCAATATCACTTGTAATTGGGAATTACATGTGCCGCTCACGTGACTGAAATTCGGTGAAATTAGTACCAGAATTAAGATTTCCATATAGTTACAGGACTATTTTGCAAACCGTGCATTTTGGCATTTTGCAGGACCAAGACCTAGAGTTGCTATAGTTATAGGACTTTTTTGCAAAATGTGATTTTTACAAGACCTTTTTGCTACCGTCTTATAATTACAGGACAAATTTTGCAATTTTGCCTAATTAACACGGTCATGTAACTCAGTGTGGGGGTGATATATGTATCAGAGTTTTCCAGTGTAACCAAGAACTTTCTGCATTTACCATATTCTTCATGTAAAATACTTAAAATGCAAGTCACCATATCAATTGAGATAATTGGGTTCGAGATGTTAGTTTTTGAACGCATCTTTTCCATTTTCCTTTTGCTTTTCGATTGTAACGTATGAACAACATATCACTGGTTCATCCTTTGTCGCGTGGTTCATATCTTGTTAACTGTTCGTTGCATTTTCTCTGAGCTACAGGATCCATGCCTCTTCCTTGGTCTATAAGAATGAAAATTGCACTGAGTGCCGCCAAGGGCCTTGCCTTTCTTCATGAAGAAGCAGAAAAACCAGTCATTTATCGAGATTTTAAAACTTCTAACATTCTGCTAGATGCGGTATGATGCATGAAATCCTGTAATATGATGTAGTTTTATCCTCATCTTACGACTTTCTTTTTGTTTTCTGTTTTCTGAAAATCTTCCATTTCCTACTGTTGATCTAGGATTATAATGCAAAGCTTTCCGATTTTGGACTTGCCAAGGACGGCCCTGAGGGAGATAAGACACATGTATCGACTCGCGTGATGGGAACTTACGGCTATGCTGCGCCAGAATATGTTATGACAGGTGTGCAACTCCCCCCCTCACCTCTGCCTCTTGGCTGTTCACCATTGATTTTTGGATAATTACAAAAAATAACCCTGAAGTTTTGCCTAATTACAAAAACACTACTTATCTACCAAAACTACAAATATCCCTTTAAAGTGTGTTTCAAAACACCTCCTTGAGGTTTGTATTTGCCTAACAAATACCCCTCTATTGAGGTCAATTTATAAAATAGACACATATAAAGGGGGCATTTGTAATTTTGAAAGATAACTGTTTTTTTCTTAAATTAGACTAATACTCAGGGATAATTTTTGTAATTAACCCTTGATTTTTTTACTGGTATCTTCTTTTAGATTTCTCATTCATCATCCTGTTGCTTGACATATATACATAATAAAAAAAACAAGGTTCGGTCTAATTACCAAAAACTCCAGAGATTTTTGAAAAATACAAAAAAAAAAAAAACCTCATAAGCAAAAGCATTTCAAAACCCTTCCCGATATTGGTAGAAATATTATAGTTATCCCCGTAAATTTAATACATAACGAAACCTGAAGGGGCTTTCTGTAATTTTGAAACACGTGTGGTTTTTTCCTGTTACTGGTGATTTCTCATTCATCATCCTTGTTGCTTGACATATATACATATATTATACCAGGACATCTGACAGCTAAGAGTGATGTCTATAGTTTTGGTGTGGTTTTGCTCGAATTATTAAGCGGACGAAGATCCATGGATAAAAGCAGACCAAACGGCGAACACAACCTAGTAGAATGGGCAAGACCATACCTAGGCGAGAGACGAAGGTTCTATCGGTTAATCGATCCTCGTCTCGAGGGCCGTTTCTCAATCAAGGCGCGCAACAGGCCGTCCAGCTGGCGGCCCGTTGTCTCAACCGGGAAGCAAAAATCAGACCTGCAATGAGTGAAGTTGTCGAGGCCCTCGAGCCACTGCCTAACCTAAACGACATGGCTAATTCATCGTCCTATTTCCAGGCTATGAATGCTGCTCGGGCCAGTGCTAGCACGAACGGTAGAAATGGAGTTAGATTGCAGCCCGGTTCGATGAAAAACGGGCAGCCCACTCGGAGCCCGTCGATGCCTAGCCGATATCGTGGATCGCCATATCATCATATTCAACCTTTGCAATCTCCTGTGGCTAATAAACCATAAGTGGAACTTTTGAGTTACTGTGCATTATTGTTCAAAGTCTTTTCTTTTTGGTGTAATGAGAATGGTTCTCTTTCAAGGGGATGGTTTTAATTATGTAGAGGTGGATATTTGGAGTTAGTTTAATTTTATTTTATTTTATATGCAGCCTTTTGAAGAGATGAGTGGATTTCTGTTTGTTTGTTTGTTTTGTTTTTGTTTTTTGCTTGTTCTGTGAATTTTGAGATGGTAAAGCTCAATAGGCAGAATGAACATGAATGAATGGTGACTTGGATAAAATTGTAATTACTTTTTTTGCCTGTTATTTTGGCAAAATGAAATTGTTTAGTCCATACATTTAAATCTGTCCCAAGCTAATTCAAAAACTTATGATCATTCTTGGTTTTCAATAATAGTAGGGATATTTACAAAGATACCCTTGAGGATTAACTTAATTACAAAAAACCCAATTATCTTTCAAAATTACAAATACCCCCTTATAGTGTTAGAAACACCCCGGTTAAGTTTGTACTTAACTAACAAATACCCTCTTGAAAGGTGATATGTAAGAGAAACAAGTGTTAACGGAATATTTGTTATCTTTGAAGATAAGTGTTTTTTTTTTTTTTTTGGTAATTAGGCTAAATCTCATGGGTGTTTTTGTAATTATCTCTTAATAGTAATGTAAAAGCACTACATCTTTCCAAGGGCTCAATAATAGTTTGTTAAGATGTCTAGGAGAATAATGGAAAAGAACAATCTTTTCTTCAGGCAGATTGCTTTTTTATGGTTATGCATTGATGATAATTCTTGACTAAATTCTCATACTGAGTACTTCAGTTTTCTGAAGTAAAAATAACTTACAAATGATAAACAAACAAGCCCCATTACAATTTATTATACAACAGTAGCCAGAGAACAATACAATTGAATGTACAAAGAAAATCTAGCATTCAACTATTTCTCATAGTTTCATTTCTCAACAATGAACTCTTCGATTTCTATCCCAGTGTGCCGAGCACCTCCCTGTACTCTCAGCAAAATTTCGTCACCTAATTTCAGCGAGGTCACGGGAATTGCTGTACGTTGATGTCCCGATGCTACAAATATCAACGATCATGAAATGATATGCAAAATGCTTTTAGCAAACTATAGTTTGAAAAGGATATACCTCCAGAGGACGAGACTAAAGCGACCGTTTCAGCATTTTGTAAAAGAATGCTGTAAGAAGTTTGGTTGTCCTGATCTCTCTGTATTAACAGTAAGCTGTATATTAGTCAAGTATATAAGAAAAATAGTCAATTTGAAACTTGAATCCTGCTTATTTCTGAATTAATTAGGGTAAATTACAAAAACAAAAACCGATATTTAGCCTAATTACTAGAAAGTCCAGTTATATTTCAAAATTACATATATCCCCTTAAGGTTTACTAACACCCCCATGAGGTTTATATTTACTTAACAAATACTCCATCTTGAGGGTGAAACAAATCTATCAAGGGGGTATTTGTAATTTTGAAAGATAGCTAGTTTTTCTTTGTAATTAGACTGAACCTCAATGACATTTTTGGTAACTAATCTTTAAAATTACGAGAAGAAAGTTCATAGCGGATCCAGCTATAGCCGCATTCTAGTATCTTACAAACCCCATTTATAATTTAATATGACCAACTTCCACTGAATAAAAATAGTTACGGTGTTCGAACGCCATGTCAAATTCCAAAAACGCATTCCTCGTATGTATGTGGTAAGTAAGAAGCTTGGTTCTGAATGAATGAGTAGAAAACCAGAAGGGAACAGATTTGGTTTCAGGACCCTTCAACATGATATCAACCCAAGAATAATCTTTAGGATAATTACACAAAAACCCTGAGGTTCGGTCTAATTACAAAAAAATCCAGAGACTTTTGAAAAATTACGAAAAAACCCTTGAGGTTTGATTCCGTCTTACATTTTCTCACTCATAAGCAAAATAACATTCCAAAAATCCCCATGACATTTATAGAAATATTACAGTTACCCCTTTCATTTAAAGACAAGATCAAACCTGAGGGAGCATTTTGTAATTTTGAAACATCTCAGGATTTTTTTGTAATTAGCCCAAACCCTAGGGGTTTTTCTTGTAATTATCCCTAATATTTAAGAGAGACAACAGTTATGACTATTTAGTCAAAGAATATATCTGAAAATCAAGAGCAGATCAAATATTGATTATTTTAGCAATAGAAAGCGTGTGGACCTTTGCCTCAACGAGGATTAATGGTCTAGTCTCTATCTTCACACGACCAATGACGGCTGTTCGCTGCATCCCATTTTGGTCGACAACGATTACCTCTTTCCCAGCTTTCAATTCTGAAAGGTAGCCAGTCTTCCCCCTGGAACAGCAACATAAGCATGAACTGGACCCTGTAGATATCCAAGGCACTATATTACTACGACAATTTTCCATTTAAGATAGCATTGACCCTAAAATCCTGCTTAAAATCGAATGTTACTTCACTAACCGTAAAGACTGAATCTTGTAAATAAAACTCACCGCATTGACCCTAAAAGGTCTGCTAGAAATGTAATTGGACTCTAAGCATTCTGAATGAACGAGGAAGAGCCCTCTTGCAAAAGATCCAACCTTGAGAAAAACACGTAACAAGTTACTTGCACTTCTGATAGGGAAAATTACACCCCTCCCCACTCCGGTTTGGTGTAACTACAAAAAAATTCAGAGGTTTTTTAAAATTGCAAAACCCCCCTTGAGGTTTGATTCCGTATTATAATTCCCCCCTTCATAAGCAAATAACATTTCAAGAACCCCCTAATATTTCTTACCCCCTTAATACAAGACATAATCAAACCTGATATGGGGTTTTTTTGTAATTTTGAAACATCTCTGGGTTTTTTCGTAATTGGCTCAAGCCTCAGGGGGTATTCTGTAATTAATTATCCCTTTCTGATAAGTTAGAAAACTATGCTAGTGTAATAATGGAAGGACAATGGAGTTGGTAAGAGTGAAACCAGAAGGCCTTCACCAGGTTTCATTAGGCTGCAGAGATCAACACAGACACGGTCACCCATTCCAACCATTTGAATATTAGTTACAGTGGCTTTTGTCAATTCCAAAAGGCTGCCCTTGTCGTTTCTTCTGTCTAGATAATTCTGAAGATAAGCACATCATAAGGCCCACAACTTCATAAAAGAAACCTAAACATCTCTATAAAAAGGTATTACCTTCAGTTCAATGATGGTTCCAACATCCTCAGTTTTCAAAACCACACCACCCAAACCGTGCTCCAAGGCCTACTAGAGTAGATATATCAAGTGAACAAATGTAGAACCACAATGCGCCCCAAACAACATCGAAAGCCTTCATAAACTTGAGAAAAATGGTATCCCACATAAGAAATATTCCAATAAAAGAAACTACCTCAAGGAACATTTGAGCTTCAGATGATGTCTTTGAGATGGCAAATACTGTTTTCTCAGAGCCTTGAATTGCTGCAACGATATTTTCTGCAGGTATCGCCTGGAAGACACATATAAGAGTCAATGTGTGAGACAGAGTAACTCATCAGTGCAGTTCTACAAACACAAATAGGTAATTCATGAAAAGCTAATTTTATAAGTAGACAAAACCAAGTAAAATGTCAAGTCTTATACAGTTCATGGTACTCTGTATAACAAACTCAACAATAAAGGATTTGGCCGAAAAACTTCGAGGCAACAATTTTCTTGCTCTGAACAGTTTCACTAACAGAGAATAGAGTCCATATTTAGTTCCAAATACTACAAAATGATAGCTTTAATTTGAATGTGATCCCAACAAATCAGAACACCAGTACAACTATACAGAAAATGGAACATGACGGAAGTGGTTTAGGTACCTGCCAGTCCAGCAGATTAACAACAACATTTTCTGCTTGTTCATTCAACGGTTGAAGCTTCTCCAGCTGCTCCGGTGAAGAAATCTCAAAAAAAGATGCTATTTTCATGTGCTCACCATCAAAGAGCCCTCCTTCTTCAATGAAGAGAGGAAATAATAATGCAATAGCTGCAAAATCACATAACAAGAACTATAATGAATGATGTAAAATCTTTAGCTCAAAGGGCCCAACATTTTTATCCCCTTCTCACCCAAAAAAATCCATTATCACACATCCAATCAGCTTATACTCCCATCCTATTCATAAATGTTTAACCAATCCACACATAAAGAAACACATAGTCAATACACACAAACCCACACTAAAAGCATTATTTGCGAGTCTTATTACCAAATATTTACATTCAATCTTTATACTAAAAAATAACACGCATAGAAATAAGCAATGCATCTGCGTGAATGTTTCGTGAAATATTAACCTAATATGGATCCTAAAATAAAACACACACATTCACACACTCTACCAGGAGAATATGTGCTTACAGGACCACTCAGCGGCGAGTTCACGGCAGTCGGAATGAAATATAAAAGTATTCCAGCCTCTCTCCACGGCGGCAGTCATCACCTCCTTCTTCTCCGTCCATACCCAAACTTTCTTCTTTTGCGAATTTGCAGAAGGACTACCCGCGCACATTGCTTTTACAACAAGGGGTTTGTATTGAAATCGGATTCTCTTCGCATCGCGAAATGAAAAATGGGTCAATCTGCAACCCCCCAATTTGCCTACGGATGTTATTTCAACTATTATAATGACGGTAATTACTTGACCGAAAAAACTAATTTTGATTAAATCCACGTCGAGTTCTTTTAAAGAATAACGATAAACACATGCAAGAAGGAGAAGAAATGGACCTTTGGCGGTGAATTGCAGCACAGAAGCTGAAGGCAAGAGTGCAGCCATTTTTGGACCTTGAAAACTTTGGCAGTGCGCCGAGAACAATAGCCGTCAAATTCCAACTATAGTCGCGTCTTAACATTCTTTTATTAAAATCGTGTCTTAAGGCTCTGTTTAGAACAAAAACAATTTATTCTTTAACAATATTCGAATCCAACTCAAATATCTATCTGATTTTTTTTTGTTCGAGTAGTGATGAGAATTGAACCCAAGACCTTAACCACCCGACCACTATATGATTCCCGGTTATATAGTGTTTTTGTAAGTTATGCTAATAATAATTCAATAACATAAACATACAATAAAGTTATGATCAAGATATTGAATAATAATTGCTCATGTTTTGCATTTTATGAAACTATAATCAATCTATAACCAAATTTTATTTAAGAATATGTTTTCTATACTGATATTATAAAACAGTAGATGAAAATCAATTTGAAATAGAAAATCAAGAAAATAAAAAGGGATAATAAAAAAAGTACACTTGATGTTTGAACTAATAAAAATGTGATGGGGGATCTTGAAAATTTTTTGCTTACAAAATGGGGTAAATATTAGACAAAAATAAAACTCCATTGGTAATTTTGTAATTTTGTAAGTTACCTGAATTATTTTGTAATTAGGTCAAACCTCAAGGTACATCTTGTAATTAACCCAAATAAAAATGTTTCTGCACAGTACTATCAAGTTCACCCAACAATCCAACAATAAAAACAAAAACACAGATTCAAAAATTCACACTCTTTTCTTGTTGCAAACTACCCTGTAATATTCCATAAGCAATAATCCTTACATTATATAATTTTATTAAGGGATAATTACAAAGCACCCCCTGAGATTTGGGTTAATTACAAGAATACCCATAGATGCTTCAAAATTACAAAAAAACCCCATCAAGTTTGATTACGCCTTAATTTAAGGGGGTAACTGTAATATTTCGAGAAATGTCATCGGGTTTTTTGAAATGTTTTTTTCTTATGAACTGGGAGATGTATGAAATCAAGCCTCAAGCGTTTTTTTTTTTTTTTTTTGCAATTTTCATAAACCTCCGTGTTTTTTTGTAATTATCCATTTTATTAATTCACCACAACAATAAAAAGCAACACTTTCTCATACTAATATTCATCACATTCTTGATTTAGCAGCAGTAAAAACAAGATTCTTGTTCCTACCACACCCTCTTGGATTATTACTAGTAGGACAAGAAATGACTCTATGTCCACTATAATCCAAACATACATAAATTTCTTTGATCAAATCAACATTTCTCAAATTTTGGCACGACATGTAAAAATCTCTGCCCCCAATTTCGTGTCTTATAGCGTCCTCAACGATCTTTCTTGGGTAGGAGGATCCGTTCGGCTTGATGTCGTTAGTCGATAGAGCTCTCAGGAGATCGAATTTCGGTTGGAGTGTAATAATCAGTTGCAAATAACGTAGAACGTTCATTCTTGGAAGTACACAAGTTCCATGTTTGTCCCATTGGTATTGCCAGAATTGTTTGTTTGTTAAGTCCCTTCGGAGTGATGGCCATGAGGTTGTTAACTGTTTCTCGTATTTGTTTAACTGTTTAGGTAAAATTGGATCATTAGTCACAAACTAGTGGCTAGTAGCTAGCATGTCAAGAACTGAGTACCCGGGAGTGTTTGCAAGCTCTAAAAAAAATGATCGTCGACTTTTTTCCACCTAGAAGTTGAGAATAAAAGAGTTTGCAAATACTTCCGCAGAAAGGAGAACTTTAGATCACTTGGAGAAATAATATTTGAAATTACAAAAACACCCCCAAGGTTTGGGCTAAATATAAAAAAATTCACAGATGTTTTAAAATTACAAAAAACCCAATCATGTTTGATTTTGCCTTAAATTTAAGGGGTTAATTGTAATATTTTCACAAATATCAGGAGGTTTTTGAAATGGTTTTTGCTTCTGAAGGACAAAGATGTTAGTGAAATCAAACCTTAAGGGTTTTTTGCCATTTTAAAAAATTATTGGGTTTTTTTGTAATTAGCCCGAATTAGAATAATGGATAGATAAAGAAATTACCCCTAAAATTTAGCTTGATTATAAAAAGTTCCGATTATTTGTTAAATTACAAATACCCATTGAGGTTTTTGTTTGTTTTACTAACAGCCCTCAACAGCTGCAATTTGTAAAATAAAAACATACGTCAATTGGTCTCTATAATTTTGAAATATCACTAAGTACGTATTATTTGAGCTGTCAAATGGGTCGGGTAGTGGTGGCCCGTCTGGCCAAAAGAAAAACTAGGCCAGGCCGGGGGAAATTCCTTGGGTCGCTATTTTTTCATGTCCAAACCCAGCCCAACCCATGAAAATGCACACAAAATGACGGGTCAGTCCGACTTTCAGGCCAAATAGGCCCAGTCCATGTTGGGCATCCAAAAGAAAATACACACAAAATGACGTGTCAGTCCGACTTTCAGGCCAAATAGGCCCAGTCCATTTTGGGCCTCCAAAATTGGAGCCTAGGCCGGGCGGGCTGTGCCCATTTTGACACCTCTAGTTATTAAACACCAAAAACTAAAATAAAAGAAAAAAAATACAGAAAATGAGGAAGAATTGTGAGAATTAGAAGGAAACTCACAGCCCAAGATATGCTTCCTGTCTTGGAACAATATACCCAAATGTTTCCCAACCTTATCATGAGCTGGCCAAAGTCCATGCAACACAAAATTCTGGGGCACAGGTGTTTTACAGGCCACTCTTCTGTCCAAACAGAATGTGTTTGGCCATGTGTATACTAGTTGAAGTCTTGAAGATGATTATATAAAACAGCATTACTTACATTTGAGGCAGAGCACAAGGATAAAAAGAGAAAGAGGAGAAGAAATGGAGGATTATGATAATTTTTCATTTTTTATGGCTTTGATTATCAAATGTGTTGTATTTCACAACTCTTCATAAAAAGTAGGAATAATTACAAAAACTACCCGAGGTTTTGGGTAATTACAAAAGAACCGAGAAGTTTTTGGAAATTACAAAAATCCCCTGGAGATTTGATTTTGTATGACACCTTAGCTCTTTCATAAGAAAAATAATTCGAACACTCCCTTTACATTTATAAAAATATTATAGTTATCTCCTTAAATTTAAGGCAGGATCAAGGGACTATTTGAAATTTCGAAACTTCTATGGGTTTCTTACTTTCTTGTAATTACCCAAACTTCAGGGTAGTTTTTGTAATCATCCTGAAAAAATAGAGATACTAACAAAAACTATCCCTAAGGTTTTGAAAATTACAAAAATCCCCTTGAGATTCCCTTCACAAACAAAAACATTTCAAACACTCCCTTTACATTTGTAAAATTATTACAGTTATCCCCTTGCATTTTAGGCAGAACCAAACCTCGGGGACTTTTAGTAACACTGAAACTCTTCTGGACTTTTTTGTAATTACCCCAAACCTTAGGGGTAGTATTTGTAATTATCCCTAAAAAATATTAGCATTGATTGCATGATACAAAGGATTTTCCAAATATTTCTCAGATTGTCTAGCATTAATGATGCTGATAAAAAGGAGATCTCCCAAGATTATCTACTATGCATGCTTTAACAATGAAAACCAGCAACTTTTTTTTCACAGTACCACAAAAATTACTCAAAACATCAAAAAACATTTATTCATTTTTTCATGTTTACACCCAAAGCAACACCAAAATGAAACTTTCAACACTAAAAAAAGCTACAATTCATTTCTCATCATTTCTTGATTGAAAATGTAAACATCATACAATGTTCATAACTCTTCCCCGGATTAACAATCTGGCTCGGAAAATTCGGATGATTCACCGAATCCGGAAATCCCTGAGTCTCCAAACACAACGCCGCGTGAGGTTGATAAACACATCCACCTTTTCCCTTAACACCGTTAATATAGTTACCAGTATACAGCTGCACACCGGGTGCATTAGCCGATAGCTTCATCATTCGTCCCGATTTCTTATTATAAACGACAGCTATCGGCTTCATTTTCGGCCCCTCATGTCCATCAACCACGTAGTTGATATCGTAGCCTCTAGAGCCCTTTGGAAGTGATTTTATCGGTCCTTTTATTACGCGGGGTGTAAGAAAATCGTACGGTGTTGTCTTGACGGGCAGGATTTTGCCGGTTGGGATGAGTTTTTTGTCGACCGGTGTGATGTGTGATGCGAATATCTGTAGCTCGTCGGAGAGTATGTTGCCAGTGTTGTGGCCGGCGAGATTCCAATAGCTGTGTTGGGCGAGGTTTATTGGAGTGGCCTTGTTTAAGGCTTTGGCTTTCATTTTTACACTCAATGTGTAAGGTTTGATGAGTTTGTATGTTACAGAGGCTAGAACATCACCAGGAAACCCTGTTTAAGAAAACAGAACATTAAGGTTGTGTTATGGAGAGGTGAAAAAACCAGTTTCGAGTAATAAAAAGGGGTAATTACGAAAGCCCCCCAAGGTTTGGCCTAATTACAAAACATCCCATAGATGTTTCAAAATTACAAAAAGCCTTCTCATGTTTGATTCTGTCTTAAAATTAAGGGGGTAACTGTAATACTTTTAGAAGTATCGGGGGATTTTAAAATATTGTTTGCATATGAAGGGGGAAATGTAAGACCGGATAATCTTTTGCAATTTTCAAAAACCTTTGGGTTTTTTTAGCCCCAACGTCAGGGAGGTTTTTGTTATTTTCCCTAATAAAAATGGATAATTATAAAATTACCCCAAAACCTAGTTATCTTTGAAAATAAGAAGGGATAATTACAAAAACACCCTTGAGGTTTGGGTTAATTACAAAAAAAAAAAACCATACATGTTTCAAAATTACAAAAAATTGATTTTCTTTTTGTCTTAAATTTAAGGGGGTAACTGTAATAGTTTTGTAAATGCCAGGTTTTTTTTGAAATATATTCAAAAATCATCGGGAAAAATGTAAGACAGAATCAAACATCAAGGTTTTTTTTTGTAATTTTCAAAGAACTTTGGGCTTTATTGTAATTAGCTCAAACCTTAGGGGTGTCTTTGTAATTATCCCAAATAACAAACATCTCCTTCACGTTTGTATTTACCTGACAAATACCTCGAGAATGGTGCAATTTGTAAAGTAGAAAAACTGCCAAGGGGGTGTTTGTAATTCTAAAAGATAATTGGGGTTTCTTTGTAATTAAGCTAAACCTTAGGGTAGTTTTTGAAAATTACCCTTAATTAAAATGATATTAAATCATGCCAATCTACTGGACTTCCTATCTGTTTCCTCTTTAAAAACACAGGTCTTTAAGGCTAAATTTTCCCAACTTCATAAGGTCAAAAGTTCATGATATTGTCAACTGTCAAAATGTAATTACATATTAATTACCTTCTTCACCATCAACACTGTGATATGTTAAGGTAATGTAAGGAGATCGACCATGTTTCTCATGCTTCTTCACCTTCCAACCCACTTGGCTGAACCCTTTTTTACCACCTGTAGCAGAAAAGATCAGGATAAGAACAAGGGATAATTACATAAACATCCCTGAGGTTTGGGTAAATTACAAAAAAACCCGGAAATTTTTAAAATTTACAAAAACCCAATTGAAGTTTGATCTCGTCTTACATTTTTCCCTTCATAAGCAAGATACATTTATTACAGTTACCCCCTTAAATAAGATCGAATTTTGTAATTTTCAAAACACTTTGGGTTTTTTCTGCAATTATCCCAAAAAACAATGATCAAAGTTTTCAAAAATTACAGAAGAAAGGATATCCATTTCACTTTCTGAATAAATCAAATATTTAGAAAGAAGAAAATTAATAGGGTAGTAGTAAAAAAGAAAGTACCATGGAGCATGGTAGTGTTCTCATTGGCATCAAGTTTATAAACTGTTCCATTTAGAGTAAATTTAGCACCACCAATTCGATTAGCAACCCTTCCGACAATAGCTCCAAAGTAACAGGTGTCGTTCTGCACACAAAAAAGTCATTATTATGAACACAATTATGCATCGAAAAGTCATAATTACAAAAAGTACCCTTGAAGTTTGACCTAATTACAAAAAACCCAGCTAATTTTTAAAATTACAAAAAGTACCCCTGAGATTTGATTTATTTAGTGTTAAAATTAAGGGGCTAATTGTAATGTTGTTATAAATGTGAGGGGGTATTTTGAAATATTTTTTTACAAATGTTGGACACAATAAAACCTCAGGGGTATTTTTTTAATTTTGAAAGTTAACTGGTTTTTTTTGGCAATTAGGTCAGGTACTTTGTAATTAACCCTTTGAACTAATTTAATAAAATAAGGGTAATTACAAAAAGACCCCTCATGTTTGGGCTAATTACAAAAAAAATCCAGATATATTTCAAAATTACAAAAAGACCCCTCAGGTTTGATTATGTCTTAAACTTAAGGGGGTAGGGGGTAACTGTAATATTTCAAAAAATATTAGGGTTTTTTTTCCGAATGTTTTTTGCTTATTAAGGGAAAATGTATGACGGAATCAAACATCAAGCTGGGTTTTTTGTAATTTTCGAAAATCTTCGGAGTTTTTTATATTTAGCCCAATTTTGTAATTATCCCGTAAAATAATGGAACTTGGATTGTCTTGCTGTAGCATCAAGAAAAGGCAAACAAAGAGTACTAAAATATCTGCATTATGATTAGATTACAGAAGACTATTAGCTGGTATGACATTTATGTCCCAACTCCCATATTAATTGACTCCTATTAAGGTTAAATATATCCTGAATCATGAGAAATGGAAAAATTAAATGATTCACCTAACATTAGAAGGAAGATAATGAGAACAAACATATCCATACATTAGTCTTCAGTCTTTACTTGATCAGACATGTCATTTTCGAAAAGGGATAATTACAAAAATTATCCCCGAGGTTCGGGGTGGTTACAAAAAAGACCACAAAAGTTTCAAAATTACAAAAAATATCCTAGGGGTATAATCCAATCTTACATTTTCCCCCTTCATAAGGAAAAAGTTTTCAAATGCCCCAATTACATTTACAGAAATATTATAGTTAACCCCATAATTAAGACAAAATCAAACCTCATGGGCAGTTTTTGTAATTTTGGAACTTCTCTGGGTTTTTTGTAATTACCCTGAACCTTAGGGGTAGTTTTTATAATTATCCCTTTTTGAAAATTGAAAACGTAGTAATGCAGTATGATAGAATGATGATTAAGGATTATATATATGATCACAAAGACCAAGAAGAATAATTATTGAGATCAAAGCCAGCTTATCGGCTTTGTTCAGTTGTTCATGTTTCTTTGGCATCAAGAGAGAGCAATTAAGATACAATGAAATAAGCACATCAAAGGATAGTAAGAGAGTGTGTGCAAAAACTTCTGCTTTTAGAAGAAGTGATTTATTGTAGCAGAAGTAAAAGTAGATGAGAATCAGAAGTAGATGAAAATCAGAAGTTGGTAGTATTTGCAAATAGAATCAGAAATTGAGAGTCTTTTGGTGAAAAAATTGTAAAAATACTTATTTATTGGAATAATTACAAAAAAACCCTTAAGGTTTGGGCTAATTACAAAAAAAAAAACCCAAAGATTTATGTAAATTACAAAAAACCCCTTAAGGTAAGATTACATCTTACATTTTCTCTACAAAACCCCCCTGATATTTATAGAAATACTACATTTACCACCTTAAATTTAATGCATAATCAAACCTGATAGTTTTTTTTGTAATTTTGAAACATCTCTGGATTTTTTTGTAATTACCCAAACCTGAAGGTTGTTTTTGTAATTATCCATTATTTATTTGTAAAAGTTAAAATCAGAAATTAAAGCCCTTATTTTCTCCATATTTTTAGATTCTGATTAAATAATGAAGCATAAGTTGTCATTTGTTCCATCTAAGAGAATCTTACAAACACTCCCTAGAGCTCATAAAGCAAGTCAAATGTTATACTTTAGTGAAATGAACCATTTTTTACATCAAATAAGCAAAAATGGACTGAGAAATCCACACATTGAAACAGAACAGATTGGCAACAAAATAGCAATGAATATCATACCATGTACTCTTTGATTGTATCATAACCAAGAACAACATCAGCTAACTTCCCTGAAAAAAAAAAGGTATGCTTCTTTAGACACTTACACACAAAAATCAAAAACAACACTAAAATAAGTATAAGGGATCAAAGAAAAAACCCACCATTTTTGTCAGGAAGAACAACAGATACAATCCTTGCACCATAATTTGTGACCTTCACAGAAAAATCCCCTTTCTTGATCTCATAAATCCCAAGCCCATTTTCAGAAGAACCATTGGCAAAAATCCCAAATGCCAAAACACTGAAACAGAACAATATAGAAACCTTGGACATTTTCAAAAGCTTAATTTTTCCAAGCTTTACATGAAATTCTTGATCTAAAGGTTCAACCTTTATGGGCCCTGCATATTAACTAATAAACAAGTTTCAAATTATTCTCGGGTACCCCGACAGAAGAAAAAAAAGAATATTGTGATTAAAAATGACAAATGATGAGATGGGGAAGACTAGGGATGAGGACAGACAGTCAACAAAATGTTTATTTTATTTTTTAAAAATAATTGGGTTTTGTAATCAAGAAATTATAGCCGGTTGTATTGACTATTGACTTATTGAATATTGTTTTCTCAAAGGACCACAAGTTTACAACTTGCAGAAAAATATTGCTAGATCTAACTCTAATAGAAATCTGCAACTTGATTTTTGGTTTCTTTTTTGTATTATGGGAGATAGAAAATGAAAGGAAAAAGATGCACTTTTTTTTGTGCAGGTTTGAAATGGGAAATATGCATAGTGGACTTTATGAGTGCATGTGATATAGCACATGGCGACTGGGTGACTTGCGTTTTCTGTGAATAAAAACTTAATTTTTATGAATAATTAATACAATTTAATATAAATTTTAATTGAATTTATAGTTAAAAAATTTATACATTAGATTCGGACAAAATATAATATTGCACATTTGCAAATACTATAAACATTTCTACGAAACTATATATTTTTATGGTTGGTAAACTGCAGTTTACTGTGGTGGTTCCTCAAAAAAAGCAACTTCAGGGAGTTAATGGACATATCAATCTTCTACTTGCTAACTTAGTAATTAAAAGTTAGGGATAATTATAAAAAGTACCCCTGAGGTTTGACCTAATTACAAAAAAAACCCAGCTAACTTTAAAACTTACAAAAAGTACCATTGAGGTTTGAAATATATTTCAAAATCCCCCTTCATATTTGTAAAATCATTGCAGATTACCCCTTAATTTTAACACTAAATCAAACTTCAGGGGTACTTTTTGTAAGTTTTAAAGTTAGCTGGATTTTTTTGTAATTAGGTCAAACCTCAGGGGTACTTTTTGTAATTATCCCTAAAAGTTATTATGCCCCGGTATCTATTATATATATTTTTCCTCACTAATGACTTTTTTTCTCACTAGTAAATTGAAGAGTGTTAAGTGTGGCAAGATATATACATGGATGAGATCTCCTGTTCTGTATTTCCATTCCGTTATTTGTTTCATTATATTAGATACAAGACACATGTATCGTTAATTGCTATGACATCATCTTATACACATGTCATTCATCTAATGTCATGAAATATAGAGTGGAATATGATTGTGGAACAAGAAATCTCAATCCATATATAAATAATATAATACAAGAAAGTGGAGCTATCAAAACCAAGAGTCTGGACCGGTCCGGACCGGGCTTTGATTTTGTAAGCCCGAAAAAAATCAGGCCTATTTGGACTGACCCAACCCATTGGACTGAAAAATTGGTCGTCCCCATCGGCCGATCATTCGTGTGTATTTTCATGAATCGGACCTTGCTTGGGCCTCAAAATAGCGATTCGACGGGAATTTGGTACGGCCCAAATTTCAGCACCGGGTCAACCTAACACAACCTAGGCCCGACCAAACGGAACCGTAACCTAAGAGGAATCGGAACCGAACCGCGGGTCACCGGTTCTCGAACCTGACCTGCCTCCCGGTTCGACCGCTCGGAAGAACCGACCTCTATCGGTTCCGGTTCGTTCCTCAGTTTCCTTGGAAGAAGTGAACCGCCTGCCCAGGTTCCGGTTGCCCGAACCCTGCCCACGGTTCGAACCGTAGAACCGCCAAAGCAATATATGTTTTGAATTTTTTTTTAATATAATTATGTCATGTGATATGACCGTTGCTTTTTCTTTATTATTATTTAATAAAATATTAAGCAACGGTCATTTGGGCCTTGAACTTGATGCTTTGACCTTGAATTTGGGGCTGCACGTTGCAGCCCCCAATTTTTTATTTTTTATTTTATTTTTTTTGTTTTTTTCTGGTTTTATTTTTCTATAAATACCCCACTCCCCTAATTCATTTTTCCACACCACTCTCTCAATTTCTCTCTAATTTCTATCTCACATTTTCACTCTTATTATTTAAAGCTAAGAAATTTCTCTCCTTCTTTCTCTAATCTCTAATTCATTTATCTATAACTTATTATTAGAAATTTTCTTCTTTTAAATTCTATAAATTACTTTAAAAAATATTACTTATATTAAATATTAAATTATCTATTTGATTTATAGTTTTATACTTCAATTCTTGTATCTATAAATTTAATATATTATGGCAAGTTCATCCGAACCCCGTGATATCACCGGATTAAGCGACGAGGAGCAAGAGATCGAGCAATTATTTGAAACGCAAGAAAGTGTCGATCAAATTCCAACAAGTGGTAAAAAGCCTCGAGCTCCTAAATCCGACATGTTTGTTAAACATTTCAACAAAGTCAAGCTTCCATCCGGTGAAATCCGAGCAAAATGCAAATATTGTGAGGTGATTCTCATTTTTTTATTTTTGTAATTTTATATTTTAAGTTTTTATTAAATAAATACATTACAATTTTATTTTTCTTATTTTTTAGACTTCTTATAAATTACAACAAGGAGGTGGGTATGGGTCTTTAAAGAAGCATATGGGAAAAAAACATCCTGTGGAATTTGGATATGCTCCAACACAAACTCAATTGCACGGGTATGTCGGATCTTCAAGTCTCGGTGGAGGTACGCAAAATCAACCCGGTTTATTTAAATATGATGATAGAGTATGGAGAGAAAATTTAGCTAAATTTGTATCTATAGAACATCTTTCGTTTAGTTTTGGAGAAAAATTAAGTTTTGAAGAACTATGTCAATCTTCACTAAATCCCGCTACTAAACGTGTTCCTAGAACTTCTCTCACACGTGAAATCAGGAAATTAGTAAAAAATGGTAAAAAAATTTAATTAATGAATTTGGTTCTTTAGTTCAAAAAGTATCTATTTGTTCTGATATTTGGAGTGATCATTGGCGAACACATAGTTATATGGGTATTACATGTCACTGGATAGATAGTTCTTGGCATTTACGAAAACGATTAATTGCTTATAGATTATTTGATGAAAGACATACTGCCGAGAATATTGTTAATATGATAAATTTAATTTTGCAAGAATATAATTTAGTTGATAAAATATTTTCTATTTCATTTGATAATGCTAGTTCAAATAATGCTAGTATTGAAGAACTTACTTCATTATATCAACCATCTTTAGGGGGTAGATATTTTCATATTAGATGTATTTGTCACGTACTAAATTTATGTGTACAAGATGGATTAACTTATTTAAACGAGCATATTCAACCAATTAGAAGCGCACTTCAATATTTATGGGGACATCCGACAATTATGCATCAATGGGGTAAATATTGTAAAGCGAATAAGAAAAGACCTAAAAGATTTCCTAGAGATGTACCAACACGTTGGAACTCAACATATGATTTATTACAAGCTTCATTTGATTATAAGGAATTATTGTGTTCTTTTTTAACTCTTTGATTGTAGGAATTCGTTTATATCCTTACCAATGGAATAAATGCGCTTCTTTATGTGAGATGCTAGGAGTTTTTTCTTAATCAACAAATTTATTATCCGGTGTTTATTATCCGATCGCAAATCTAGTATTAATGAATTGTATTAATATTGCTACCGCTTTTAATGAATGCATAATCGATCCACGTTTACATGATTGTATAGAAAAATGAAATTGAAATGGTGTAAATATTTTCAAACTATTCCGAACTTTATTTAATTGCTTTTGTATTAGATCCTAGATGTAAATTAGATTTATTAGAAGATTTGTTAAATGTATATTATGATGCTTTATATCCGGATACTGATCCAAGTCCGGATAAACCTAGTGTTCGACTAATTTTACTTCAAGTTAGACAAGGACTAAATGAACTTTATAATGAATATAGCTTAAAATTTAAGGGAGAAACGAGTCAACAAGAAATACAACCTACACCTAGTACTTCAACCGGTTTAAAGAAATTTATCATAAGACAACGCTTAGTTAGGGAAAAAAGTAAACGACCACGGAGTTCCTCAACTTCTAACATAGAACTTGAGAATTATTACACTACAAGTTTTGAATTTAGTGAAGCAGATAATGAATAATGATGATTTGGACATATTGCGGTGGTGGTCACAAAAAAACCAAAGTTATCCAATCCTTTCAATCATAGCCAAGGAGATTTTAGCATGTCCCGTTTCGATCGTGTGGCGGTAGAACAAGCTTTTAGCTCCGGTGGGAACATGTTGACGAGCAAAGGTCGTGTTTGCATCAGGACAACTTAGAAGCTCAATGTTTGTTGGCCGATTGGACTCGAGCGGAAAACGAATACAAGGAATGGAAGCTCAATTAGATCTCAACGATGACTTTGACACAGGAAGGAACAACGCCCACAACCGAATAAAATGGGAGTGATTGAGCCACGCCACTCCCAAAAGGTAATAAGGGTAAAAGGTAAGCGAACTACGTGGGCTTTGATTCCTCTATACCCTAAGAGGATACGTAGGCAACTTAATATTAATTATTCATGTTAATTATTAATATTAAGTTCAAGCCCATTTTTTTCTTTTTTTTTGTTTAATTTAATTTAAAGTCTTCCAATAATCGAAGATAATATTCTAAATTAGGTATTGAATTATATAGTGTTATATTAAACAATTTTTTTTTAAAAAAAAAAAAGAAGTTTGTTCCAAGATTCCAGAATCCGAAATGGAACCGCCCTGCCCACGGTTCGGCCTAATCATTTTGGAACCGTCATTCAAGGTTCCAGCCGGTTCCATTATTATTTAGAACTGTGAACCAGGCGGTTCGAGAACGTGGACGCCTAACACAACCCATTTGACACTCTAAAAGAGAGCAATAGCAAATTTAACCCTGAAAATTTAAGATGTAGCAATTCTACGAAGTTCATTGCTACCCAATTTGTTGCATCTAAGTATCTAACTCCATTCGAATGTTTAGACCTATCCACCTATGACAAATGCATGTGTATTTTTTCGAAAAAATAAAATATAAAGTGGACACTTGTAAAAATTCCAATGAAATTGGATACTATTAACATTTAATTAGCCGCAATGATACCGTCTAGGCCGTTACATGTAGAGCTAAAAGACATTTGGGTTTTGGGGCCCATTAAGGGTCACGGGGGACGTTAACGCAAATCAAGTGTGGCCCAAACTTAATCTTATTGGATTGGAAAAAATAACAAACTCTTCCTTTCCTGGTCTAATTCGGTTATAGAAAGCTCTACTTTTAAAGGCCCCAAAAAGCCTAAAATCCGTTTGGCTTTCTATCTAGAAAGAATTTTTCTTATTTTCATCATCAATGCAACTTATTTCTATTTAAGAAATATATTTTAACCTAATAGATTTTATGTATATTTACACTAATCTCATTTTCAAACCTACTTCATATATTACGTTTTTGTCATACAAATGACAAAAACACACACAAAAAGTACATTTTTATTTATCAACTCATAAAGTCTGCATAGAAACATAATTAATCCAAACACATTCTAACTTTTATATAAAAATCTCATAAGAAATTCAACTAAAGAATGGCTGAAAATAATTAATGATTATGTATTTGAAAATGAAACAAACCAGACTCTTTAAAATTTACAGTTTAAAGTGTTCCAAAGTTCAAACTTCGATCAATTATTCTTTTAATTTCCATTATAAAATTGTGCAAAAACCTTTCACTGGCTATTATAACTTGGCCCCAAGGCCAACACGCGAAGATAAAACAAGACCCAATAATTTCCTATTCAAATTGAATTCTGACTTTGACAAGCAAGTATTAAATGAATTTAGGCACGAATTAATTCCCTATTGTTTTAGGGGCCAAGAATATAAAACAGAACCATAAAATAAGCGAAATTCATCCAGAAAAAAATAAAAAAATAGAATGAGATGGTGGCAATATATTAAATTTTGATATGGATAGCTAACCTTATATGGGCAGTTCCATAGGCGACCGCAGGGAGGACGAGAACAACTTGGTATTGTCAATGGTATTTCATCTTCCACATAAACACATAATAATTGCACAAATTAATATTAATACATGTTTGATGTCCTTTAGTGACATTTAATAATACATGAAGTATTAACTGCAATAACGTATCGAAACGTTAAAAAAAAGGGAAATGTACTTATGTTGACCAATCTATAAAACATTTTTTTTTTTTGTCGAACGATAGAATTTTATTATAACAACTCAAAAACTAAAATTACACTTATAATCGTAGCCAACGGGCAAGAGCCGACAAGACTAACTAAGAGTTGCGGGAATTCCAGTAAAACCAATTGATTCACATAGACTAAAAAAACTACCAACCTCAAACTAACCACTCCACGCCGGGAGACTTCAGCACTCCTTACAAGAGATTGTAACACACCAGAAAAAAAACTAAAATCGAGCACGAGCAACCACTACATACTACCGAACAGAAACAACTGATCCGCCTACGAGTTTCGTAAATCAACCGAGAAAAAAAAAAACACAAACAAAATAAGAAAAAACAAATGCCTTTACTAACAAACTAGAAAAAAACAAAAATTGCCTCTCCCTCTCCCAAATTTATTGCCGCAGCCCATCGTCTTCTCCGCTCCGAGACACCTCCGTGAAGCTCCAACCCGCTTTCGCCCTGGACCAAAAATTCCAGCCACCTTCATACGCCCAAGGGACCGCCATTTGGTAATTGGTATCCCTCCAATAGAAAACATGGAGGGGGAGGGGGAGTGGGGAGAGGGGAGGGGGGCGGCTGTAATGGGAGAGGGAGGGAGAAAAGTGCTAGGTTTTTTTTTGGGAGGATTAGAGAGAAGGGGGAGAGAAAAAGGTTAGAGAGAGAATAATGGTGCACCAATCTATAAAACTTCATAAATTCATAAAAGGCAAATTTGCTTTTATGGTCCTTTAAATTTGAATAATTTTTTGGTTTTCTACGTTTCACGGTGTTATTTGGTGACCACTAACTTTTGAAATATTGCACATTTAGTCCTATTTTTCAATTTTGTGGATATCTTATTCCTAAAATACTGATGTGGCATACTAATTGCTAAAGTAAATTAAAAATGGTTCGTTTGAATGCAAAACATGGATGTTGTGGCTTAGTTGACATAAATTGAGGTGCATTTACTTTTTAAGCTTGCCAACATGTAATAAATTGATGGGCTAAGTGATGATGTGTATTCAATTTGGACAAACGTAGAGGTGCGTTTGCATTTTTCCTATTTTTTTAATTTTTGTTTATATCAATTTGTTGCTACCAATTCACCAATATCGGTTCACATCAACATTAATTTTGTATCATGTCATCATTCCAGGAATAAGATATCTGCAAATTTGAAAAACAGAACCAAATGTACCACTACAAGAAAAGTAAAAAATAGCAACGGAAATTTCCGTTGCTAAACATAAAAAATCTGTTGCTATTCAGTTTTAGCAATGGATTAGAAACATAACTTATCTGTAGTTAAAATGCTGGTCGCTAAAATTCTAACAACGGAAAACAGTGTCGTTGTGAACATTGCAACGGAAATTTTCGTTGCCAGATAAAACAGTCTGTTGCTATTTATGGACGACGATATATATTGCACAACCAATATAACAACAATTTAGCAACGGAAATTCCATTTCTAACTTAGCAACGGAATTTCCGTTGCTAATTTAACAACGGCAATTCCGTTGCTAGTTAGCAACGGAAATTCCGTTGCTAAGTTAATACGGCAACTCCATTGCTAATTTAACAACGACAATTCCACTGCTAACTTAGCGACGGAAATTCTGTTGCTAAGTTAGCTACGGAATAATTTAATGATGTAAATTATACTATAATTTGATGTAACATACATGTGCGCGCGCAATAATTTAAACCCAAACTATAAAATAAACAAAAAATCACAGTCTAATATAACAAAAAAATATTCGTCACATTGTCGAATCAAAATGCAATGGAAACTACAATTAACAACGTCAAAACAAGTTATACTTCAATACGCAAAATACAATAAAAGGCAACGTCTAAGAATTACTAGCAGCACCACCATCACGAGGATCAGTAAGAGGCGATTGACCTGGGCGGCGTAGCTCGTCCATCATCATGCGCATATGTGCTCGTATCTGATCTATCTCCATTCACATTTCCGTCCGCATATCCTCCATTTCTGCTTGTAACTCCATCCGCACCTCTTGCCTAATGGTGTCCCGATCTACGTGTGAAGTGGCGGATGAGCTAGCCCTAGTGCATGTTGGTATAAATGTTGTCGCCTTACACCCGAAGCCATAAATTCGCTGCTTCTTGACCTCGCCAACTGCATCCATGTATATATGGGTCATGTCCACCTCGAGGGGTTCATTCGACTCATCGGCTGCCTGTGTAGCTGCAGCCAAACGTTCCTGTGTATCCTCCTACAAGAAAACAATCATGTTAAAAATTTAAAAAAAAATATTATGACTTTTAAAAAAACATCCTTTCAAAAAACATTAAAAATATATATAAATTTATATTATTTAATATATCTCTTACATCAACTTTTTTGGACTTCCCGTCCACCCATTGGCCATTTTTGTTTGGTATGGGTATGCATAAAAAACTCAAATTCAGTGGGTGGGCGTCCATACTTCTTTTCCTACATACACAAAAACAAACAAATGAATTCTATATTTAATTTTGTAAAAATCTATAACTAACACTTTGAAATCTAACAAAAATTAAATCTGAAGTCATTACCAGATCATGATAGTGCTCGATGGCTGATCGAGATCCTCTGGTATGGCGAGAGCAACCACTGCCAGGGCCACCCACCTCCCTCTTCCTATTCTTAGATCTGTTGTTGATTTAGCTTTAACTTCGCGTATATCCCAATATGCTAACGATTCTTCCAGTTATTTTCAGACATACAATCTGGTCTCTGAGGGCGTTTCATCTTCAAGCGATGCACCAAATCTCTGTAGCGCTCACGAGCGTGATCCATGAAAACATCATGCACTTGTCTATCTATGGCTGGGTCCCACCTATAATGCTTCTGCAAACATAAGAAATAATTAATGAACATTTTAAAACAATTCTCTTAAAAAATGCAACAAACACTATTGTAACATTACTGTGAATATGCAGTGACAATTAAAAGGGAAAAAACAAATAAAAAAAACACTGTAGTTTACAGATATACATCATATATATGAGTAATGTGACAAGTTTAAGGCTAGAACAAGAATCAATCAGCACAAATGAGAAAAAACCAACAGAATCAATCAGCACAAACACTTTATATGCCTACAGTTTTATCAATTAATGATTTATACCAAGAAAACAATTATGTGGATTCCAAAGCAAAGCAATCCAAACAATTCTTCATTTTATTGAAAACCACAAAGAGCAGAGTGAAATTTAGAGAACCCATCATTCTCATTTGACTTTTGAAAAGCTAGTAGTTGTCAAATGACTTATGTTGTATAAGTCTCCTCTAGCCCCGATTAGTCCCCGTTTAGGCGGTAAGCTCCCTTTGTTGCCTATGCCTTTTTTTTTTTATTATTTGGCCCTGCTTAATCCTACTCAGGTCCCGCCTAACCCCGCCAAAACTCTGTCTAAGTGTTAGGCCCAACTTATCGTCCGCCTAGCGTCTAGCGCTTTTTATAACATTGCAAATAACACTCTTGTAACTTAAAGAACTAAACTGGTAAACCCCCAAGGGTTGGCTTAGTAGCCTTGAGGTTGCAATTGCACCTCAAGGTCCTAGGTTCAAACCTTGATTGCCTGGAGTGAGGGGTTGGGGTTTGTCCCTCCTCCCTAGGACCATCCCTAGGAAGGATGGATGTCCCATAGTCCGAAGGAAGTATGGGGTCTATACCCCCGACTAGTATGGAGATACTCTGGATCGTAAAAAAAAAACCTAAAAAACTAAAAGTCAATTTAGGTCCGTCAACTTAAATTGGAGATACTATGGTTATGTTTCCATGGGCTATTTCTAGTTTCTAGTGTTGGAAAATGAATTTTCAGAATTTATTGGTTTTTGTGTGAAAACTGGAATTATGTTTGGATGAGTGAATGAGAATGAATTTTATGTAGGTTAGGAAATGAGATTATGTTTGGTTAAGTAGTTTTGAAATAGTATTTTATTTATATAATAATTTGAAAAGTTGATAGTGGTTGAATATTTTAATTGAATATATAATATTATATTTGTAAGATTGTAGGCTAGTGGGTCCCATTAGATATATATAATAATATTTTAAATTTGCCATCCATAAAAACCATCAAATATAGTTTGATTCAACTTATTTCTTCCACTAATTGTTCCTTAATTAACTAAGTTTCCCAAGTCAAAGTCAGAACTCAAACCTTATATATGTTTCTGTTAATTAGATCATGCACATTAATATCTTTAACCATTCCCATGGAACACAATATTCATCCTTACATTCTCCTCTTAATTTCCATACACTCTGTTTGGTCCACTGCACCAAATCAATCCATCACCCCAGGAAAAATTGGTTAAACCACGGTGGCGACGATATTTACAACCGTAGATTCGCCGAAGCAGAAACCAAGATCAGCCCTTCATCTGCCTCACAGCTAAATCTCAAATGGAAATTCGACACGGGGCACGATATAAGCGCGACACCTGCGATTTTCGGTGGGGTCGTTTATTTTCCGAGCTGGAATGGATGGATTTATGCCGTGAAAGCAAACGATGGATCACTTGTCTGGAAAAAAACTTGAAAATGTTAACAGGGCTTAACGCAACCATATCTTTTACAAATGATACCACGACATTAGTGTCTAGAGCAACTCCAACTGTGGCTGATGATAAATTAATTATTGGGATTTATGGGCCGGCGTATGTCATAGCTGTTAAACGTGCTACGGGTGAACTTATCTGGACAAGACAGCTTGATATGCATCCTGCTGCTGTTATTACCATGTCTGGGACTTATTATGGGAGGTAAGTAAGTTTTCCTTTTTAAGATTTCGTTAATTTGTATTGGGGAAAATAGTTTTTTCGGTCACGTGACTTTAAATTTTGGTTCAGTAAAAAAATTGGACATGTAGCCAGTTTTTGACAGGATTTGTGTAGTTTTACCTACTTACTAACGAGGACAATAGACTATTGGTATTACCAACAATATATTTTTGGTGTTTTTGGTGATTTATAAAAATAACGAATCTTCAAATCAGAAAAAAATTGACATAAAAAAGAGATAATTTCAAATGTTTTGATGATAATATTCAATTTCACCTAAAAATAAAGTAAAATAACTATTTATAAGACCAAACTAAAAGTCCTAACTTACATTAAAAGATAAATTTTCAGGACTAAATGTCACTAAAATTTTATTGAGACTACTTAGAGGACCAAATTTCAAAATAATACAAGCTAGACGACACTTTATATTTCTCGATCTGGGGTGACTTTCTGTATGTCAATTTTTTAGAAAAAAAGGTTTTACTTTTTGATTGGATAGAAACTTGATATGAAGTAATCATACTTAAGTCAACTAACTTTCCTTTCCTAACATGGAAAAATGATCTTTGTTTTAATATTTATGATAATTACAAAAACTACCCTGATGTTTAGCTTAATTATGGAAAAACTCAATTATTATTTAAAATTATAACGATATCCCAAAGGACATTTTATCTGTTATCCAAATTACTCTCTCTGATAACTACTCTCTCTCAATACGGTGTAATTTATAAAATAGAAATAAAGCTAAACATCAAGAGTTGTATTGCATTCATTCCCAATATTC
The DNA here is from genome assembly GCA_016081115.2 of Rehmannia glutinosa. Taxonomy (NCBI): domain Eukaryota; kingdom Viridiplantae; phylum Streptophyta; class Magnoliopsida; order Lamiales; family Orobanchaceae; genus Rehmannia; species Rehmannia glutinosa. Next base: position 16,421,746 of record CM071929.1, read on the forward strand.
GAGTCAACGGTAGTTGTTCATAATATGCATAAGATTACAATTGAAAAAGAAACTTAATAATTGAAAATTACAAAAACCCCTTATTTCAGATTATTAGACTATTATCCAAATCATCATGATATAATTCATAAAATAAAACAAATGTTAAAATCTTATTATACAATTCAACTTGAAATTCGTTTTGAAAATTTAAAAAGATAAACAAATGTTGTTTTTGCAATTATCCCTAATATTTAAGTCAACGTACGGTAGCTGCAGGTAGTTCAGGATTAATGGATTATGCATTAGATATAAACAACTTGAATAGAGAAACCTGGATATATCATCAGCTAGGCATATTGGTCAACATTTTTCTCAGATTATAATTAGACAACTCTATTATCCTTCCATCATCAATCATCATGCTATTTCATGATTGAATATGATCCATAAACTAATATCTTGTTCAACTTCAAATTGAGTTTGAACATTAAATAGCAAAAGGAAATTAATTACTCTGAACTCTGAAGGAAAAAAAAAAAACAAAACTTCTATAATTTACCACTGACAATATCATTTAGAGAGTGTTTGACTAAATTTATAAACTCTTCAAAATATCTTATTAGAGAGTTTATAGGTGTTTGGTATAATTTTTCAAGAAAAACATATATCTTAAGCTCTCAAAATAAGTAATTAGTAGCTATAGCTTGTTTTTAAAAAAGTAGGGAATCCCAACTTTAGAAAAAAAGATACTTATTTCAACAACCTCATTTAGTTTCCTATAGTTTTGACCATTTTAATTACAAAATTATCATTACTAGCTAAAATCTTAAAAACTCTATCATGTTTTTTTGGGCTAAGTATAAGAATAAAACAAAAATTAGTTTCGGCCTAGTTACAAAAAACCCAAATTTTTTTGAAAATTGTAAAACACCCGTTGAGATTTGGTCTGTCTTATATTTTCTCCTTTCATAAGCAAAAAAACATTTCAAAAACCCCCATGAAATTACTATAAATTTTGGTTAGGCGCCAATGATCAAACTGTGTTTGTGAATGTAATTTTTTTGGATATTTTTTGGTAATTCAAAAAAGTGGTATCGATGGGATCTTTTATAATTATATGGGAACTTATTTTCAAACTAAGATATACCATCTTTATTCTAACAATATCTTTTAATTCAATCAAATATTCTAAATTAGGGGATGGGTGATTTCGAATTAATTAATTGACTTTTCATTCCGCCTTTTTTTTTTTTTTTTTGGCAGAATAGTGTGAAAAAATATTGGAAAAGGTGAGAATGAATGTTGGACTAGTGTGGTTTAATGTGAGGTTTTTCAGTAAATTAGTGATTGAGTGTGATTGGAAAAAAATAACAGAGAACGAATGATGTATTTAATTTGAAAACAAAATTTACAAGCAATAGCATGTTTAAGGTAAAAAAAAATATATGAGTGAAAATTTTGCGAAATTCTTTTATAACCAAGCACAACCTTAATATTTCTATTTTCTTTCTCGTTTGGCTTTTACACATATAAAACACTTTCATAAATTGTTTAATAAACACTCTATTTTGACTTATCCAAAGGTATGTTTGTTTAGTGATTGTTGATGATAAAGAGAAGTTTTTTGTATGGTGATTGGGAGAAAAAAATGGGATGGTTGGTTTCTCCCCAAGGTTTCGGTTAATTACAAAAAAGACCCAGAGATGTTTTAAGATTACGGAAAACCTTCTTAGATTTAACTATGTTTTAAATTTAATGGGGTAATTGTAATATCTTTATAAATATCGGGTTTTTTTTTTTTTTTTTGTTTATGAAGAGAAAAATGTAAGGCGAATCAAATCTTAGGAGAATTTTGGCAAATTTCAAAAAAGTCTGGGTTATTTTGTAATTTTGTAATTAGCTCGAATCTCATGTAGTTTTTTTTTTTTTTTTTGTAATTAACTAATTGTCCTAATTTCTATTTGCAAACACCATTAGCAATTTCCGACTTATGATTCTCAAATATTTTTTTCGGTCGGCCCCCTAAATCAATTCCTGTAAAAGCAGAATTTGTTTTGCAAAACACTTTTCAGAGTCTATATATGAGCCTGTAAATGGATTCATTAATTCTCACCCAAATCTTGTTTTATGCAGGAGGCTGGTCCAGGAGGTACACTAGGAGGAGGCACATGGGGAGCAGCAACAGACAATACGAGAGTCTACACCAACATCGCCAATAGCGACCAGAAGAATTTCACTCTTAGGCCATCAAACAACGTGACAACCGGAGGGGGATGGGTTTCCATGGATGCCGGTACAGGCAGAATCCTGTGGTCCACCGCTGTTCCCTACAATGCCACCACCAATCCAGTGACGATAGCCAACGGCGTTCTTTTCGCAGGCTCGACGTACCGAACGGGTCCCGTATACGCCATCAACGCCGCGAATGGTGAAATACTGTGGTCGTATGATACAGGGGCCTCCGTGTACGGCGGCGTATCGGTGAGCAAAGGGTGCGTATACGTTGGCCATGGATACCGTGTGTTTCCGTCTTTTACGGCGGGAAATTCCCTCTTCGCGTTCTGCATAAAGTGAAATTAATTTGCCTGGAAAGATATATCAAGGTTCAATTATGTCGAGGAATAATGTAGTTTGATGACTACCAAGTGTTTGATAAAAGTACAAGCAGAAAAATGAAACTTCCGTTTGAAATAAAATGAACTTTTGGTCTGATTACTTATTAGCAATAAGTATTAAGGATTGGTTTCATGGCATGGTTTTTAATATACGGATATTATTGATCAAATCAATCAAGCACCCATAGATATTTCAAAATTACAAAAACATCCATCAAGTTTAATTTTGTTTCATTTAAGGGATAATTATAAAAACACCCCTAAGGTATGGGTTAATTACAAAACAACCCAAAATTTTTGGAAAATTACAAAAAACCCCTTGAAGTTTGATTTTGTCTCATATTTTTTCCCGTGATTATCAAAAATATTTCAAAAAGCATCCTCACATTTGCAAAAATACTCGTTTAATATATTAAATTTAAGCTCGAAGTTTGGCTCGTAAAGGAGTGTTTTGTAATTTTAAACATAGCTCGATAGAATATGTTGCCCTATTAATCAATATATCAATACAAAACCCTGGATGTTCGATTCAAAAAAGGCTCATTTAATGTTGTAACACCGAAACATACGCTCGACACACTAAAAGACTCGTTTAAAATATAAATCATAGCTCGAGCCTCGATTTTTAAAGCTTATTATATGCTCGTGAGCTTGTAAAACGAGCGTATTGCAAGCAAGCTTGGGCCAATCTTAATGCACGAGGCCGTTTGCAAGAAGAAACAATCCAATATTAGAAAAGCAAAGCATTAAACAAACACGACTCGCGAGCTTTCAAACCAAAAATTCCATCTTTATCAATTCACCAAAAAGTTAAAACTATTTTTAATTGAGTTCTTCCACAATCTCAACGAACGAATATTTTTTGAACCTCCAACTTGAAAATCCCTTGAAGCGGTTGAGTTCATTTGCACGCTGCACTCATGTCCACACCCAAAGAAGAGTGAAGAAAATGATAAACATTTCTGATTAGGGTTGATCAAACCAATTCCAAGCTGACGGAATTAGTTATTTATGGTTTTATTAATACTTTATATCCTCAAACCTTATACAATGATAAGGATGATTAAGGAATACAATTAATTTGTAGATAATATAAAATACAATGAGACGACTTTACAAATCAAACCATAATAAAATATGCTTCCGAGATCGGTTCACCAGCAACTTGCTTGGGTTCACAAATGTATTTCAACTCTAGGCATGTAATATAGAGTATGTAACTTGCTTAAGTTTTAAGAATGCCAGGTATAAAAAAAAATAGGGATAATTACAAAAAGCCCCTAAGATTTGGGCTAATTATAAAAAAAATTAACGGATTTTTGAAAATTACAAAAAAAAAAAAAAACCTTGAGATTTGATTGTGTCTTAAAAGACCAAATTTGTCATATTTGATAAATGTAACAAGCTTTTTTTTTGTCTTTGCATTATCGGGGGAAATGTAAATAGGTCAAACCTATTTTTTTTTTTTTTTTTTTGCAATTTTTGAAAATCTCTCAGTTTGTTTTGTAATGAGAGGTTTTGTAATTAGCCCGAATCTCAGGGTTCTTTTTGTAATTATATCTAAAGAATAAGATAAAATACTTTATTGGGATAATTACAAAAAAATAAACTGAGGTTTGACTTTACAAAATCAAACCATAATAAAAACCCGAGATCGGTTAACAACTTTAGTTCATATATGTATTTCAATTAGGCATGTAATAAGTAGTAACTTGCTTAAGATGTTTGATTCATGGTATAAAATTAAAATAAAATAAAATATTTTTATAAATATGAAGGGGGTTTTGAAATATATTTTGTTTATGAAGGGAGTAAATGTTAGACACAATAAAACCTTTGGGGTATTTTTGTAATTTTGAAAGTTAGCTGGGTCTTTTTTATAATTAGGTCAAACCTCAAGGGTACATTTTGTAATTAACCCATACTTTATTCGATCATGCATGCTGCTAACTCAGTATCTTGAGGTCAATTCCAAGGCACACGTTTTCCTTAGGAACACTTCTCAAGCATCCTAATTTAATAAAACAAGTTGATTAATCTTATAGCTTAAAAGCCACCCAATTATGTACACAAAAAACTTAACAATCCAATAAGTGATTCTCAAATATCTCTGCAACTTCTAATTGATTTCATGGAGAATTATTGGAGATACCACGCCATTTTTCTCCTTTTTATTTCCATAGTCACGATAGCTGCAACATCTACTAGTCCAAATGTAATTTTTCGTGCACACCTCCAGAAAAAATTAATTAACGCACACATTTTTCAATTCGGTCCTTCAACATATATGAAATCTTAATTTCAGGGCCATGAAAAGAGATTTTCAGGGGTATGGCTAAACCATGGTGGCAATATCTACAACAACAGATATGCTGAAGGAGAAACCAAGATTAGCCCTTTAACTGTATCTCAGCTACGTCTCAAATGGGAGTTCAATGCAGGCAATTAATCACCTGATCCCATTGTTTTTTTTTTTTTACTATTTATTTTTAGGGATAATTACAAAATAACCCCTGAGGTTTGAGCTAATTACCAAAAAACTCAGAATGTTTCAACATTACAAAATGCTCAGGTTTGCTTTTGTCTTAAATTTAAGGGTGTAAATGTTATGTTTTTGTAACTATTGGAGGGTTTTGAAATTTTTTGTTAATAAGGGGGTAAATGCAAGAAAGTCAAATTTTAAGGGATTTTTGCAATTTTCAAAGACTTTCGGGTTTTTTTGTAATTATCCCGAACCTTAGGGTCTTTTTCGTAATTATTTTTTTTTGTAAGACAAAGTCAAACCTTAATGTATTAATTAGATTTTTTAAAAAAAATGCATCAATCACTAATGGTTTTTGATGTAATTTATAATAGTATGTAGGGATAATTATATTACAAAAGAAACTGGGATTTCGACTAATTACAAAAAAAACAAGAGATGTTTCACAATTACAAAAATTCCAATAGGTTTGGTTTTTGCAATTGGGATAACTACAAATAGTACCCCTGACTCCCTGAGGTTTGACCTAATTACAATAAAACCCAACTAAAAGTACCTCTAAGTTTGATTCGGTGTTAAAATTAAGGGGTAAACTGCAATATTTTTATAAATATGAAGAGGGATTTGAAATTTTTTTTACTTATAAAGTATTTAAATCTTAGGCAAAATAGAACCTTGTAATTTTGAATGTTAGCTGGGTTTTCTTGTAATTAGGTCAAACTTCAAAGGTACAATTAACCATTTGCAATTTTCAAAAATTTCTGGAATTTTTTGTAATTAGCCCGAACCTCAGATGTTTTTTCAATTATCCCTAGTATTTATTTTGCGCTCATTTTAAAAAAATTCCTGACTCCGTCCCTGAACGCACAGGGAAAGACATTAGCACAACACCAGCAATCTTCGGTGGCGTTGTCTATTTTCCGAGCTGGAATGGGTACATATACGCTGTGAAAGTATCCGACGGTTCGCTTGTCTGGAAAAAAAACCTGCGAAACCTGACGGGCCTTAACCTAACCGTGCCGGTTCCAAATGTCACGGAAACAGTTTCCAGGGCTACACCAACTATAGCTGATGATAAGCTGATCGTTACGGTTTACGGACCGGCTTATGTTGTTGCTATGGAACTTGGCACAGGAGAACTTATTTGGATGAGGCAACTTGATAGCCATCCTGCTGCTGCTATTACCATGTCAGGGACTTATTACAAAGGGTAAGCTTTTGCAACTAATTCGTTTTTTTTTTCTGGTTATGTATTGCAATTAATTTGCCAGGTTATGTTTTTTAGATGTGGTTTATTTAGTACTTGAGTTGATTTGAATTTGTATTCGCAGACTCAATTTACTTATAGTGTCATCTTGAAAAATATAAGGATAAGTAAACAAATGGAGGACTTATTCTATAGTTGCAGTGCAAAACGTTAGTAATACTGAGAAAAACAGTAAAATCATGAATTTCCAAATTTAGGTTTTGACTTGAAATACATATATTAAGTAATCAGAGAAACGTGATTCCAACTAAGTAGCTATGTCAAATGTTAATAAAATAAATGTTTCGCCCATTGTTCAACTGGTGCAAATAATTGGGTGACGTGATATCCGCATCGCTGGCATCCGGAGCGTGATGTTGGAATAAACTTTAGTGAATAACATCACTTTAATCCAGGAGCGTTCATTCCGAGCTGGAATGGGAAATTATCTGGAATCAAAAGACTAGAAACCTGCGGGCCTTAATAACACATGCGGTTCCAAATCACGGGAACAGTTTCAGGGCTCTACAACTATAGCTGATGATAAGAACCCTTTAGTTTTCTCCGGAGGTTTTTGTTGTTGCTATGGGACTTGCAAATAGAACTTATTTGGATGAGGCAACTTGATAAGCCATATAAGCTGCTGCTATTACCTATTTTAGGACTTATTAAAAAGGGTATGCTTTCCCAACTAAATCAACTAAAAAAGGGATAATTACTTAAAAACACTTATAAAATGGGTTTGGGCTAATTACAGAAAAACCTAGTTATTTCACATTGAAAATGTTGATTAAAGATCCAACACGTGAAAGTTTGAATTAATAGGTAGGAAGAGGATTTCTAGGGATGGATAAGGCGGCGGGTTTGGAAAACCTAGGACCCGCCCGCCATTGGAAAAACAAGAACCCGCCCGCCTCAAGATTCCGCCCATTTTTCCCCGTGATTTTTTCAAATATTTCAAAAAAACCCTGACATTTTTAAAATTATAATAATTTATATTTTTCTATTTTTGAAAATTTTCAAAAGTAATCTAATGCCAATAGGTTAAAAAATAAATAAATTAATTATTCAACTTATTATTGAAACTATTAAGATTTTTTTAAAAAAACTATTAGTATTTTACAATTATCAACTAATATTTAAAATAAATATTTAGAATATGTACATATTATTTTAGTTAAAGAAACTTTGGAAAAACAGAAAATAAAATTGTCATTAGTATTTAAAACTAATATTTTTAAACATAAAAATAAATTTAAAAATACATAATGCAAAAATATTTCAATATATATTTAAAAATATAGTAAAAATTAATATGGATCCGGGCGGGTTCTATTACGAACACCCCTCCGGGTTTTGTAATCTTACCGAAAACCGGGACCCGTTTAAAGATATTTCACAATTACAAAAATGCTCATCAGGTTTGATTATGTCTTAAGGGGTTTTTTGAAATGATTATTTAAATAAGATTAAATCTCCACTATATATTAGATTTAGGTTTTGAATTCAAATGAATTCATCATTTAAAAAAGAAAGTGTTTCAATCCAACGATCAAGACTTATACTCGGATCCAATAACTAGGCCTTCAAGTTGACATTGTCCCCCTTACTAATTGCCGTGGCATCTTCAAGTTGCACCTTTTCCATGAAATTACGCTTGCTCAATTAAAATAATCAATAATGCAGTGTGTGACCATTTAACCATCAAAAAAAAGAAAAATAGTCCTAATAATCAATAGAACTTAAGAAGCATGAATGGTATCATCAGCTTATGTATACGGCCTAAAATTCAAAACACACTTGGAGGAAATCAGTCCTCAATATCTTTATCATATTTTATTCAAACCATTGTCTTGATTATTATATGAGGAATATTAGGACGACTGTGTTAATTGTTAACACTAATTTGAAGCATGTCTGGTCATCTTAACCCCTTTTATTTTCAGTCATTTCCTTTGTTTCAACTTGGTATATATTTTCTACAAACTAGTATTATAAAAATAAGGGATAATTACAAAAACACCCCTGAGGTTTGGGCTAATTAAAAAAACCAGAGATTTTTGTAAATTACAAAAAACCCCATGAGGTTTGATTTCATCTTACATTCCCTCCTTCATAAGCAAAAAATATATCAAAAACCCCCTATACTTATAAAAATACTACAGTTACCTCCTTAAATTTAACACATAATCAAACATGATGGGGTTTTTTTATAATTTTTAAACATCTATGGGTTTTTTTGTAATTACCCCAAAACTCAAAGTGTTTTTGTAATTATCCCTAAAAATAATTCCCCCAAAAGAAAGACAATTACAAAAACTATGCATGAGGTTTAGCATAATTGCAAAAAACTTTGGTGATGCTTCAAAAGTGTAAATACCCTCTTAAAGTGCCACAAACATCCCCTCGTAATTTGTACGTACGTACCTAACAAACACCTTCCCTTTTGAGGATGCAACTTGTAAAGTTGAAATACATTATGTCCAAGGGTATTTGTAATTTTGCATGATGACTGTTTTTGTTTTTTGGTAATTGGTCTAAACTTCAAGGGTAATGGTTAAACACAAATAGTCAAATATCCCTTTATATATATTTCTTGTTAATATTAAAAAAAAAAAACCCTAAGGTTTGGGCTAATTACGAAAAAAAAATCAAGAAATTTTTAAAATTACAAAAATCCTTTGATATTTGATTTCGTCTTATATTTTTCCCGTAAACAATATTTCTAAGGATCTCATAATATTTCCATAAATATTACAGTTACCCCCTTAAATTTAAGACAGAATCAGACTTGAATAGGGTTTTTTGAATTTTGAAACATTTCTGTGTTTTTTTTTTGTAATTAGCCCTAACCTCAGGGGTTCATTTGTAATTATCTATGTTTTTATTTTACAAATTATAGCCTCAAGCAGGGGGTTGTCGCACTGCAAGGCCCGGGTATTTGTAATTCTGAAATACACCAAAAAAACAGAGCTAAAAGATGTAAGTGCCATTGTTTTGCAGAGGCTATTACGTGGGAACATCTTCCTTCCAGAAAAGCTTCCGAGTCGAAAACTGCTGCACCTTCCGCGGCAGCTTCTCAAAATTAAACACCCAAACAGGCGCCATAACCTGGCAAACATTCATGCTCCCCGACAACAACCTCCAACCCGGCGGATACGCCGGCGGCGCCGTTTGGGGAAGCAGCCCTTCAATCGATCCCCACAGAAACCACATTTACATCGCCACAGGGGTTCTCGACTCCGCCCCTCAACCAATTCAAAATTGCCAAAATTCACAAAACAATCAGACTTTTCCAACCCATCCGAACAACTGCACGGAAATTGAGGACCACTCGAACTCGATCCTGGCCGTGGATTTGGAATCTGGCGAGATCCGATGGTACCGGCAGCTCGGAGGGTATAACGTGTGGTTTTTGGCTTGTGGGGAGTCTGTGGGGGCCGGGTGCCCGCCCGGCCCGACGCCGTACGCGGAGTTCGGGGAGGCGCCGATGGTGGTGAGCGTGTATGGTGATGGAGTTAGAAGGGATGTTGTTAGTGTTGTACAGAAAAGTGGGTTTGCTTGGACGTTGGATCGGGATAATGGGGACATTGTTTGGTTTACGGTAATTTGATTACATCTTACGTTTTCCCCTTCACAAGTAAAATACATATAAAAAAATCCTGGTATTTATTAAAATACTATCATTAACCCCTTAAATTTAACACATAATCAAATTGATAAGTTTTTTTTTTTTTGTAATTTTGAAATTTTTCTGATTTTTTGTGATTAGCCCAAACCTCAGGGGTGTTTTTGTAATTATCCCTAATTAAAATAAAACAAGTTGTCTTTCATAATTACAAATATCATTGACTTTTGTGTTTATTTTACAAATTACACCATAGTGAGGGGTAATTTGTGTAAATAATACAAACCTCAAGGGTGCATTTGTAATACTTAAGAGTGGTTTTCTGATTTTTGAAAGATAAGTGGATTTTTTTTGTAAATAAGCTAAACTTTAAGGGTAATATATACGAGTATCCCTAATTTTTAGCGTAATGCAAAAAATACCCTTGAGGTTCGGTCTAGTTAAAAGAAAAAACTCAGTTGTCTTTCAAAATTATAAATACTCCCATGAATTTGTTTCTATTTGACAAATTAGACCCTCGTGACTACAAAAAAAAGTTTTTGTGACGAGAAAAAGTCGTCTCAAAAAATTGAATGTCGTAAAAAAATTGCTTTTGCGACAACAAGTTTTTGTGATACACCTCAAAAGAGGGGTATTTGTTAAATAAATACACCTCAAAGCGATGTTTATACTTGCGTTTATAATTTTGAAATATAAATGGATTCCTTTGTAATTAGGCTAAACTTCAGTGGTAGTTTTTGTAATTATTCATTACTTTAGGGATAACTACAAAAACATCATGAGGTTTGGGCTAATAACCAAAAAAAAATCACAAAAAAACTCTCAGATTTAATCATAAATTAAAGGGGGTAGTTGGGATTTTGGAAATGTTTTTTGCTTAAGAAGTGGAAAATGTAAGATAGAATCAAACCTCGAGAGTTTTTTTTTTGCAATTTTCAAAAACCTATGGGTTCTTTGTAATTAGCCTAAACCTAAGGGGTTTCTGTAATTATCCCTAACGTTTTGTAATTAGCAAAACCTATGGATGCAAGTTTTTATCATTTTCATTGCTAAGAGGAATTCTAAAAAAAGTAAATCATTTAACATGATGTAGGAGGCTGGCCCTGGAAGTTTCAGTGGAGGAGGCATATGGGGAGCAGCCACAGACAATAAGAGAGTCTACACAAACATTGGCAATGGCAACAAGCAAAACTTCACTCTCTTGCCCTCAAACAACACCACAACCGGTGGCGGCTGGGTCGCGATGGACGCTCCGACCGGCCGGGTACTATGGTCCACCGCCGTCCCAAACAACGCTATATCTAACCCGGTGACGGTTGCCAACGGCGTCCTGTTTGCGGGTTCGATGCATCGGACGGGTCCCGTTTACGCCGTCGATGCTGAGAATGGGGAAATACTTTGGTCATATGAAACTGGAGCATCTGTTTATGGAGGGGTGTCAGTGAGCAAAGGGTGCATATATGTTGGGAGTGGATATGGGGTGAGTTTGGGTGCTGGTAATCCTTTGTTCACCTCAGGAACTTCTCTTTTTCCTTCTGTGTGGATTAGTAAAGTCTCAAGAATATAATCCATGAGATTTCAAGTATGTAATATGTGACATGCCAAGCTTCCACAATTTGAAATTGAAATATTGAATAATAACAACATTCTTCATTACATTATGGGATAAGTACAAAAGGCCCCCATGAGGTTTGAGCTAATTACAAAAAAATATCTGGATATGCTTCAAAATTACAAAAAGTCCACTTGGATTTGATTTTGTCTTAAATTTAAAAGGGCTAATTCAAAATTACAAACACTGTCAGGGGATTTTTGAAATGTTTTTGCTTGTGAAGGGGAAAAAAATAAGACAGAATCATACCCCGTGGATTTTTTTGCAATTTTCAAAAACTTTTGGGTTTCTCTATAATTAGTCCGAACCTCAAGGGGTTTTTGTAATTATCTCATATAGTATATGGCATAATTACAAAAACTACACCTCTCATGGGGTGACCTAATGGAGTAGGGTGAATTCTTGAGGTCAGATGTCTCAAGTTCAAATCTTTACATCTGAGTGTGACGCACAAGACTTGTCCAATGTATTTTACTTGCTGACGTGCTTTGCATGCTATTGCGTCAAGCCCGATGGTTTCCCCGGCATGAACCAAATGGATAGTGGCTACGGGTTCCACCGTTATAAAAAATAGTTAATTACAAAATCTACTCTTGAAGTTTTGCTTAGGAAAAACTCAATTATCTTTCAAAATTACAAATATCTCCTTGACATGTATCTTTACTTTACAAATTGCACCAACAGAAAAGAATAGTTTTTAGATAAATACAAACCTCAAGGATCTTTACTTTACAAATTGCACCAACAGAAAAGAATAGTTTTTAGATAAATACAAACATTAAGGAGAACTTTTTGTAGTTTTGAAAGATAGCTGGGGGTTTTTATAATTAGGCTAAAGCTCAAGGATAATTTTTAAATATCCCTTATGTTTTAATAGCTAAGTTTTTCTACTTTGCAAATGTATTTTCTGCTAGTTTGAGGGTGAAGAAGAAAGGTATAATTTGCACTTTTAAACAAGGCACACAAGAAACAAGCACAGTTAGTTTTACAATGTTTATGACAGTAAGAGAAACAACATCACATGAAACTATAGAGCACACAAGTGATTCTTAAATTAGCCAAACACAAACTCTTCATCAACAACTATACATTCCTTCAGCACTAAAGAAACACAAGCAAAAGACACCAAACAACTAATGACTTTGTCATGTCCACTTCCCTCTTTTAAAAGTGACTCGGCACAAGAACCAAATCAAACTCTGCAGTAAAATGGTCATGCAAATGCCAAATGCCTCCACGACATCCGGACGAGCAGATTGCCAGTCTCATCTCCTCCACCCCGGATGAAGCACCTTGTCTGAAATGTGATGCACCCACATTCATATCAATACATAGTAAAATAAGGTCGGCTATCTTTCACTAAAACTGCAAAGGTAAATTTTTTTTCCTCCTCCGGAATAGTGATAAATAGTATTTTGAAAGAAGAATATGAATTTTGAGAAATTAACTCGATACAACAAACAACAAACTAAGCCTTAATCCCTATAAGATGAAAATGTAAAGATGAAAGTTGATCTGATATAGAAATAGAAAAATAATGATTTGATATGATCGATGATTTGAAACGTGTTAGTGAGTGAATAGTGAAATTTGTGATGAAACATGTAATAATGATCGGTGATTTGATGGTTTACTTGAAAAAAAAAATGAGCATATGTGATTAGTGGGAGAAAAAGTAAAAACGAGTGAATAGCGTATTTGCTGAAAATTTTCAGAAGCTATCGCATTTTGGGGTAAAAAGAATTTATCTAGTAGAATGAAAATGAAAATTGTTGGTATAGGCAGTTGCAATCTAAGTTGACTGGCAAATTAAAAAAAAAAAAAACTTCAGGTTTCATTTTATCTTAAATTTAGGGAGGGTAACTGTTCAGGGTTTTTTTGAAATATTCTCGAAAATCACCGGGAAAAATGTAAGACGGAATCAAACCTCAAGGGTTTTTTTGTAATTTCAAAGAAATCTGGGTTTTTTCGTAATTAGCCCAAACCTTAGGGGTGTTTTTGAAATTATCCCAAAAAAGAATAAAAAGAGGCATTACAATTACACAAAAAAAACAAAATTACTCTGCTTACCGTCTCTAGATGCCGTCAGTAATGTGTTAGTTTTTCCAGCTACCTTGCCATTAGCTTGCACGGGCTTCTGTATCCGAGGTGACAATGAGCTCAATTTTCCATTGGTAGAGGCTGGTAGAGAATGTCGACGTGCATTACCATATTCGGCCCCATCTTCACCAAATTTAGAAGATCCTTGAGCTCTAAGCTTGGCCTTAGCAGATTCAGTGGCCGCCATATAACTCGGCAAGCTTGGGGAATTCTGTGAGATTTTTCAGTGTACTCCTGCTTAGCTGGGAGAGATCTCCTCTTTCGGACTTTCTGATTCTCCTTCCCACTTTTTTCTTCCTTACAGCTCAATTCATCGTCCAAACTTACAGCACTCTCGATTTTCACACCATTTTCAAAGGATTGAGTTTCAACAACTGGATTATTGTCATCAACTGGCTCATTTTTTGAAGGAGTTTCAAGAAAATCCGGGTTTTCAACTACGTCATCTGGATCACTATGTTTTTCAGAAGAAACTGCTATTTCCAGCTCAGGGACATCTGGAGGTGCAGAATTTTTTGCTATTTCCACACTCTGAAGTGGCTTCTCGGTTTCTGTCTCTGATTTTTCCGGCACTTGCACTGCAGATGCAGAAACCTTTCTCAAGTTGCGTTTAACCCTCTCGAGTTCATTTTGGGCTTGTTGCTCTTGCGCCAATTCTGTTTGATTACTTGTAAGTTTTCTTGGGTTGCGTTTGGGCTTATCCATTTCAGAAGAAGCTGAAGCACCATTTTCCCCGTTTGAAACCTTCCGGATAGTTCTTCTTGATTTCCCAGATTCGGGTTCGACAATTTGTGCTCCGCCCTGCTTCCTCTGAGGCTTTGCCTTAATTATTTTTTTGGTGCGTGTGGGTGGGTCCCAAAAGTGAGATACCGACCAACGCTCAAGCCAGCTCCACGCTGAATTTGGTTCGGCTGGATCGTATTGAAGACTCAGGGGCATAGCAGTTGGCAGTTTGACAAGAAGCTAAAAAAGCAATAAGGTACAGCATAAGATCTTTATTTATTTAAAGGGAGTCGGGTAATATCATCATGTAAAGAGCAGAAAGGGGAAAGAAGTAATGTTTTCTTGTTTTAGTCGGGAGTCAGGTAATATCATCATGTAAAGATCAGAAGATTTCGGCACTATAAGGTGGTGATGAAACTAAAATCTAACCTTGCGCACAAAAGTGTTTGTTGATAGCTTGTCCAACCTAAGAAACGAGTTTGCTCCAATGTTCACCCGTTTAGCATCCTGACGATAAATAGAATGAAGCACACATTTACCAAGAAATACAAGGAACTCTGGAAAATGACTTAATATAAATTTTTAAAAAATCAACCTAATAACCAAAATTTATCAGGGAAAGCGATATGAATGCGAACAAAATGTTGCACATATCCCTATCCTCAAATCAAAAATAGGAACTAATACCAACATATATAACTTTAAGCAACATTAAAATGATCAGAAGCAATTGCTTGGCATCACTAAGGACCAAATTATTGAGATATTTTATTATTAAAAAAAGGTGTATAACAGGAAAATTATTATGAAAAAGACTCACAGACCATGAATGTCAAATTTAAGCTAAAAAATACACCAGAGGACGGTAAGTAAATCCATTAAGACATGACACTGATATTAACCGCACTAATGAATCAATATAACCACAACTAAATACTGAATATTTAATGAAGTCAATTTCGAAGTCCTTTTTAAACCCCAAGAAACTAAACAAAAAAAAAAAAAAGGGATAAAGGAAAACTGGTAGATAAATCAAATTGCACAAGTCAGAGTTACCAGAAGCTCTCCCACGTTGTACTTTTTTCGCACTTGAGGCGTAGCATCTGAGAGTCTAACCTTTCGTCCACGAGCCAATGCCTGGAACTTAACAATTGCATGCATGCAGCGTAAAGTGGCAACAGCCTGTCTCCTGACCAGATGTCCACGAATAAGAGCTTGTAGCCTTATGATACCCTTGAGAGCTCGAAAAGCACGACGAGCCTGCGCACATGGTTGAAAATATCATTGTAACATGTAGAAGACAAAGTAAATCACAGTAACAACCCAGGGAAAAACATTATACACAGGAGTCTTCCCATTTATATAAGGTCTGGGATGGTACTTGCTAATATCCACGCTTCAATGGATACTCCTGAATAGTTTACGTGTTTGACTGATAAATGAGGTAAGGCTAAAATCACTTTTATAACAGATCAAGCATAATAAGTTACCCAGGAATAAGGACAGTGAGCCAAGCAGGAAGAACAAGGTGTAAGCACAAAGATGGCTACACATGTAATTCTAGAAAGATTGTGATGTTCCACACTTCCAGTTAGAACTCTTACAATGAGAACACATCATTGAACCATTAGCCACAGGTTTGAGATAATACTAATAACCGATACGAAAGAAAAAAACAAAGCAAGTTATCATGATTTCACAATTCAGTCGCATGCTTGACAAAATCATCTTAGAATAAAGGGAAAATAGATTTTTCGGTCTTGTAACTTGGACTACTTGGAGATTTAGTCCTCTAAGTAGTCACCTTTAAATTTTGGTCCAACATCTTTCTGAAATTTGGAAATGTAGTTTGATAAAATTACACAATTTCGGTCAAAATCGATTTTTCGGTC